>JAOXJK010000077.1:41841499-41858039 GCA_025774025.1 Xenus cinereus | reverse complement strand
GGGCAGCCACAGCTTCTCTGGGCAACCTGTTCCAGTGCCTCACCACCCTCACAGCAAAGAATTTCTTCCCAATATCTAATTGAGATCTCCCCTCTTTCAGTTCAAAACCGTTACCCCTCATCCTATGTATATACACATCTTTTGGTCTAAGCATAAGCATAGTTATTGGCATAGGTCATTTCACATGCAATGAAACTTGACATCAGGTGAAAGTTTTTTTTTCTAGCAAAGGCGTTACCGAGTGTGCTCATTCTGTGAGTGAAACTGGAAATAATTTTGTCATTAGCTTTAATAGGCCAGAGATCTGTTTCATTTTGTGGTATGCCCTTGTGGTAGTGTGAGGCAATGACAAAAAGGATGATGCCTTTTCACATGATATCTGTATTTCAGCTAAGCAAAAGGCCAAAAATATGGAAGGTTCATAGCATACAAAGCATGCAAGTTTATGAGACAAAGTTAGCCTGTTCCTAAATGTAATGGAAGTTAACCATCACATTTATTATTGAGACACTGACGTAGTAATTAATTACTTGTGCTTTGAAGGCTAAATAAAACTTAGACATCCAGCAGGCCTAATGAAAAATATAGCCATTTCCATTGCTACCCAGACTTTCCTGCTTTGTTTTCTCTTCTCTCAAGAAAATCTCACTTTTGAAAATATTGACATGAATTTCATTTTGAATAGTTATAAAATTCTGAACTTGAAACTGCAGAACGGTAGGAATATTTTTGATAGACCTTTTCAGTCCTTTTTTCTCCTTTCACTCAGAATATGTAGGCAGTGTATGCAGGATCTGGTGTATATAATCTATGGACAGTGTTCTATAAGAGCTGATTTTAACATTTTCTTCTCTTCCTCTGGTGATAGTATATTTTTCTTTTCACATTTTGAAATCTAAAGACTTATTAAAATGAAACTGTTAATTTTTATATATTTTTTAAGTTTTATTTCAGTGGCTTCTTTGTCTGGTTGATAACTTCTTCCAGGTTTCTAGCCAAATAGTCTGAATTATCTTCTCTGATCTTGGTCCCTCAGGTCAGCAACACTGTTATTCCCAAAGTGGCAGTAGTTGGCAAAACTGGATTATGGTGAGCAAGTGATATGCTTTCCATTTCCATTACAGAGCCTGATTTCTTTGCCAAGACCTCTACTTTGGGAACCAGTCAACCCCTTCCTGTTGGTTAATGGAGAAAATGGAGATCAAAGAAGAACCTGGCTTCCAGAGTGCTATTTAGCAGTTGCAGGTTAACAAAAGAACTGCAGACATGTTCTGTTAAGTTTGCCCTTTTTTGTTTTTCTCATTTTGGTATTTTTCTCTGTGCATCTGCCATTTTAAATTTGGATGAGATGCATTTGGTGCATAACGACTGCCAGAACAAAATTCACAGTGTGAATGCAGGAGGTTTACAAATTTGTTTATACCAATAGAAGTAAACCCTCTCCAAATGACTGTCAGACAAGTAGTAAGTTTGATCTTTTTTGGCTTACTCTTGATTTATACCGACTCTTTGAAGGGAAAAAATGCTTCAGCTTGTTCTTTTTAAACTTTTGGACCACCTCATTTGTCTTATTTAATAATCACAGTCATGTGTATGTACCTGCTTTTGCCTCTAGACTGTCTTTTTCAGTTAAAAACGTTTAGTTTTTCCTTTCTCTTGTTAGGGAGAGTAAATAGTGTTCTGGTATGAATTCACATTAGGCAACAGTTGGGCAAAATTGAGCTTCAGGTTTTAAGAGTGCTAAAATCCTTCAGGCTGATACTCAGCTTCTCATCTTCCGATAAGATCAGAACGTAGTGCATCATGTTGCTTTGCTCAGTTGTTATTTCTTAACGCTTTTGTTACAGGAGCAAAATTGGATTAGCAGGTGACGAAACAAAATTCTGCAGTGCAGACACTAAAGGCAGTGCACAGGAGTGGTAGATTCAGGTGTAGAAGCCCTACGTGTGCGGAAGCTGAATTATATACAGCTGAACATCTCATCATGCCTTTTGGAGTTTTCTTGCAGGCCAGAAGCTGTTCAGCTCTCAATGGAGGAAAAGTTAAAAACTTTCCAAGCATGAAACTTACATTTCAAACCCTCTGCCTTTAAAAGTGGGAAGAAAGGGTTTCCCATGTGGGCCTCTCACTTTTTCTCTTACAGAATTATGTATTCATTGTATTATTCTGCTTTCATGTAATTTCATTTTCAAAGCCAACAGAAATTCTTTAGTATTTCTTTTCTGTGTTTGCTGCACTCGTAGCTTTTCCTGTTATATTCCACCAGCAACTTCCGCGTCTTTAAAATTAATATTTTTGATCCCTTTTACATTAAAGCAATAGAGCTCATAATATTTAGTGTTGGACAGTCCTACTAGGCTTCTGTCATTCAGGCTTACTCTCTGGTATGTTTTGCAAAGTATTGGAATACCAAGTTAATTTAAAGTAAGCTCTAGTTCTGGTAAAAACGGGCTGCTTAATATTGTGGAGCAAAAGGCTGTATCCCACGGTGAGAAGGCTGCAGTTAATGGGCTCCAGTATATGGGATTTCCCTGACTGCCCCTGCTCTAGCACTGCTGATCCCCCCCTCACTGGAGCATTTAAACTCCAGGAGTTACGTTGGATAGTAGGAATGCTATTACCGAATTTGGCTTTTTTGGTGCTGACAGGGTGATGTATGTTCACCTGCCTCACAAATCCTTATTAAGATGCAGTAGCTTCTGTTACTGAGGCCATCTGCCAATATCAACCAGGGGAATAATATACAGGTCTGCTTTTAGGGAAAGAATTTCAGTATCTTTGAGGGATCTTTTTTTTCCTATTTATTTTGTTTAAAGGAATGATGTGTCCAGCAAAGCAGTTTGTCCCTCCCCGTTCCTGGATGGTCTGTCGTGGCCATGTAGGTGGAACTGTGCTTGTGTGTGATCTCTGCAAGTAGAGATGACTTTTCTCTCTCTTCACAGAGTAAGGTACAGGAAGGTATCTGCTTGTTCTATAACCTTTTTTCTTCCTTATAGTGTTAGAAGTGGGATGTCTCTTACGAGAATTTAGTGAGGAGAGAATTCCACACAGTCCTGTCTGTTTAAATACTGCCTGTGGTTACAGGTTTCCACAGACTGCAGTACAAAAACCCAAGTGTCAGTAGAAGACAAAAAGATAATTCACTTTCATCTCGAGAACAAAGCTGAACAGAGGAGCTTTTTTCAACTTTTTCAATTCATGAAACATTTATCTTAGAGTCAGGTTACATTATGCTGGCAAGAATAGAATCTGTCAGCATTTCTACTATAAACTCCTGTTTTTAGTGGTGTTTAGGAGAGCCTTGGAGGTTCACTTTGAACAGATTTAGCAGACAAGGTCTTGGCCTAGAAACATACTTTTCCTACCAATTAAGAGACATGAATATGACTGCGTGTTCAGTGCAAATGATACATTAACGCTGCATTCAGGTGAAAGTTCAGATGCAGAAAAATGAGATAACTCAGGAGTGTCCCAGAGCAAGATTACTTTAGGGTTTTCCCATATTTTTAATAGCAGGTGTTACTAACTCTGAAGTGAAAGGAAGGCTTGTCTGATGAAAAGCACGGCATTAGGCTTAGCCAGCAGGCAGAGCTCTATTTCTAGTTTCTTTTACCTACCAGCTTTAGAAAAATGCTGCTTCTCAAGTTCTTAATGTTTCACAGTATGAAAGTTGTTATATAAGTTCATGCATTTTAAAGAGATTCAAAATTCTTTTTCATTTCTTTAGGAAGGTGTTGTGAATAGAGTTTTAAAAAAAAAAAAAAGTCAGGTTGGGGCTGTGTGTGAGAAAGGGAGATCTCCATAAGAACAGCAAAGAGCCCAACACCTGATGCACTTCAGCTTTGGTTTATGCGCCTGCATCTGTGAAACCTTGTGTATTAAGGCACACAAATCACCGTTGCAAGTTAGTTTTGTTCCCCAAATACAGGATTACAAAACATCTGAGTAGTGACCTGGCCTTACCCTTGGTCTGACATCGAGAAACAGTATTCTCTACATAATTTTTCCCCCCTGGGTCTATTCTAAGTCAGGAGAAGAGAAGCAAACTTCGTGACGAAGATTCTGTGCTTGAGCTGATCGAGTAAAACCTGTGGTGACAGATGGTAAAATTGTTTTCCAATTTGTTCATTGCTTACTGTACAGATACTGTATGTCATGTGCTCATAAAAGCTCATTTTTGCCTTGCTTTGAGTGGTGCCCTCTGGATGAGACGGGATGGGGCAGATGGAGAAGAACAGCTCCTGCTGCGAGCAGCTGGGCTGGCCGTGTGGGGGACACACACAGACTTCGCGTGATGCAGGAAACTGCTGAAGTGAGTTATTACAGACTGGGCTGAAAGGAGAGACCAAAGGAAAGGAGCTGTCTTGTGAAAAGTAGAGGGCGTAGGTGTTTTTTACACTCTTTCCTCCGGTTTTTGTGTTTAGCTGTCATATCCCGTGAAAATTAGTTTTCTCTCTTTTAAAAGTTACCCTTTTATAGCTTGTGCTCTAATAAAGAGATCCAAATCCCTTTTGATGTTTCCGGTGCGCCTGCTTCAAGACAACAACGCAGGCAGTTCTCCGGCAGCGTGGAGTGACTTCAGAGCCCGCAGCTCTGCCTGGAGATGTCACACGTTTCCTTCAGAGCTTGCCAGCGCCTTGCTGATGTGAAGCTCGGTAGACCAAGCAGACAGACCATATAACGAATAAGGCAAGGGTTTGAGTAGGAGTCACGGTTTTAATTTTGCACTTTGCTGTAAAAAGTGAAAACTGTGGCCATATTTAGCAAGGGAGATTTGAGAGAAAGGTTAGAGCGTCCCCAGTGAGTCAATAGCTGCTAATCCTAGTACACTCAACAGGACGCTTCTTTTAGGAAATGTTCAAGTCTAGGGAAGTGAGATTTCCAATCGTTATATTATTTGACTTTCTGCAAAAATTTTACCTATGTAAGATCAGACGTTTCATTCAAGATACTAGTTTTTTTTTCCCCAATTAAAATCTAACCTTTCATGAAAAAACTGTTGGGAGGTTTTGTTTGTTTTTAATAAAGAGAATGAGGTGAACAGTTCCTCTGTTGAGTGCTTCATGGTTTGAACGCTTTTCTTAGTTAAGTCCTTCTGAATTAACGTATTTATTTGAGTTGATTTCTAAATGAACCAATAATTACGAATAAATTTTATCTGAACACTGTTTAGATAAATCTCATACTTAGATGTTGTTATCTAAAAGCTCGTATCATATAAAACTAATCTAGATAATTACATATTGCACCTAGTATATTACACTCGGTCTGATCTAATGGATATGTTATCTTGATTTTGGAAATTGGCAAAGTAAGTTTGTTTATGTCAGACTTTGATGTATAGCAGACCATTCAAAATCCAGAAAAATAATCAAAATGACAGAGTTTAAAAAAACGTGAGTGGTTTTAAAATGATGCTCAACAGTTTTTGGCTGTGTGTTTTCTCCAGAGGTGCTTGTTAGGTTTGGGGTTTTTTTGTTGTTGCTGCTGCTAAACTGGTAATTAAAATCGGTATAGGAAGATACAACTGCCATGTTACATAGTTATTGGTTGAACTTAATTCTACTTATGCAAAGAAACTGTAGTATATTAATTATGACTGTCTTCAGCCTGTCTTGTCTTGTCCTGGTAGTTGTATGTCTATATGGACACAATTGGGAGCTTTTACAGCAGAATTTCACTATTCATTCCGAAATCTTGAGATTTTTTCCTTTGAAAGTAAGAACAAAAAATCATTTTAATTCAGGTTCCTCTTTTAACTACTTTTGCAGCAGGGTTACTGTTCCCAGCTCTTCAGTTCCAAGGGTCAGGCTGCTTTTCTTCAGTACTGGATTGCAATTTTTAAAAAAAGAAATGTTTTCTCTATCAGAAGTCTTTTAGATAGTTCCAGTCCAAGGCAGGTAATTAATGTCTGTGCTCAGTGAAAGCTGAGAGGTTGATAGGCTCCATAACTTAATGCTATGATGTACCTAACCACTGATTCTGATGTTAATTTGTGGGTTTCAAAATGGAAAATTATATGTATGTGTGCATGTGTGAATAATCATTTTAAAAAAAAATCCACAATGCAGAACACTTCATATTTTGTTTTCTTTGAACGTTGCTATTATCTATGTATTTTCCACAGAGGAAGAACGTATGGTTATTAATGTAATTGGGCAGTAGTTCAAGGAGTGAATAGAACTGAAATTTTCTCCATTAATATTTCAATCAAAACCTGATGATTCAGGTAATAATAATGTATTCTTAATAATTTACTGCCCTTTATACTGCTAGGGGATTAGATGCAAGGAGACTGGATAGACCCCGTGGATTAAATGCGGAAAAAATTGACCTTTTTACAGCTGCAAAAGTCTGTTCTGATGCTTTGTTGTTTCTCCTACTCCCAATTTGTGATTTTTTTATCTCTGTCAGTGCGGTAATGGTCAGTGAGACCTTGAAGGTAGCGGCAAAGGAGCGTGATTTTGCCTAACTGACATCTCCCCTGACATTAAGACAAGCTCCTCCTTTTTCCTCTGCTCTTTTCCTGTGGTACAAGCCCCAGGTGTTTGTCCCTGCACATCTGGAACCTGAAAGAAATTCTCGTACATGGCAGATGCATCCAGTTGGTTCCTGGATGACGTGAAGCTGTTAGTAAGCCAAGGACCAATTTGCAAGGCGCCCCAGTGAAATTCCCCCCCAGAAGAGATTCTCCAACTTTGCTCCAAGGAAGATTAAGCCTGGGACTTAGACACCCTGTTCACATCTGGTTCAGTTCCACATTAAATGAAACAAGGGTCCTGGTGGTGTTATAGTAGATTATTTTATAATTAAAGACTGAAAATCAGAACTCGTGTGCAAAAGGAGTATCATTAACTTACTGCTAAGCTCTTGATGCTGAAAGCCCAGTGCTATCTTAACATGCAGTCTGATCCAAAGAATATTTATTAGTTTGATTTTGCTGACACTACAGTTAAATAGTAAGCTTTCCAGTTTTGTTCATATGGCGTCTCTGTCTGCAAAACTCACATTTCCTGCTGTTGGTAAAGGAAACACTAGCTGTACATTCAATAAAGATAAAGTGACACTTTGGAAATTAAGTTTCAGTGACAGTGTTGAGAAGCCCTTTACAGAAACATTGCCTTTGTCTAGCTTTTATGGTTATTGTTACTATTACTGTTACTACTACTATTATTAAAATCCTCTTCAGATGATTTATGGAAGGGAAATCAGAAAGTTCACATTCATTTTGTGGCATGGCATCCATATGGGGTTTTTTGGTGGGTTTGTGGGGTTTTTTTGGATTGTGATAGCATGCTTTTCCGGCGTTTGTGGAAAGGTTACTGTGTATATATTGGTATTCGAGAGTGTCTGAGGGTAAATACTATGCCCTGCTGAGCAACAGCAGCTATTTTACAAGGGCTACCTTTTGCATGCAAAACGCGTGCCGACATTTGGTTTGTTACTACAGACTGGGTACGGTTGATACTGCTGCTAGGCCACAGGGTAGATTTGATGTCCTTGAAATTTTTAGACTGCTCATATATGTTTGGTTATCTTTGTCTCTAATTATGTTACCTTTATCAAGTGTAATTTGACTGCCAGTATCTCGGGAATTTTGTGTAATCGCATTTCTATTCCAACAGTGAATTTATAATTGAACAATAATTACTTAAATTTTCTTTTTATCAGGACTTATTAATTCATATTTTATTATTTAGAAATCATGTAAATAGACACCTTTTTGGGGGTGAGGTTTTTTAGCACTTTTTCTCCCCATGAGTCTGTTGAAAACTGTGGAGGACTCAAGAACTGCTCTCTGGCAACCTTTTCATGCTTAAAGTGGGTGGCATGCTTGCTCTTTAAAAATAGTGGATTATTTTTAACAGTCCAGAGCCTTTTTTTCTCGTTCTGTTTGTCTTGCAGTTGTTCCGTGGGAATAATACTAACTGCCTAGTTTCATCTCAATAGTACATGCAGCCTTCAAGCAGAGACTGCTTAAAGACAGAAAGGTAGATGAAAGAGTAAGATACAAAATGGCGCTTGCCAAAGTAGCCTGCTGCCTTTTCTTGGTGACCTTATTTTTAAACAAGAGGAATTCTGTGATGCATTTAATGCTGGGCGTTATCAGAAATTTGTATTCTAATGCCATATGAACAAGACTGGGAAGAGTCTCCTTGGTCTCCAAGTTCAGGCAAAAGATTGCATGCAGGAGAAGGTAATTTATTTCAGACTTTTCAAGCAACTTCTTACAATTAATGAGATTTTTTTATCCCCACTACTTGGAGTGGAAGGGAGTTTTCTTATCTCACAGTTTGAGAACTGTCTTCTAATTTCCAACAGAAATTTATCTGCAGATAATGAATACCCATATGTTCCTGCATCAACGCTGCTCTTCAGCTTCAATAGCTCTTTTCCCTCTTTGCTCTTAACCCCTGGGGTATTTACAACATTTACAACAATCTAATCCCCTTTAACTGCTGATTTGTTGGACTGAGTTCTCCTAAATGGTTCAGAGATGTAATATGAACTACGGAGTATTATCAAGTAGTGTCACCCCAGAATTACTTTGTGGTCAAACCTCATTAACTACTTTCTTGAAAGGACTTGTTGCAAACAGTGAGAACATACTGATAAAGCACGGTGATGATACAAATGTAGGCGTCTTTGTCAGTGAAAAAGAGAATTCAAATATCTTATGTCAGAGTAGGAGTGATGTTTTTTATTTGATTTTAATTTTTGTGGATTGGGAAAATAAAAATAGAATTAAGCTGCTGGTATAAACTCTGGAGAGGTATGATTAACCTATGTAACCCTGCTCTGGAGAGATTGATTCAAGCTGGAATAAGTACAAAGAAGGACTACTAGGATGAGTAGAAGAATTTCAGATCTTAGTTTGGGGTTTTTTCGTCTCTCCAGAAAAATGCAACGAATTATCTTTCAATTCCGGTGTCAGTGAAATGTTTTCTTGGAGTGGAAACTTGTTCTTCAGGATATAATTATAGTGTTCAAAGCTGGGTTTCACTTTTAATAAAAAGTATTTTTGTTACTGTTACTAATGAAGCCAGTGATTTTTATGAAAACAGAGAAGTGCATTTACTTTTAATACCTCTGTCTTCCTGTCTGAAGACTTCATTCTTTTTAGCAGGAGATACTGTGGTTGGATGCCTTCCGTATTGGGAGAACAAGTCAGATATCAGCGATGACATCTGACATATGTTACTGCACTATGTAGGTCATTTATGGCCTAATGTGGAAGATGACAAAAGATAATTAATTTTGATTTCATGCTTGTGATTCCTTAAGGAAGACTTTAATGGTGTGTGAGGAATATCGAGAGACGTGTACTAAGTCACTGCCTAAGAGCAAGAGCTCAGTCCTTTGGAAGCAGTGATTACACCTCCAAATTCAAACCCTCCTGCAAGGGAGGTGGCTTTTTTTTTTCTTTGGTGATATTTGAATGCACCTTTTCTGCTAGCTGTTATGTGAAGTAAGGATATGTATCCTTAGTAATTGTGAAAATGTATTCCTCTTCTAGCAACAGTTTTTTAGCACAAAAAGTGCTATGGTACACAGCCATAAAATTAAGGTTTTTGTATTTACAAGGGTATAGAAGAATTTATATCAGCATAACTTATTTAATTGCTTTCTTTTTCTGTTTAATTTCTAGGGTCTCCGTGTTGCACATTCTCTGGACACCTGCATTCCTGTAATCATGCTACATTCAACATGAAGGTAAGTTCTGTGTATGAATTTCCTTCTTTTCTTTTTTTTTTTTAATCATTGTGTTCTTTACTCTGGAAAATACTGCCATGCATTTTGGTGAAATAGATACCTCTGCGGCTGGATTCATTATTAGTAATGACTTCTAGAGCGGTTCAGTGTGGCACATGCCTGCCAGCCAGAGCAGAGTCCCAGAGACTGTTACGATAAAGCTGTTCCCTCCTTGTGCCTACCTCCTTTCTCCATCGATCAGTGCGTGATATCCAAGCCATTCTCCTTTGTCATGATCATTTAGTTACTTTACTTAAATGAAATTTGCTGTTAGGTTCTTTTCCTGGATGGTTAATTTTATAATTGTTGTCCAAAAAGGATCATTTTGATTGATACTGGTGACAGACTGTGATCTGAATGCCTGTTCATTTTGGAAGTAATTTTTCCAAAATGTTTCTTTGAGGTGATATGAAATATTCTGAAATTACTAAAACATTTGTGATGTATGGTTCCTTTAGCTCTCCTGGCCACACTGCTCTTTAAAATTGGTGAGCCATGTGCTGGTTTCTGCTACTGCTTGCACTCTTTTCTCTTGGGGACCAGCTTTCTTCCATCTTTTCTGAAAAAATATCTTAACAGTGCGCTGGCTCTCACTGCAGAGCAAGGTCCCAATTTTTGCTGTAGGAAATCCTGAATATTCTCCTCTCAATCAGTATCAGCTACTGCTTTACAACCTGCTTACGTCAACCCCATGCGTTTATAGGGTAAACCCTAGGGGTTGACGTCGCAGAATGTGTGGGATAAGCTTTTGTCAAGAAGGGGAATAGGAATTCCCAAGGCATCCTGATTCTTCCTTGGCCACATGCGTGTATCTGTAAATTTGATAGGCACAACCTGCCTCTTAGTATTTTGAAACAACGTGGTGTAGTACAAGGAATATTTAACAGTAGCAGGAATTGTGAGGGAAATACTATAGCAATACTACAGCACTGTCTTTAACTTGAATATTTACAAAGAGCCTCATACTCTAATGTGACCTATAATGATTAACAGGAAGCTGAAAGACTGTGTGCTGATAATCTTCTAGATAAGCATGTTATTTTGATAAAGAATATTTTAGTTGGCATTAAACTCTAGACTAAAATCATTGGTTGACATTCTCAATGATTGAATTAGTAAAAATGGAAACATCCTGTGCAGCATTGATTAAACTGAGTGAGGAATATAATTTCAGAAGCTGTAATTGCAGTATATAAATTAACTCTGTATGTACTGGAAAACTACGGAAAAGACTAAGTAGTTGGTCCCGAGTTGTGCAAGTTAAATTTGTCACGTTGGTTGAGTAGCAAAGAAAGCACTGTATTTCAGCCAAATATAGCACCAAAGAACTACTCTCTTACCCTCTAGTGTTTGTCCACTAAGAAGTTATAATATTCCACCCTAAGCCAGATAATGAAGGTGTTTTGAGTGACATTTATTTAACTCTTTTTGTTAAAAGGTGCATGTTTTATGAGGAAAAACATTTTTATAGAAACATTAGTATTCTCAAAAATAGTTTAATTGGAAAGATTCTGGAGATTGAGCATGGAGTATTTGAACAAAGGTGCAACATCACTTCCAGAGTGGCCAACAGAAAGCCTAATGGCTAGACCTTGCCAAAGAAGCTCTGCAACCAGGCAAAGATTTGTTGGAAAAATCTGGTTTCTTAACTCTGAAATGGCCAAACAGGAGGCTGATTGCTGACAGAATCCTAGCTGGATGATTTTTTTTTTTTAATTATTATTATTTTCATACCCCAGTGTTACTGGTCTGCAGATCCCATGCTTTGTCAGAATTCTTGTTTATAGGGTCAGACTGCGTGGGTGCTGTGCTGTAACGGTGAAAGATCCCAGGAGGTTCACTCATTTTTCTACTTAGGGTATAGGTGAGTTTAAGTAGGCTCCTAAGTCACTTCAGTGGGCTTGTGATATTTGTGTCTCAGACTACTTGGTGCCCAAAAGAGTTTTGAAAGAACATGAAATTCTAATTACACAATGTCCTGTAGAGAAGATAGAACAAAACAGAATGTATTTTCCAGTTAGATCCAGGCAGTGTGTCCAAAAATTAATGGACGTTTTAGGCAAGGAGTATTGTATGAGAAAAAAGGAAAAAAAGAATAATACGCTTATACAAATTGAATAAATCCTCATTAAACTCTGTGAAACTGATTAAATCTGAGTTATTTACTATACTATGTTTCTGAAAAAGTTAATAGTTTTCTGTTAAGTGGGTGACGTTCAAAGCCAGAACTCTTAATAATGTTCAGAGTCCATAATTAGCAATTTTTCTATGGAACATATCTGCCAGTTTGGCACCTGAAACGTGGCAGTTTTTTTGGAGGCTGCCTGGCTGGGACATGAGCTCTCAGGAGAACCTGGTGGGTGGTCCTGTTGCCCTGATAGGTATTCTGGTCTAACTTCTGTAGTTGTGGATCTGTCAGGACAGTCGCTTTCAGGAGAGTCTAAATTCCACGTTTTTTCAAGTTTGTTCTCTGCTTGTGGAAAGTTTGAGGAGATTGGAGCAAAATCCATATGGCTGCTTTTGAATTGAAGATGTAGAAAAATACATCTTTCCTCCTAAAAGCTAGTGTTACTGTCGCTTTTAGTCCCATCTCCTCATAACGCAACTGAGTTTGTAGAGAAAAATGTTTCAGATGTTTCTTTTCCATTGAGGACTAAGCCTGAGTGCAGTACATGTGAACATACCTTACCAGGGAAAGCAAATATACACACTGTAGGGAAACCCAAGTGAGAGTGTATCTAAGAGGCGCAGTATTTTCCCCAGCTTTTGAATGTTACCGGGATTTGAGGGTACCCCACTTAATTGTTGGACTCAGTATGACTGCACAAACGTAGGCTTATGGTGGGCAACAGGTGATGGAGGGAGCCCCTTTGCTACCAAAGTGCCTACACCTGAAGCTTAAGGCAGGGATGTCCAAGTCAGCCCTGGCAATCTCCTCTCTTGTAAAATGTTACGGAGAGAGATTATGCATCTGTATAATTCATGTAAATATGAAAAATCAAACCACTAGCATTTTTACATTAGTACTTGTTTTTCCCACAAGGAATGGCGATCCCTTCTTGAACACTGGCAAACCTTTTCTGTAGTGTAATATAAAATATAAGTATGGCATAAATAGCTTTTGAAATAAGTTTTGTGTGTACTTTGCTAGTTGGCACAGCGTTTGGCCAGCTTAGCAAATCACTGGATGCTTGTGAAGTATAAAGACTATAGATGCTTGGTTGAATCATTGCAAATTTAAAGTAGAATGAAATTTGCTCCCTTCTGTGTGTGTATATGTGTGTTTGTGTTCAAATAAGACTATGATTATCATTCAGCTGTGTTTATCTGTATCTGCCATACTGTGTTTGGATGATGTTTGCATGTTAAGAAATCATTACAGAGGTTACCAAGTTAACTTAAAACAAAAAAGTAGATTTTGGAATTACAGTTTATATTAGGAAAACCAAAGGACTATAAAAAATGCGCTTGATAGCAAGTGCCCAATTTTACCTCCCCAAGCCAAAATGCAAACATTTAGGTCATTTTTCCATTGATTTACTGAAGGACAAATAATGTCAGACAGTTTTTAAACAAAAACAAAATTTCAATTTTGTTTACCTCCTCAGCAGTCCAGTTGGATGTCAGCTACCATTTAGCTGGGCCAATAATATTGATATTTGATGTCAGTTCTTATTCATTACTGCACCCAAATGATGCAAAAGTCAGATCTTTCAGATGTTTCTATGGATGGCCAAATAAAGCCAGGGATGCCTGACTGCATCTAGCAGACACAAACAAGAAAAGAACAGAATACAAAATCAAAAACCTATCTGCTCTTATTGTTATTTATGTATTCAAAGTGTTCACCTCTTTGCATAAACTCAAAGCCAGTTACTTACAAAGGTTACCTAGTAATATCAAACGTGTTCAATTATACATGCAAAAGGGCTAATAGGTTCTTCCTCTAGTTTATTTCTGTCTCCGTGCATAAGAAATATAATTACAGAACTGAATTGCATTTTAAATACAGATTTTAGTATCATTAGTTAACTATTTTCAGGCCATCAAATGTTAGGAGTAAAAAAATCTATTCTGTCTTTGTCATGGCAAAAAATAAAATTTGCATCAAAATACTCCCCTATCACCTGTTGGCAAAAAGCTCTTTCTGCTTATAGTGAAATTCTCAGAAAACTGTGCTAGAGTCCACTTCCACATCCATTCTCTGAAATCTCCATGTTATTCCCTATTTTGGGAAGTAATTTTCCTGGTGTGATCTCTTCCCTTGGCCAGGCAAACCGTTTAGTTAGTTCCCATCATCTTTGATGCTATTGGTATTCACAGACCCCTACAGTTAGCAAGTGTGTGCCTGTTTTACGCATTCCTTGTAGACCAGATAACGTGTTCTCAAACCACTCTACAAGAATCGCGTAGATCCATCTTTATTTTGGTCAGTTTAAATAATCTTGCTATCCAGCTCTGATAACAGTCTTAATATAGGAGGCTGGATAAACAAGTAAGAATACGTCTACCATATGTCCTAGAAGTAAAAAAAAATTCCTCCAGCTCTTTCTGTGAGGAAGCTCCAATATGGATGGACTTCTCTGACCATGTTCAGAAGGCCAAGGATATTCATGCTGTGTTGGTTTGTATGGGGGTGGCTCTCCCAAAGGGCTGTATTTCTGTCTCCCTGAGAAAAGAGAGAGTCTTTTATCAAAGGTGCTTCAATGAGACTGAAAAAAACCCAAGCCTGATTTTTAAAGGTCACACCTTGGTGGTGTCATTCGGCTTCCCATCACCATTTCTAGTTTCTTATCAGAGATTGTTTGCAAAGAAAAACTTAGCAATATATGTCATACACCTCTATAAGTCAATGACAGAGAAAAATCCTTTTTTCTTTCATGGCTGCAGATGACTGAGAGACTTTCAGTTCCAGTGTTTAAATGCACTGACTGTCCCTAGAGTTTACCTCTGCACTTCGAAATCAGGCAACATGCAGTTCCTTTGCTGTCTTAGTTTGGAAGAAATTTGGCTTCCTGGATTATTTTTTGATCAATTTCCCAGTTATTATTAATTCTGGTTAAAAAAAAAATATTTTCTTTTAGTCTTGAAGATTGTTTAATCAAGGCCCGTGTTGCCTTTGGAAATTTGGAATTAACTAGCCTTTCTGTTCTCCCCAGTGTAATATATTTGTTTTGAGATTTTAAACCCAGTCTTGTCAAGATTACTAACTCTGAAAATAATCACAGATCAAGAAAATTCACCGCCTTTTTTTTTAAGCATTTGACACTTTGTATTACGAGACGTGAGGTTAGCTCATTCTGCCAGAGACCTCTCTCCTCCAGCGTCAGGGTTCATATCTCTCTGTCATTTACCACAGAGTTGAGTATTTTATTTTTTTTTTTAAAATACCCTGCAAATACCGTGATGCCTGAAAGTCTGTAGTCACTAGATCACTGAGACTTCTGTGCTCCAGAAGTAGACTACATGAAGATGAGGAGTGTGAGGTGGGAAGCAGAGCAAGTGTCTGCCAGGATACGGTCTCATTCATTTGTTTTGAACCAGCAGTAAATTAAATATTTAACATTTCTAATTGAAGCTTTTAATCAGATTTTGCTCTTGTTTAAATATTTGCGTATGATGAAGCTTTGTCTCAACTCTTCATGATAAAACTTTGGGTTAATGCATAGACACTTGGATTTTACACAACTCTGTAAAGCCCGAGAAGAGAAAATGCGGCATCCTTTTTAACTAGCTTTGACATAATTTGCTTTTGAGTAACTTTAAAAAACCCATATGTTTTAGATCCGATTGGCCCCTGGAAAGATTCTCAGCAGAAACTGATAATTAACTGACCACACAGTATTTTCTTACATGTTTTCAGACTTTATATTTACAAATATAAAAATATTGTTATGTCCATTTGCTCATAACTGTAAGAAAGAAATTATCTCCTTTAATGTGATTTTGTTTGCTTAATTGTGTGCTCTGCAGTGAATGTGACCCTCTGTGTATACAATACATCAAGCAAGCGCTATTTAGCATGCAAAACTGCTGGCAGTGTGGAAAAACTTTGCCCTTCTTTCTTAGAGGAGAAGAATTAATTTGTGTATCGTAAGGAACAAGGATTTTTTAAAATTGCATCTCCTGGCCCAGCACGCCAGACTTTCCTGGCAGGTGTACACTCTGGGTCCAGGCCCCAGCATAATTAATTTTTTATTGTAACAGCTGTTTTTTAAACTTGTCGTTTTGCAAAACAAACAAAATCAGAATACGAAGATCCATCTAGATTATTTAAAATTCAATTTCCCACCTGCATTGCAGTCAAACTTGCCTCTCCATGTGATATTTCACAGGAAACAGTGTTTTAAAATACATGAGAAAGCAGCACACCATCCCTACCCTCTCTCCTGTAACTCTCTCTCATGTGACAGTCATTTGCTCAATAAATTGTGAGACTTTTATCCGCAGTGCTGCTGTTACGACTGACTTGAATGGGAATGATAGCAGGCACTCGGTGCTGAGTTGTGAGGCTGGGGCTCCAGACGTGGCCGCTTGCGCTCAACCTGCTCAACTCCAGCTCACCCAGCACTCCCAGTTTGCTGTGGTCAGGTGTGGTACGTGTTAAAATAGAATTATAGAATCATGGAATCATCTAGGTTGGAAGAGACCATTGGGATCATCGAGTCCAACCATCTACCCTACTCTACAAAGTTCTCCCCTACACCATGTCCCCCAACACCACATCTAAACGGCTCTTAAACACATCCAGGGATGGTGACTCAACCACCTCCCTGGGCAGCCTATT
>JAOXJK010000077.1:41813996-41828059 GCA_025774025.1 Xenus cinereus | reverse complement strand
AAAATCTCCAGAGAAGGGGACTCCACGACCTCCCTGGGCAGCCTGTTCCAGGGCTCGGTCACCCTCACTGTGAAAAACAGTGGATGTGGATCTTTAAATCATGCTGACACCATGTTGTCATACCTTTTGGTTTGGTTTTTTTTCTGATGCCAGAGTTGCCAAGCCAGCTAAGACAGAGTTAGTCTGAGTAATCCTAAAGTGGCCCTTGATACATCACTGAGAGAAGCTAAACGATGTGCTTCTCTGCCGCAGCAGAGGGCTAGATAAAATGATCCAGCAGGTTCCTGCATTGTTTGTCTAAGCAGTAATTCATGGATTTGGTCAGTCTAAACTATTCGGTCAGTCATTTGAATGGAGATAACTAAAAATAATAATCATGTTTAAATATGGCAAACAGCCAGAATACTCCAAAAATAACGGGTGATGGGAGAATATATCCTATGTTTAACTAACAAGCTGTTGGACATGGGGCATCTGTCTCCTTTGGGACCTCTGTCCTTGGAGAAGCTTGGGTCGATTTTCTGACCTTATCAAAGCATGGCTTAATTTCCAGCTGTATCCCTCAGCCTCTCCTGGTGATGATACCACCCCCAAAACACTTGACTGCAATAATAGTCATCGATACTGGAAACAAGTTGTTTAGCATCTTACAGGTGGATTTAAAGACTAGATTAGAGAGCCGTGGTTGAGCACCTTTTTTCCTCTGCCCTGGGCTACTAAGCTAATAAGGATAGAAAAGTTTTATGAAAAGTTTGGCGGTATCAGCAAACGAGGCTGAAGCCGGAGATAGCAAGGCCCCATCTAATGGGAGATTTTTTTGTTTTCCATTGTATTGTTTTCAAGTAATCACCATTTCAAAAGTAATGTAGACCAACACATCTTACCTTTTGTATTTAAGTTGCACTATCTTTTGTTGGTATGACATGCACTGGATGGGAGTTGCTTAACAAAGAGCTAGTAGCAAGAATGATTTTATAAATTACTGGGATTCTCCTGATGGCGCTATTGGGGATGGTCCTTGTGAACTCTAGTGATCCGAATCCTATTCATGGCATAAATGCTTGACGATAAAGCCATTTTCTACTTTATCAAATACTCAAATCTTAAATAAGTTAATGAAAAAAGTTGTGTATACATCTTTCTGCTCTACCTACACTCTGCCATAGCTTTTCTTTAGCTCACATTAGAGGTGGGCTTTCTGATACAGCATACTTGTGAATGAGGAGAAATTAATTACATCATTAAGTACCATTGCACTTTATATGGATTTTCTTCTTTCCTCCAGTCTTTCTGAAACTACCTCATGGTCTTGTAATGAGAGGTGGTGATGGAGCTGGCAGAGACTCAGCCCACTGAAGGCAATGATCTTCAAGATTATGCTTAATCTCAGAAAGACAAAGGAACATGTCCTTTGTATTCTGCGTGCTGTGAATGGTCTCAGAGAGGGCACCAGTTGTGGTTACTGTGCAAGGTGGGCCACAATGTAGCTGATTTTTCAGCTAAATTCACTTTTATTTTTTCATATGCAAGTTAACCAGCATCTCCATGTACTTATATTCCTGTATAGCATTCATGAATCCCTTAAATACCCTCTTGTCATCACCTTTTGTGTTTCCAGTTTCTGTTTAGAAAATGTACTTTATATTATTAATCACAACACATTGTTGCATATGCAAGAGTTAGAGAAGTTGTAGAGATCCTAGTGTATATGCCATGACATATTTATTTGCTATCGTGATGTCTTAAAACAAACAAACCAGACAAACCCCACTACAACAGCAACAGACCAAAATCAATAGCAGTTTCGATAAGGCCAAGGGAAAGCAAACAATATTTGGAAAAATATGCTGCTATATTTTGAGATTTGGAGATACAGTGAGGTCTTATCGTTTAACCTGCTTCCATCCAAGCTGGCCAACACTCTCAGCGTTGAAGAGGTGTGAAGGATATGTGATTGTTCTGCCAGAGCATGAATAAATAGCCTTAAAATGCCTCTGAATATCTCAAAGGGCAGTATGTACCTATTTTATTTAGAGGGAGAGTATATTAAAAGAATGTAAAGGTTGTAAACTGGCGTGAAAGTTCAGAAATGTTAGGATCAAGATTACCTTGTGATATAAGTGGTTTATCTTAGGGGTTAGGAATTCTGGGGGTACAGGAGACACGTTGTTTTAGGAAGTGACTGTCGAACAAATGGTACCACTGTCAACCGTGGTGGGGTGAGGGTAACCACTCAGTGTTGCTGTCTAAAAGCAGCCTTAATTTGCTGAAGTACACATCATGTGACATTAGACAGGACCAGTACCGTGAGATAGTCGTTAGTCCAGTGGGTGACGATTGTTTGCTATTCAGTCTGGGGTTACATAGTGGGCTAAACAGCTTGTTTCTCTGTATTACCCACCCTTCACTGAGAACAGAATTATTGATGGGATTTTCTGGGATGCCGTTGCTGAAGCACTTTCAGTATTTGCATTTGACATTATTCGGGCTATAATATTAATATTAAAGCCACAGGCAATCTACACAGGCATCGTGAGGGATGGAGGCACGGAGATTTAACCTCAGATTGTTAGAATTTGTGCTGATACTGAGTCTTCAGGTAAAGTTCCAGAATTACAGTTTTCAGATTCCTTATCTGATAACAATTTCTATGCTCAGAACACAAGTGGTAGAAATAGTTCTTGTAAATTGAGGGAAAAAGTTCAGAAGTATAAATTGTATTTTTAAATTC
Source organism: Xenus cinereus (assembly GCA_025774025.1). Taxonomy (NCBI): domain Eukaryota; kingdom Metazoa; phylum Chordata; class Aves; order Charadriiformes; family Scolopacidae; genus Xenus; species Xenus cinereus. Next base: position 41,825,328 of record JAOXJK010000077.1, on the reverse strand, counting down.
ATATGTGCCTAGTTGAGTATATATTCTATTTCTTAAAGCAAACATAAGTAGTATTGATTTATTATATGGCAGTCTCATTTATGTAGAGGTTTGATCTTGTAGTGAGGTGCCCACTCAGTTTTCTCTTTGATTTCCTCAATTTCGATTCGTATATTGACTAAAAAGACAAGCTGGTATTGAGGTACCAGGTGTCTGTCTTTTCTCCTTCTTTCCTTCACATTTTTGTTTAATTTATACCACTTAAGTGGCACTGAGTAGATAAAGCTTCACCTTGGCAGGGTGAGGCATTTTTCTGAGATGGAAGAAGCTCTCCTTTGCTGGGAAGCTGCACAATGGATTTCGTAGTTGGTGGCTGGATGCGGGGAGAGCAGGGAACGCACCTGCACCTCTCAGATCTCAGGAGCGGACTGTGTCCAGGTATCAAGAGAACCAGAGCAGGACAAGATCTTGACTCTTTATCTCACTTTTTCTGCAGTTTCTGAAGCTTGCTCTTTGTATTTGTCTCGCTCTTGCTTACAGTTAAAGTCATGCTTGATGGGAGAAAAATCCTCTAGTGCAGAATTTACCACAGTAATCTTTTTAGTGGCAGCTGATTTTGTCCATATAGTGCATTTATGTGCTGACGTTAATGTGTGTTTTTCCCTATGACCTCCATTTCTGACTAAAAAGCTTTTTTCATTACAACACTTTATTGCTCTGTGTTCTTTAATCTCCAAGGCAGATTACTTGATAACATAAATTGATTCCTTAGGGTGCTTTTCCCCTAGTGGTTCAATGCCTGAGTCCCTACCTCAATTCCCACTATATACATGCTGTCGCAGGCAATACAGTCTCGACTTGGGAAATTTTTACTTAATTTAAGTTACTGCCAATTAACGCAAACTTCTGATCACTGATTCCGGGTACTGAGAAAAAAAGAAAACACGAAGAATTAAACAAGTAAATGCTTTCCCTTTCCCAGTCTCAGTTTAAGACAAACATCTCACCTTCCCCTTCCTAGTTTCTGCTTGCCTTGTTTTTGCTGCGGGTTGCGCTCCATCATCCCCATTCCCTTGGCGTGGCAACGGGTGACGTGGGAGGTTGGGGTTGTGTAATGGCTTCTATCTGCTGCTCCTTCATGCTCCTTACTGCTCTTCCTCCACTGCTCCAGGCTGTCCCTGAGTCACTGCAGGTCACCAACAGGCCATGGGGAACCCCGCTCCCAGGCGGGTGTATATCCATGCATGGACTGATGGGGAACTCATGTAAATTAATTGGTGGTTTATGTGTGAATTAATTGAGTGTCAATGCATAAACTGATAGGGCACACATGCCTAAGATAAATGGGTGCTCATGTGTGATCTAATTGGGTGCTTGTGCATGTATTAATCGGGCACTCATGCATGAATGTAGTAAGCTCTGCAAATCATAGAATAGAACCATAGAATCGTCTAGGTTGGAAGGGACCTTAAAGATCATCTAGTCCAACCATCAACTTAACTCTGACAAAAAAATAAATAAGAAATAGGAATAAAAATTACTAAACCGTATTCCTGAGGACCATGTCTACCCGTCTTTTGAACACCTCCAGGGATGGTGCCTCAACCACTTCTCTGGGCAGCCCATTCCAATGCTTGATAGCCCTTTCGGTGAAGAAATGTTTCCTAATATCCAATCTAAACCTCCCCTGGCGCAACTTGACGCAATTTCCCCGTGTCCTGTCTCCTGTGACCTGGGAGATGAGACCAACCCGTGCCTCTCTACGCCCCCCCTTCAGGTAGTTATAGAGCGTGGTAAGGTCTCCCCTCAGCCTTCTCTTCTCTAGACTGAACAACCCCACCTCCCTCAGCCTCTCCTCATAAGACTTACTCTCCAGACCCCTCACCAGCTTCGTTGCCCTTTTCTGGATGGGTGCCCACTATGCAAAGAGAGCTTGATATATAGATAGATTGGGATAGATATAGGTATAATTCTGTGGATTTGTCCTGGCACTTCGGTTTTTACACAGAACTCTGACAACACCAGATTTTGGTTACTAATCGGTTTGGATTTGCTACAGTGCTATAGCTCCACCTAACAGGGTGGCAATGTGATCAATCCATGTTTTTAGAGCACATCTTTCCAATTCCTTTGGAAGATTTGCTCTTTACTTAGAAAATTGAGACTAGTTCTTCCTTATTTTGCTGCCTGCTTTGCTTCTCATTCAGGCTTTTCTCAAGTCTATTCATAAAGCGTAACCTGCAATCCTGTACGTCACTCATTCTTCTCCTTTCTCCCATCATGAAAGGTTTAATGGCTGTCCCATCAGACCCCCTTTCTTTGCTGTGGGTTCAGCACTGCAAGATCTGTGCATTTTCACTGCATCCTTACACACCCTTTTCTGGACAAACTTAAGGATTCATATGTTCTGTTTCTTTCAAATATAATTGGTCTGCATTCTTACAAGCTTTGCTTGATGAGCACAAATGCAGCAACCCCCATCTCATAGTTCTTCATTCTTTATTCTGTGATCAGCATTTTTAGTTTGTCTTTACTTCCTTGGCTTCAGCTCGTCTCCCAATTGCTGTGTCAGTGCTCTGCATCTGAGCGCTGTTCTTGTGCGTGCCTCCTCTGCCAGGCCAGTGCAGGGGACACTTCTGCAGAAACTGGGCCAATTAGCAATCAGTCACGAAAAACTCTTCTTCCTTTCTTCCAAAATGGGATAGAGCTAATGGCCAAAGTCAGGCCTTTTACTTTACGCTGGCAAGTTGCAAGCAGTGGTGGGTCTCCATTTCCCCTTTGTCTTGTGCATCTCTCTTTCTCTTTTTCATTACTTTATAAAACTTTTCCTAACAAAGGAACCATGAATCAACAATCAGACGAGAATTACATGAAGAATGAAGGACACTTTTAAAGCCTGTGATATGTGTTTGGTCCATGTCTGAATGTGCGTCCCTACTTAAAACTGATCTGTGGGAAATAAACTTGCAGGTCAACCATCTGTTGACCAAACTGGTTTTGTACAAGGAAAAGATTTTTGAAAGTTTTATCTCAGATAGAGGGAATGGTGGTGGGGTGGTTCACCTCACCCCCACTAGTAGACAGGTTTTGTGCTTTGTCCTTCAAGCTGAAATCCCTGCTTTGGCAGAGCTTTGCAATAAGCAAATGCTGTTGCCTCAACGGTGTGCTCTTAGACAACGCACCAGTATTGACGTTTTGTCCCTAGGTAACCTGCCCAGCCTGGGTGTTTGAACTGATGAGTCCATTAGTGGACTCCCTGGAGAGATTCTGGTGTGGTGTGAGTTGGGTTACTCAGCCCATGACCTATTTTCTAGTCCTGATCATACTGCTTAGTCTTGGAAGTCAGATCGGCAACACGTCTGTGTCAACCCTCTTTCTCTGAGGACTGCTTACAACGTTTGTTGACCATCTTTAATTATTCCTATGGCCAGCATGGGAGTAAAAGGATGTCCTGGAAGACTACATTATTCAACAGTAATTCCTTGTCTCATAATTCTCCCTTCTCCCCTCAGCGCTGCTGTATTTCATTTCTCTCATTCTCAACATTTGTTTTCCTGACCATAACATTCTCTAATTTGGAGGCAGTGGGTAGGTTGGAACTTACACAAATACAAGCTGATTGACAGATCATTTTGTCTCCCTCTTTCATGGGGGTATGAAACTATCACTCTCCTTATTTCTGACTGTCGCGGTTTTTCCGAAGGGAAAAGGTTGGCAATGAATTTTTCCCCTTTGTTGATCAGGAGAAGAGTTGAGCCACACAGTATTTCTGTTGTGTCATGACTATTTTTCACTATGAGCAAACTCCACATTATTTAAATATGGTAGAAAGAAAAAGAAAAGGGCTTCTTAAAATATATTACTTTATTTTCAGTACACGCATAATTTAAAATGTATGAAATATTTGTCCTTTGCAAAGGAAAGGGGGGTGACTTGAAAACCCCTTATTTTACATTTTTGCCCTAGTTGCAGGGTAGTATTTTGTCTCTGGCTGTGTTTTCTTTGTTGAGCTAATGAGGGTGGGGACTGTGTACTACTGCAGGCAATTGCTTTGAGCGCTGAGCACTTTGAAGAGATTAGCCCCATTGATATTCCCTTCATCTTTGTTAGAGAGGAATGCTTCCTTCCCCGGAGTGCTAGAAGATGGACAGCTATTTAATAGAGCCAGCCTTTTTCAAGTAGATACTGTAGTACTAAATATTCCCATCTCACTTGCCTGTGTATACCCAGCATAAAAACAATGTTCTGGAAGCAAGGGTTGTGCCTCATTAGAGCAATAGATTGACCTGTTCGGGTTTTTCGGAGAACCCTAGGTTGAATGGTTTATTATCTGACTGGTTAAATGTTATTCTTCAAGGAGAAGCAACAGTTTTGGCTGTTCGGGCAGTCAGCCAAAGCATGGTGATGAGCAAATTGTTTATTCCAAAAGTAAATGAAGGGAATGTCCACAGGATTTTTGCCATCCTTGTATTAAACTAACAGAAGCTGAAAATTGGAGGTTTATGCATCCCAAGTGGTGCATAGCTGATCAAAATTTTGATTCTCCAGCAGCTGTCCACAAACTGAATTAAAATGGTTTGCAACAGGTTGGGGTTTTTCTAATTCCGTTTAAACTAGGCACAAGTCTTAAAATAATAATGTATTCAGCATCTCATCTCTGGCATTTACTGCTTTGGTAACTTTACTAGGTCCATGTGTTCTATTTTACATTTATTGTTTATATGAATTCCAGCTTACAGAATGCTACGATTAGTAAATTCCCACTTCGAATATATTTACTGTGATTGAGTGAGAACTCCTTTCTTTCACTCAAACCGCACGGCTCTGTCTGAAGCCTGGCTTAGATACAAGAGCTTCATCTCCTGATTAGCTTATTCCTGCAGACGGTCAGAAAGTAAGGATCTCTGAAGGTCATCACAGCCTTTCTTCCATGAAAGCTCCTCTTAAATATCGACAGTTATCCAGGTCTTGTGTTTTGAGTAAAGCATCTGTATTGTATGTAAGGAAATGAATCGATACTGCATTCATCATTCATATCCTGTAATAGAAGAAAGGGATTTTTTGAAATAAGATATTATATTGATCTAGTATTTGTGCGTACTTTCTGTATGTTAAAAATGCAAGGGAGAACAGCTATGGCATTCTCTGCCAAGGACTGGATAGGTCAGGGAATCTGTAAGGGGATAGAGATTTGCATCCTCATCACTGTTGAAATTAAATATATTTTCGTCACTAACCAAGAGTCATTAGTTAGCTGGTGGCTTTGTGGACTGATCCATAATTATGTTAGGAGCATAGAACATACACTTATGAAAAGAAGAAATAGGACAGTTTTTAAAGGAAGCAAATACTTGGAGAGAAGAAGACAGAGTCCATTGGGATTGGATGCTTTGGAGAAAAAAACCAATGCTTGTGACAATCTAAGTAACTCGAGCATGTTGCTTCAAACTTAAGAATAATTTAGGTAATTTGGTCTCTTTACCCACCATTCTTTATCCTTTCAAGAAGCAAAGTTCATATTTTGAATAGAAACTTTGAAATGAAATGTCAGATGCTTTCATCTAAAAAGGCCTTTAGAACAATCTGTAAACAGTATTTAACTTCCCACTTTTTGGGAGGTAAAAACTATGCCAGTCTAAGTTGAGTTTGAAAAACACACTTTCAGTAAATAAATGACTACATCTTTGTCAAACTTGCTATTTTTCCAGTATTCATTTTTAAAAGCAACTGAACTATAAAGAAGATTATTTACTTCTCATTTAGTAAACTCACCATGGATACCTGTATTGTGATTATCAAGAAAATTTTGCTCTTCCACTTGGTAAATGAAATATATTCATGAGCTAGTTCTTTTCAGGGCTTGGAAAGTGGCGTCTCTTTTCAAGAGAGAGATTATCTTTAAATGAAAAGTATGCTGTCTTTAGCCTTTTTTTATTTTTATTTTATCGACAAATTGTCACGAGCTGAAATGCGTAATCATCAATAGCAAGTGATCCATGGGGCTGTGCAGAATAAATTGATTAACAATATAATCTCCATACAGATGTCTTAGGAGTGCTTGTTATTTTTTTATGAACCAATCTGGGAGTCTTGCTCGCATTTGATGGGCCAGGTGGAAAAAGGTGAGCGAGACAAAGCTCAGGGCATCTCTGCAGTTATCCCCTTGCTGCTGTCAGTCAGAACCAGCTTGGAAATGGTGGTCTGATGTACAAGGAAAGGCACCTTGGCTTCTGAAAAGGAAAAAATGCTAGAAATTTGCTCCTACCACAGTATCTGCCAGCCTCTTTTTTTCAGGCCTGCGTGCCAACAAAACAAACCCATTGGCTTGAAATGAATTTAAGGCCTGAGACGAAATTCCCGTTGTCATGAAAGCATCCTTTTTCATTTCTTTGTTTTTAATGCCGTTCCACTACTAAGAAAATCATGATTTAGATGCCTTTGAGGCATTTAACTTAGGTTTATGCAGAACTATTCTGCAGAGAAAATTGGATGCAATTTTCGGATTAGATAACTGACCGAGGAGAAAGAGAGTGCGAAACTTGCATATCCACTTTTTCCAGATGGTTATTCATTAGAAAGCCTTCAAACTGCTCGTAAGTATTGCCTGCCTTTTTCTAAAGGCCCACACAAGCACGTGGCCATTTCCTCGGCAGAAAGACATCTTTTGTACGGAGGCTTATGGGCAGCAAAATAAAGTATTTTAGTTCCCTTTCTTTTTCTGTGGCAAAATACTATACATGATGGTGAATAGGAAAACAAGGAAGAAAAGAAATTCTATAAACAGCCTCCAAAGTCTGGCTTGGGTATTTGAACTGTTTGTTTGGTTTGGTTTCGACTCTGGAATGAACTTTTTTAATGTCTTTGACGGTCTTTCAACTTGTGAAAATATCTTGTACGTAGAGCTGTTAATTCTCTGAGAATCGCATGCTCTTGGGGAGTTCAATAAAATCTACTTACCTATAGTCTTTCCTCTTTAAATTAAATTGAGTGAAAAAAAGGGAAATACCTTAATTAATCCTATCTTTTCCTTCTAGAATAGAGGGGAAAAAAGGAAGTGGTGGTGGCAGAGAGTTCTTTAATGTTGGGTTCATGTCAAACCTCATTGCCCTTTTCACGCTTCGTGCTGTAAATGAAGATGCGTGGAATACCTCAGTGATCCCGCCTGGAAACACCGGAGACAAAAAATGGAATGTTTGTGGGTTATAGCAAGGGTCTGTTTTGCCAGTATCCCATCTCTGGCAGGGGACAGGACGTGATGCTTAGGGAAAATAGATAAAACCAGAATGAGTAAACATTGAGGTTTCTCTGCTACTCTTCTCCCGTGCCCTGTGGATTAGAACCTCCCAGAGCTGGGCACCTCATGCAATTTGTCTGCCATTCATGGCGCTCTCATCTGTTAAACTCATCTGATCTTTTGTTTTGGAGCTTCCTTATACTTCAGCTCCCAACAGATCCCATAAAGTACTTCCCTGCCTTTGCTTTAAATCTCTTAATGATACATTCTGATTCTCATACTGCGGGAATCATTGTATAATTGGTCCTTGTTCAACCTTTTCCTGCTGAGACATCTTCCCCTGCTCTCTTTGCAGAACTGAAGAGTCTGTGTCTGTTTAATCTCCTAGATACATACACCTTTCCTCATCTTTCTTTCTTTGTTGCCCTTCTGTAAATCTAAGTTTGAGTGTATTCGTTTAGAGACAGAGGAGAGTGACAGGCCTGGATGATCTGTTTAAGATGTGCTTAAATCATGGTTTTAAATAGAGGCCTAATGAGGTTTCCTGGCTTTGTTCTCTTGCTCTTTTTCCCCCCCCAATAACTCCTGACATTATATCAAGCTGATGTTTTCAAAGAAGTATCCACGGTGACTGCGAGATCTCTTTCCTGAATGACAAAGGATAGTTTACAATCCATTGTGGGATTTGTATAATTAAGGGTGTTTTTGTCCATCTGAATCATTTTGTGTTTCTCAGAATTCAGTTTCATCTGCCACTTTATTACTTAATCCGGTAGCATCTTGAGATTCTTCAATGAGTCGATGAAATGTGCTGTTGTCTTGAAAAACATGAATAATTTTATACTATCGGTGAATGTCACCTCAATATTCACCTTCCCACCCTTTTCAAAAATGTTTATTAATATGCTTACTAGCACAGGTCCCTGAATAAATGTCATATGCTTCTGGTAATCTGTTCCTGTATTTTCCTGACTATGTCCTATTGGAAAGCTTCCTTTTTTTTTTTCTTTTTTTTTTCTTTTTTTTTTTTTTTTTTGTTCCTTTTGTCCCTCCCCACTTTGGTTGTCAAAAACTTTTAGGAATTCAAGTATCTTATGTCAGTCAGGTCACCTCCTATGCTTCTCAGCACCATCAAAGAACTGGAACAGATTCCTGAGCTGTGGTTTCCCTCAGCCGCTCCTCATAAGACTTGTTCTCCAGACCCCTCAACAACTTCTCTGGACCCACACCCACACCTCAGTGTCTTTCTTGTAGTGAGGGGACAAAAACTGGACACAGTACTCGAGGTGAGGCCTCACCAGTGCCAAATACAGAGGGACAGTCACTTCCTAGTCCTAATGGCCACACTGTTCCTGCTACAGGCCGGGATGCTGTTGGCCTTCTTGGCCACCTGGGCACACTGCTGGCTCATGTTCAGCTGGCTGTCAAACAACACCCCAAGGTCCTTTTCTGCCAGGCAGCTCCAGCCACTCTTCCCATAGAGGAAAGGGATTTAGGCTTTTGGTACACGGGGCACCTAACTTTCTTTGCGTCACCTCATCTTTAATGGAATGGATGACTGTTCCCAATAAAGGATTGTGTCAGCAATTCATTCAACCAAAGACATCTGTCTATATAATATAAGATGTTTTGGTTTCTCAGCTGGTTGTGCATCCGAAGTTGGATGGTAACATTAAAGTTGGATGTTAAGATCAGGAGTTAAATTGTTAACACTGTCTTTGGACTGCACGATTCATTGAATTTGAGAATTTAATTATGCATTCCATAAAAAAAAAAAAAAAGCAGAGCTTAAAACATAGTCTGTTAAATTCATTGCTCTCTCTGGCTTCCTTGCCAGATCTGTAGTAGTAGCTGATAACAAGATATTCGGGATCGTCCCTTTCTGTATTCCAGACTGCATTCACAGCTGTCTACTTAAAACTCTAATATACAATTATGTGTATTTGGCTAAACAGGTTTTTCCTTACATCAGTAGAATTAGTCCTCTCCATTTTGTGTCCAGTATTTGGGGTTTTTAATTTTTATTGTGTATTCTTTTTCCTTCAATTTCATAAACCAGCCAGTCGGCATGAATGACATTGGGAATGTCTCTGATAGTATAATGGACATTTATAGCAATGACTGTAATCAATGATTAATATTTTAGCTGTGCTTGCAAGCTAAGTTTAGGCACTGGCAAAATAAAGAGTTGCCTAGGGTCATTGGCTGATGGGCCAGCAAAATAATGGGCTTCATTTAAGCAGACGAAACCTCTGCATCGTGCCATAGGGAGGGCAGATCTGTGCCAGCGCTGGCCTCGCTCAGCACTGGGGCTTAGAGGGCTCCTCCACCTTCTTCCCTCAGCAGCTCCAAATGCCAGGACTGAGTGAACTCCCTGGCATTAGAAACGCACATCCCTTCCCCGTTACAGCTTCTACACCTGATGAGAAGCTTTTGAATCTGGGACTGCTGAGCCTTATGATACAGGTATTGTGATTGATGTAATGTTCGTGTCATTTTTGATTTTGAATTAACATGTTTATTATAGATCTTTCTTAACGTATTTGTGTAAATTAGTCGACAAGTGATATTTGATAGGACATTGCAGGAATGGTAACACAAAAGCAAGGAAAACAAGGTTATTGGGTACAATGGACACTTCTTCCCTGGCATCAGAGCAAAATATTGGGAAAGGAAACAGGAAAGGAAATCAGTAAGAAGAACCAACTCCACAGAAATTATTAAACGTTATCTCAAAATCCCCCAGAAAAAAAAAAAGAAAAAAACCATGCTTTCCTGAAATATCGCCTAAAATCTTAGCTAACAGATAGATCTGAAGTTTGCAGAGAAGACTGATACTGTTTGCTGGGAAGTGCTGAGCATCCCAATGGCATCACCTGCTTTGTGCAGCAGGTTCTCTCTGGCAAGCTAGGACTTAGTGAACCAAGGTGGAGGGCATCTTGAGTCTTTGTGTTGCTCCTTTCAAGGGAAGAGAAGTCTGAGCCTCAGACCTCCGTAGAGGATTTCTTCTTGACTTCTGTCATGCTGATACAACATGCTCTGTGTTGCTGTTACTGTAGTCCAACCTAACCAGCTTCACCCAGCTTCTGTCTAGCAGGCACCATACTGTCTGTCCAGGACATTTTCTGAGACGTTGTCGGGGACCCAACTGAGTGCTGCAGTGTCTGAATGCTGCAGCAGGCTACTCTGTTTGTTAGTGGTTCATTAGGTCAGACATCTCAGCTCTGTGATGTTTTTCAAACACAGCTTCACTGGGAGTCCTAATTTAAATTTCCTCTCCGTGTGCGTGCTGCTGGCCAGAGAGCTCTTGGGGCTACCTGCTGCAAACTCTTCCATTAACCAGGGACTCTGTTACATATTTTATAATAACTCCTTTTCATTCATTACTCATTTGTTTTCTGTTATTATTTTCCTTTTACTGCTATAAAAGCTTTTCTGTTCTTATATTTGATGTTCACTTCTGTAATTTGTCCTGATGTTCTCTATGAGTATAAGTTTTAGGAGTACTGAGGTGAACGTCTAAATAATTCAGCGGAATGGATCCAAAATGACACAAACTGAGTTGCTCAATAGATGAAAGCACAATCACACCCATTAGCATAGAGCTGACATTCACTTTATGTGCAGGTTACGTGACGATTACAGTCCTTTGGCTCTTTACAGTTTTGCTGTTAACGTCCACATTCAGAGTCTGGGCTTTTTGGAATGACATACCAAGGGCTGGACAAGGAGGTTTTATTACCAGAAATTACCCCGTTAGGTGTGTGAAGCTGGTTTTTGTGTAAAGGAAGTTGCAGAGTGGCCATTAGGATCCTGCCATTGTAAAATTACTAGTATGGCTCTATCAGCTGCACTATAAGCACCGCTATACCATGTGTGCATATATTTGAAGCGTGCTGCACTGAACTTCTCTCTAGCATTGTCCGAATCATCCTTTTCTTACAGTTTGTGGAGGAGAGGTGCAAGCCAAACCCCAGTACAACCTGGCCATCATCATGGAAACACAGTGCTTGTCAGTACAGCCTCTCCAGAAATGGAACAAAATCACATGGGGTTGGAAGGGACCTCTGGAGATCATCTAGTCCAACCCCCCTGCCAAAGCAGGTCCACCCAGAGCAG
>JAOXJK010000077.1:41800899-41813896 GCA_025774025.1 Xenus cinereus | reverse complement strand
CCCCCAACCTGTCCTGGTGCAGGGGGTTATTTCTCCCCAGGTGCAGCACCCTACACTTGCCTTTATTGAAGTACATCGGGTTCCTCTCTGCCCAACTCTCCAGCAGTGTATCCCAGTAAAAGTGGATTCAAGCATTTCCTGTCTTTGGTTGTACAGGACCAACAAAAGTAAATATATATACACTCAGTGATTTAAAAGCTGGTAAACACACTTCAGCCCATCTACCACCACATACATTATCAGTTTTGGTATTTCTAAGCAAAACAAATACTTCCAAAGGCGCTATCGTGAACAGATGGACTAACATTCATAAACCAGACAGTTCCCTTTGTAAGTGGTTTGTTTGAATAAAATGTATTGTTTCCATTGAGATTTAAACTACAATTTGCTTAAATTATTTTTATATTTGGCCATTATATTGCGAGCATATGAAATGGGCAAAATGTTAAGAATAATTAAGCAGAGTGGTCCTGAATGCCCTGGTGAGCCTGAAAAATCATATATAAAAGCAAGCAGCTATCTGTGGAGCTGCCAATTCTACTTATATAAGCCCATCTGTTTACGTCTGCGCCTGTTCCCTAAAGAAGAATACATCTTATGTGAAGAATTCCCACCAGATCCCCCAGACATTTTATCATTCAAGAATGTTCTTCCTGTTTGTTCTCCCTCTTTCTTTTATAAGAAACTATAGAATTAATGTTTTTTCAGTGCTGTCTCATAGAACACTTAGAAGACAAATACTGGCCGTAGCATATAAAATTAAACGAGTTTGTTCTCGTCTGATTCCATAATGAATAAAAATGATTGCCAACCATTTATATATTCTGTTGACTCACAGTGGCTTATGGTCTTGTCTTGGATTTCTCTCTCCCCTCCTACTTCCTTATTCTCATCTTGAATCCCTCAGACCATCTCTTGTTAAACCTCAGATACAAGTTATTTTATATCTAATTGGTCATGTGGAAAGGGTGTTTGCTGTTTACATGGTATCCGGTCAGTGAGAGATTATAAAACTTCTTTAAAAAAAAGAAAGAAGTATTCGTGAGTTCCAAACTCTTTGTGTTTCCCTGTATCCCCCAGTCCTAGGAGTTTTGCAAATACAGGGCTAATGTTTTATTGCAGAGAAGCAGCAGACGTACCCTGGCTTATGTTCCATCCTCAGAACTACTTCAACAACAAAATTACCTGAATAACATCAGATATAAGCATGTGGACTTTTTTGATCTTTTTATTAAATCCTAGTATCAAAGGGGATTTATCCACTCTCAAACGTAAGAGGGGGGGAGCCCAGCTTTTGAGGATCATTTGAATTTCTTTCATTTGGTGGCCTAATCTTCTTCCTACTCTATTGAACTTCTGTAAATTGTTTTAGAACAAAAAAAAAAAAGTCTCTAGGAGTTCTAACTTCTGATTTAATTATCAAAGTGTAAATTCTTTACACAAACTTTAGTGACACAGCAAATACAAACTAAAATGAGGTCAAGCCGAAAAAGAAGCAAATTCAATTAGCCCCTTCAAAGAAATCTTGACTTGATTTTGAGTTTTGAATTACAGATTTAGAATAAGGGTGGGTTTTTTTTCTCGTCAGCTTCTGTGGAACAGAAATACATTAATTAATCTCACTTCTAACGGTAAATTCCTAACCAATTTTAGTGGTTCAGGTGCTTGGAAGGCTGTTATCTCAGACGTGCTGCTCTCTTCCCAGGTAGGTAGTTTCATTCTGACCACCAAAATATTCCTTATATTTTTGGCTTCTAAGCCATTGAAGGTAGGAGGCGCAGCTCTATGCTCTGCCCATGTTTTATTCAGAGGGATGTATTTTGGGAAGACCTCATGGCTCTTAGAGTCATGCCCCTGTCTGCTTCAGCAGGCCACCGCAGGAGTCCAGCAGCCTGCCTGCACCAACACAGTTGGGTTAACTTGGGTCAGATAGAGCAGCGTGTTGCACTGGTTCATTGATGCTTTTGCACAATTGAAGTTGTCTAGAACCAGATGCAGTTCCTAGTGAAATTCCTTTCGGTTTGGTGGGAAGTGAATGAAGTACGTAAATGAAGATCATATTAGTAGCAAGTTGTAGCTTTAAGGTATCCATTATTGCTCTTCAGTTTTATTAGCGTTCTCTTAACATAAGCTTTTGCTTGAAATGTCTTTCTTCTGTCACATGCTTTCTGCTTGCTGAGAGGCTGCTGCTCTGGGCGCATTATATGCATCTCATGCAGAGAAATGGGGCTCTGGATCCTTTCCTGGTGTAGGCATACTTATACTCCCCAGCCTTTTCTAGCAGAGTTTTTCCATCAACTCCCATCCTTTATTCCCGAGGTGATATTAGGTTTTCTGCATCACTTACAAGGAATAGTACTTTACCTAATATTTGTTCTTTTTGTTGTAAACAGTGGCTAGCTGTGTTTTAGGTAAGTCAGTTATTCCACAATAATCTGTTTGTGGCCCCAGATGCCTTAGAGGCAGAAGGAAATAGTAAGGGCAGTGTCCTTTTGACAGGGAATAGCGAAAGGCAGGTTATGGGATATGTTCTTGCTGCCGACTCTTTGTAAGTGCTGGAGTAGGACGTAGTGTGCAAAGGACCCATCATCCAGCACTTTTTGTGGGGTTTGATATTTGTGGGGAAGATGAAGAGGACCGGTGGACCGATTGATTCTCAGATTGAAAACCTTCTTGGGATTGGGGGTGTTGATACACTTATTTTTTTTTTTCCATGAAGGGTGAAAGAAAGATTTGGCAGGAGTAGATCAGATATTTTAAGACGAGTGGGGTTATAGACATTTATCTCTGTACCTAGAGAGTGTATCTAGGGGCTCTTCCCTGCAGTGGAGACAGCAAACCTTAGCCAAAGTGGATTAGTGCTTGATTTCTTCATGCCAAGAGCAGCAGGCTGAAGGGTTTTTCCTGGTGCTTGAAGCAGCTGGCCTTGACTCTCCTGACTGTACTGGTGCACCTTTTCATGGCAATCTTCTTGGTTCTACGTAAAGTGGGCTATGTATTGCCGTTTCATGTATAAGTGGTAGCTGAGAGTGCGCAGATGACATCTGAATCATGGGAAGAAGTGAATCTAGAAAAATGAACAGTGCACAGACTACCCTGGGCTTTTTTTCCTTTGTAACCCACATGAACTGAATTTCTGTCCGCCTGTATTGGAGTTAATGTAGTGTTAGGAGGTACTTTTTGAGCTGTTCCTTGACTAATATTTTTTTTACTGTCTTAACTTTTCCTTTAGTGGGTATTTCTCATAAACAGCATCCATCTCTTTTTTGCTATGTTTATTGTAACAATGTCTTTCCTAGATAGATTTTAAGTAGGTGTCTCTCTTTTGTAGAAATCTGGATATAGTATTCTTCAACTGTTTAGCTGTAACAAAATACTTTTTCCAACCCATCCAGTAAGTCCAGCAGTCCAAAGCAGAGATTAAAGGAGAGGTTTATATTTAAGAATAGATCACAGCTAAAGAAATTTAGAGTATTATGGGATTCTCTGTCGAGGCCTTTGAAGATATTGTCTAAAACACTTTTTAACTACTTGGCTCTATCAGCTATGGGGGAGTTATCATCTACTATTTCCAAACGGTTAGCAGATAAAGTCTTAAAGGCTTGGAGCAATCCCAATTGTACGGTGAGTCAATTTATGGGAAAAATATCTCTTGAATCAGTAGTTAAAACTTTATTACAGATGGCTCAGATATTGGGCTTGATTTATTCTTTATATCTTCTGTAGTGACATGAATGAATTGTGTGTAGAAAGGCCGCATCATACTTACTACAGAATAAAGGGCAAAAAGCAAAGGTAGTTGCTTCTTCATGGGCCCAAATCACTTCTTCCAGAGGCAGAACAGAGAACACAGAAATAAACCAAGATTCTTTTTAGGTTGTTGCAACAAGTTAACAACACGTTTGTTTATACTTAGGATGTGCTTCAAGGCAGTTTATATAAATGTCTTTTATACATACTAAAGAAAGTCATTTCACCTGGTGATAATATTTGGTTTGACTTCACACCTCCTTAAAACTATCAGGCATTAATTTGAATAATGCAAGGCAAAGAGAAGGAAGATCTTAATGATTTTAGTATGGTTATATCTTACCAAATTTGCCTAGAACTGAAAATTCCTTTTACTTTTGGAAACAGAAAGCCTTTCTTTAACTGTGAGACACCTGAATATTTGCACTAGATATATCTCAAGGAAAAAAACCCATGTTTTCAAAAATTTCTTAAAATGGTATGTAAAAAAATTCCTACAGCCATCATCATATTGTCACCATTTTCTTCCGTAAGGAGAATGCATGGCAGTCTATGCAAAAATTATTCTGAGAACATATACTCTATTTTAAATTAAAATTAAGAATGTACTGGGATTCTAAGTGGGATGCAGTGTTTGATTTCTGATTTTATTTTCATATTCCATGTAATACAGGCCATAGTTTATTATTATAGTTTTTGAAGGACAGTCTTGATTTCAAAATTTATAGGTAAGAGTGAAAAATTAATGAAAAAATCATAACCGGGAAAATTCTCATAATCCATACTTTACATGTTTGAAATAAGATGAAAATTATAATTGAATTAGAACTGGTTAAAATGGTTCTCTTGTGCACACATTACATAAATGAAAAGTATTGCAGAAATAATTTGTTGAAGTCTTTTCCAGTTTCTCTTGACATTTGATAGAGTTCTCTTGACTTTTGGATTGCTAAGCTGGGGATCCTTGGATCAAATCCATCCTCTGTCTTGACCTTTTAAAAATATCTGTGCTTTAAAGTTTGTAATATCAGATGTTGCAAAGGAAAGTTGAAAAAACCAACACTGGGCGATTATGGAGAAATCTACCCAGTATGTAAGGTGCTTCTCAAACCAGCTCCTTGTGATTGACTCACGAGCTGATGCATGAAGCTGTGTAAGTTATACAATTTTTTAACCTGTTGTATTTTTAGAAAGAAAGTGATTAAATAGCATAACACGACGTTAATGCCCGTATCAGCTAATAAAATAAATGCAATGCTATTATTCATGATATTTTAAGAATAAAAATCATTGACATTGCATGTATAAAATAGACACGAATAATGGCAGAACCTATTAGGCTCTAACTTCAAAAATATCCAGCAATTATGCAACTTAAATTAGCAATCTTGACTTACCCATATATTTACATATTAATGGTCCTAAGTGGTAATTGTAATTGTCTCTTATCATTGCTTCCTTTGACCCTCATTTTTCAAATAAGAAATATGAAAATCCATTAAGTAACATTAATATTAGAAAATTAATTTAAGGCAATACATCATCAATTAGCAAACCCTTAACACATCTCGCTATTTTCACCGGATGCGCACTTGAAGAAAAACAAGATAATTATTTTATGCGTGTCTAAATTGGAGGATATCATCTTATGCGCATTTGATGGAAATGAGAAATAAAGTATATTCGATTTCCTGGCCTGGATCCAGTAAAGCATCAAAGTTCCCGTTGACTTCTCTAGACTATTCACACGTGGCTTGTCAAGGGCAAAGAGCTCTGCGACATACGGAGTCAAGGCCAGTGCCACCATCTTTTGACTGGGAAAGACTACACCTTTGACAGGGCTTATCTTTATGCTTGGGCACGTTTTCTTTTTTTTTTTTTTTTTTTTAATGCGACTAAATGTTCTCACAAGTTAGCAAGAACTTCTTTTTGATAATTAATGCATCTAGTTTATCTTTACGCCGTACCTACAGAATGACTCTCCTGATTCATTCTCCTTCCTGGGGAATGACATACCCACGGCTGTTCTGCGTTATAGATCAAGATTAGAAAGCAGCATTTGCATCTGGCCAATAGGTCGTTAGTCATCAAATCGAAAAATGGAGCTAATGTAGAATAATAATGTGTGAAGTTGCTTCCAAGTACTGAAGACTAAAATACATTTTCACAATGTGCTGCTCTTGTAAGGAAAAAAAAAAAATAGCAAAAGCCATTAAAAACTAAATGCCTCTTATTCGTCATGTCAGTGAGGCTATCATCATCTGTTACAGGACATTTATGATTTTTTGGACTGCAAATGTTACTGTTGTCCAGAAAAGCAAGAATGATTTTTGTTATTTCCTTAAATGCCAGCCATGTAAATAATGTCTCTTTTTTCCACCTCTTTTTCAAAGGCCACGTTTTCAAGTATTTTAGTGTTCTTCAAAAAGCAATTACATTGTGAGAGTTTGTTCATGCTAGAAACTTTATTAAGTTGGCAACTATGGAACATACTGTAAAGATGCTTTGCAGAAAAGAGGTATGATTCCCCCTCCCTGCCTTATAATATGAATTTCCCCTGGTTATCCATGTAAATGTCAGACTGGGGGGGATGTGGGGGGTGGCTCTGTGAGGTGTGTGGTTGATAGAACACTAAGTGCAACCTGGAAATGCTTTGGCAGAAGCTTCAAATCTTCGTGCTTGCAGGTTTTAAAGATGAGTTAGGAATCCGAACAGTTTGAGATCTGGCGTCAGTAACAGGCTATCTTGGTGGAGTTTCAAGGTGTAATGAATAAATTTCTGTGTGAGAATTAGCTTTTCCGTAGCCTGATTGCTTAGCTGAGAGCTGAGGATGCTCTGCTCTGCGCTGCCCATCCGCTGCTCCATAAACATCGCTCTTGCGGGCTATTAAGTTTCTCAGTTCTATTTGTAGGAGGGTTTTGTTTTTTTCCTGTGATGGCTGCTAATTAATTCCGATTCCATTGTCCTTTGAAAAATCCCAGAATCCTGTTTATCACTAAGATTTAAACTGGCTGTAATCAACAGATTAATTGGTGAAAAGAATGTGGGGTAGCAAGATTAGTGCAACATAATGAGCCAGGGTACTGCTGCTACCACCGTGAATGATGACAATGTGCAGAGAATATATTAAAGGCAGCAAGGACTCCCGTTATTCTGGAGCATGTTAGATCAAGTAACATCTCCAAAATTACACCCACTGGATAGAAAGCTAATGAAAACCGGAGGCAGACTAAAGAAGTTTGCTATTGGCTTTTATCTTTACATGCAGATCTAGCAGCCAAAATGAATTACAGTTAGACATTGAAATAGCTCTGGGATACACAACTAGCAGAAGAATGGTGTAACTGTCAGTGCAAGGCTTTGCAACGTTATTCAGAGACTTAGAGGCAATTAACCTGACTTCACTCAGCTGAGTTTTCAGGAAGAAAATAAACAGCATAACTTCAGAATGAGAGTTTCTGATTATTTTTTTTTTTATATTACATATTCACCGTAGAAAGTATTTGCACATTAAAGATAGCTGTAAAACATTAAATTAGGCAAATAAGCCTTATACATAGGAAAAAATTGAAAGTAAATTTAGCCTACCAAGTCCAATTTGAATTGATTTTCATATTTTAAAGTGGTTTAGTGGTCATGGTCAACAGTTAAATTTTTGTAGTTTAGCTAGCTCAGTTCTTAGAACTAGCATGAACTTGATTCTTTCAGAGAACAAAATTTTTCCTCATCTGGGTGTGAAATGTAACTTCAAGCAGTCCAAAGCTGAGGACTCTAAGCAAGCACCATGGGGGTAAAGCGGAGAGAGTCTCCTTCATTATAAAGAGTCCAGGTGACCGGTTTTCCCCGCTGCCTTGACTCCAGTATCCAGGCTGGCTGCAGGCTAAGGGCTAGTAAAACGAGCCTTTAGGAAGCAGTTCACCACAGCAGTGTCATTTCACGTGAAGGTTTTGTTTGCATGTCTGCACGCACTGGTGATTGGGACAGGAGGGGTCACCTTAAGATGGAGGACGATGTAGTTTTGGAGGAGGGCAGTAGCGAGTGGCTCGTGTCTTTGTGCGGAATTGCCACTGCTTGAAATTTTGCCAGGCGAAAGCATTCAAATGAGGCGGAGTGGGACTTGCTAGCCCCTGGCTGATACGGGGGGTTGTGTGTATTCTAGTGATGAACTGGTTCATGCAGAAGAACCCCGATGCAGAAGTACCCCCATGCAGAATCTCCTTTACCAGTACTCTTGGGCAGAGCATTTAGCAGCCTTGTCCTGGCCCTTGTCCACGTGGCCATGGAGACTGCAACATTTAGCTCCCGAAACCACTGCCTCCCGTAAAATAGTAAAATAAAGAAATGGCATTTTGTTGTAGGTATTAAGGAGATATACCCATGCAGTGTTTTCATCCCCTTTCCTCTGCAGTATTTTTTTCATTCCTGTCCTTGGCAGGTGTTTCTGGTCACAGCGCCTTACATGGATTTTATTGAACATTGCCTTCCAGGGATGCTGTTTCTTTAGCAAAGGGAGCAGAAGGTGCCTCTGTGTCAGACAGGTGAGAAACAGGGCAGCAGAAGAGGTAGAGCTGCCGCTCCTCCTCCTGCATGGAGTGAGCAAAAGCAGAGTCTGGGCAGGAGGAAGGAAGCTGAAGGTATAGGAACGAAGACAGGGACAAGCACATAATGGACAGAATCAGTGAAGAGAATTGGGAAAAGACATTTGTGTAAGGGAATATGGCTGTATTTATTGACTTCTGGGAAAGCAAAGTAATACGGGGTCTGAAAGTGATTGCTTTAGGAAAGGGAATATATTGATTGTGGGGGAGTAGATAATTGATGCTGGAAGAAGGGAATTTGCATGTACAGCCATAGCATGCAAAAATAAAACACGTTCACTGGCAACAGCAGTCAGACATTTTGAATATGCAAATGTGAGTTTGCATATACATGTGCAAGTGTTATGTATGCAATAAATCTTTGACTAAATTTTGCAGGTTCGCTTTGTGTCTCTGCTAATACAAAACTATGTTGAACGGAGCTTGACTGGGGAGAGAGCAGTGAGGGGGATCTGTATGGGACTGAGAACAAGGAACATACTGTAATTATGTTAAAACCAAGCATTACGAGCAGGAAATGCAAAGTTATGATTACTATTAAAAGAGACCCAGGCATGTTAATTTATGGAAATTAGCAGTTTAAGGCATCTAAAAAACTATGCGCTGCCATAAAATTCTGCTATAAAATTATGATTACAGCATTTTCCTGTTTGTGGCCCTAAATTAGTTTAATTTTTAAAGATGCGTTTTCTCCGCGTGATGCCACTTCAGTGAAGGAAACGAGACAGTCAGTTTGTATTTATAACCTCGCGGGAGTGGCGTAAAGCAGGAGGATTATGTCGGTGAACTTAGTCTCTGCATTTTTCTTAATGGATTATTTTGCTCATGCTTTGAGGGCTGACCATTTTTGACTTTTTCTAAACCTTTTGTGTTTCACTGCATTATCCGCGTTTAAGTGTAAAATACTCAATGCAATCCATTTAGGTGTATGAACAAAGAGCTCCAGAACTGAGGACAGAGCTGTTAGAACTGAACCGTGTGACTGTTCTCTCCCATCATTTGCTTAAAAAAAAAAAATAAAAATCCAGCTCTTCAATTGAAATACTTTTCTGTTGGGGAAACTCTTAATCCCCTACGTAGACTTTAGCATTTTTACCTTGAAGTGAAAAGCAATTTTCCAATCAGCCCTATGTTGACGTTATTAGTGTTCAAGGCCACAAGGTGTATGTTAAGTGCTCTTCAACTTCCTCTGACAGTTCTTCCAGGAAATACAACAAAAGTGGTGCTTTTTTTCTTTTTTGACCATTAAAAAAAGAAGCATAGACGCATTTTTGCTCTTACTTCTCTCTTTGTGACATAGTTGTCATAATTTCAACCGGCAAAATGACTTATTCTGCATTAGCGGTAATAAAAACATGGTACTTGAACATTTCTCTACAAGGTAATATCTGAAGGAGCTGAAAGGAAAACTGAAATCTTGCTTGTAGGAAGACTTAAAAATAGAAGATCATTTATCATGCTATAAATAGGGAAATATTCATGTTGGAATAAGTAATAGAAAATGAATAAGTATAAAAAATCAGGTGTATCTTTTTAATATTAATTTATGTTTTAAATGGGTGCTTAAAATCTGGAGTTGGGTATATAGCTATGCCTAACAGGGGCACAATTCTAATTCATCATCAGTGGAACTTCATTCCTAAGCTATTGAAGAGCCTATGTACATATTGGGGTATGTGCTGTAAACAAAGTTAGAAGGCTGGCTTTCATTTCCCAGTTTTGAAGGGTTGGCTTTCAGCTCTTGGATCACAGCTGTAGCTCCATGAACAGTTCTGGCATAAGTTCACAGTGCCGCTCGGGGGGATGGACGCTTCTTCTCTCCCCTTCCTTCTTCCTGGCATTGGTGGTGTGTAGCTGCTTTGTGAGCCAGACCTGGGAACCACTTCAGATAAAATCCACTCTGAAAAATGGAAGTTACTTTTCAGCTGTACTTGTTTCCCACTTAAGCTCACGACATAGTCACAAGGATGTTTGTGTTGGCAAAAAAGAGAGGAGCAGAAACACATTCCTGGGAGTGGGTTGGAGAGCAGAACCACTGTTTGTGTCAGCAGCACACTTGCTTCTGGGATAAAAAATCTGGAAATTATACCATCAGAGGTGGGAGGGAATCTTAATCCTGTGCAGCTATAGGCAGTACATGGTCTGACAGGAACGGGAAACCAGTTTAATGTCTAATTTTAACGACAAAAGGCAATTCTGTCCTCCGGTTTCTTCTTTTGTCCTTGTCCCTTGCCATGTTGTCCCTTTGCTTCCTTGAGCTGTCTCTGGTCTTAGAATTGTAGAATCATAGAAGGGTTAGAGTTGGAAGGGACCTTAAAGATCATCTGGTTCCAACCCCCTGCCATGGGCAGGGACACCTCCCACCACACCAGGTTGCTCAAAGCCCCATCCAGCCTGGCCTTGAACCCCTCCAGGGATGGGGCAGCCACAACTTCTCTGTGCAACCTCTTCCAGTGTCTCACCACCCTCACAGCAAAGAATTTCTTCCAAATATCAAATCTAAATCTCCACTCTTTCAGTTTAAAAGCACTACCCCTCTTCCTTTCACTACAACCCCAACAAAGAGTCCCTCCCCATCTCTCCTGTAGCCCCCTTCAGGTACTGGAAGGCTGCAATAACGTCTCCCTGGAGCCTGCTCTTCTCCCACAACCCCAACTCTCTCAGCCTGTCCTCATAGGAGAGGTGCCCCAGCTCTCCGGTCGTCTTCATGGCCTTCCTCTGGACTCGCTCCAAGAGGTCCATGCCTTTCTTCAGTTAGGAACCCCAGAGCTGGACTCAGTACTCCAGGTGGGGTCTCACCAGAGCTTAGTAGAGGGGCAGAATCACCTCCCTGGCCACACTTATTTTGATGAAACCCAGGATACGGTTGGCTTTCTGGGCTGCAAAAATACCTGGAGCTATTTGAAAGACCTGGAGACGTAGTGCTGAGGAACATGGCTTAGTGGTAACTTGGCAGTGCTGGGTTAACAGTTGGACTCAATGATCTTAAAGGTCTCTTCCAACCAAAATGATTCTATAATTCTATGGTCCTATCTTGCCTGACATCCAGGCCATGCTGTGTCAAGCCCAGAGGGGTGAGGCTCAATGAGCAAAGGGAGGCTGAAGCCCAGTTTAACAAACAGATGCAGAACATTGATCCCCAGTTCACCCCAGGTCTAAGGAAGCATCCTGCTTTGCTGAGACCACAGCTGCCTGGAGCACCTCTATGAGAAAGCGAGCCCTCATCTCAAAATGTCTGCTGATAGGGAGGAGGATCCAAATGCCATAGAGACAGCAGGGAACAATACTAATGGAGAAGGATGGTTCAAATCCTCCTTGGCCATCAAGAGATCCAAAGCAGGATTTTTGGTGAAACGCAGCAGCTGGGAAAGAGCAGGAGAGCCCACCAGGCAAAAGGGAAACTCTGCTGGCCTGGGCAGAGGGATGGAAGCGTACCTGGTCCTATCTGATGGGACACACTGCTTGGAGAGGAAGAAAGGCTTCCATCTTCTGCTCCTTCTCCTCCCTTCCCTACCTGCAAAATCTTGCCCCAGGTAATGGCTGATTAAAGATTGCATACTGCATTAAGACACTTGCTGTAATACAAACCTAACTTCTCTGAGAGGCAACACCTGACAAAAACAAGCACACAGGGACACTTAGAGCTCCTGCAGAAGGAATCTAAATTGGCCAGGAAGAGCCTCTGAAAAATAAAAATCAATTACAAAGTCCATTTTGAAAAGCAACCCCATGGAGAACTATGTTTTTCCTCACATGATCCTCTCCATTGGCCTAAAATACACTCAAATATATTTTCTCTTGTCGATAAGAGAAGCTAACTCAACACAGCCCCTTTGCTTATAATCTTCTGGGTTTTTTGTAACTACCTAGAAAAGAGGGATGATACCAAAAAAGGGATATGCCATTTTTTTTCCTCCATGTTCACTTCATAAACCCAGTACTTTGAAAAAATAATAATAATCCTTTATATAATTATAATCCTTTATGCATTAGATGCTTCAAGGTGAACGAACTAAACAAGCTGCAAAGATTGCTGTAGGATTTCTGATCCAAAATCCTTGGGGTAGTTGCCAGATCTGAAGGATTAATTCTCCCCTGATGTTAGGACAGGTCTATTTGCTTCTGTGTGACCCACAGTCTAAGGGCAAAGGAAAGCTTGTAAGGGACAGGGTCTGCACAGGGCAGGATGGAGACAGGTAGCTGGTAGGGAGAAAAGGAGAGTAAGAGGGAGGATGGTCACACCATTTTTTCTTGTGGGTATATTCTGAAAATCAAATCAATCAAAATCATGTCTAAAGGTTTACTGCCCATCAGAAACAGCATGAGCAGCTCCAACAAATTTCAGTTCTGCTTTCCTGCAATTTCCCCGTCGCCAGCGGGCTAGCAGTCCGGCTGGAGGAATAATCGCAGGAGACCAGCTCCTCGGGAACAGAGAAGGCCGGTTGCACTTTTCCTCACCAGAAGTTAAGAAAATACATTAGACTATTTCTTTAAATCGTAAGCTCTCCTTGGGTAATGACTGTCCCATCCTGAGCATGCACAGCACTTATCACTCAGCCGCTAATTGCTAGTTTTGATTTGGGTCCAATAGAGACAGTTTGGGGGGGGGGAAAAAAAAAAAAGTGTGTTGAGAAGACAGTCACATTAAA
>JAOXJK010000077.1:41776004-41792072 GCA_025774025.1 Xenus cinereus | reverse complement strand
CAGCAGGGCAGCCAGGAGAAAACAATAAGTATGTACCTGTCATGATCTCTAATTTGGGATATCTGTTTACTAACAAAGTGTGCAAGCAATAAAAAAAACCCCAAACAATTAAAAAGAAGGCCAGGACAAGGAGGGGATGAGAAGGAATAGGAAAACAAAACCACTCAAGGCACAGGGTGGCTTCAGGTTGAAGACAGAGATAACCATACTCAGGTGCTGCTCTGCTAAACTGGATGTTAAGGAAACTTTTAGAGTATTTTCCAATGCTGGTCTGCCAGAGACAGAATGAGGAGCATGGAGCTGCACAACCGTATCCATGTCCAATCTCCCCAGGGAAAGGCCTTAACTATTCCCTAAAAAAATATTTTCAGTAACGTTTTGCAAAGAGAAAAGTCAGGGAAGAAGCAAACAACCCTAGCAGGAGAAACATAAATATGCTCACCGAAGCTCAATTTTTATTTTGAACACACAAGTTCAGATGTAGAACAATATGGAACAGGCTTTTCTTCTACTATTACTTAAGAGTCATCAGTTTGATCTCGTATCTGGAGACAGGTTACAGAGGCCCTGAAACTGAGGGGCACATCCAATACATCTCAGATGGGGCACCTGTCAGGAAGGATACTGTTGATGAGTTTGAGGTGCTTGCTCTAATTATCTCATCATAGTGACATTCACCATGCAATGCAATCAGCTTCCAGCTAATTGTAGAATATCCCTACTGACTTCAATAACAACACAGAAGCCATGTGAGACAGCATTTCCATTAAAGCCCTCAGGCAATAAAACCCACCCATTTTTGAACAGCTTGTGAGGTGGTGAGGCAGGTGCTCAGGGAAGAGGCAGAGGTGGGAAAGGTAACAGAATCACATGGCATTGGAAGGGTCCTCTGGAGATCTAGTCCTGCCAAAGCAGGTCCACCCAGAGCAGGTTGCACAGGAACGTGTACAGGTGGGTTTGAATGTCTCCAGAGAAGGAGACTCCACCACCTCCCTGGGCAGCCTCTGCCAGGGCTCTGACACCCTCACAGCAAAGAAGTTCCTCCTCATGTTGAGGTGGAACTTCTTGTATTCAAGTTTGTGCCCATTTCCTCTTGTCCTGTCCCTGGGCACCACTGAAAAAAGACCGGCCTCATCCTCTTGGCACCTTCCCTTTAAGTATTTATAAGAATTGATCAGATCCCCCCTCAGTCTTCTCTAGACTAAAAATCCCCAAGTCATCCTGAGCCCACTGTCTGCTGAGAAGCAAACACTGGGGGAAGTTTCTCTTCTCAAAATAACTGATGTTCCCATACTTTTCTTCTGTATGAATTTTACAGTTACAATCAAGCTGTAATTATTGTGGATATGATTTTATACGGTGGTTTTGTGACATGGTTTCTCAATACGCTTTTCCTTCGGTTTGAATTCTTATGCTGACTTTTGTGAATATACAGAAGAAGCAAATTCACTTCTTAACTCCCACAGGTCCCGGTGGTGGTTGTTCATATTACAGAACAGAAGAGCTCAGAGCCGAGCTGTGACCATAATTCTTGTATCGGTAGCAATGAAGTATGGCAGGTAAGATCAAAGCTGGTATGTACGCAGTGTAAGAGACAGTGCCTGACTGGGAGGACTTAAAGACGTGTCCCCAGGGGCGTTAGGTGCCTTAGCACCTTTAGGGATCTAAGCTGCATAATCTACAAAGACAATACAAAGGAACATGGGCAGAGAAACAGGTATAGGTGACTTGTCCAAGGTTGTGTGGCAACACCTGTAACAGAGCTAACAAACAAGCTGGGTGTCATTCCCCCTGCTCTGTGTCATTCCCCCTGCTCTTAAGGGGTTTTCCCTTTTTTTTTGGTGCAAGATACCTTTTCAGGTAAGACAGAAAAATAGAAAATTTGGGGGTGAACTTTTGTTGCTGACTTTCTTCTTTTTTCCACCCTATTCCACAGTCAGTGCCCTATTTTTAGAAGTAATGCATAGTGCCTGTACGCGTTACAGCAGCTGGGCTCTCTGAGTCTTCACGGAATAACTCTTTATAGGTTGCTCAAACTCAGCAAGCGGAGTGAAATGTTTCTCTGCATTATGCTTTCTGCAGATCTTTTCTACAACAATAGGACAAGTAATTGTAATGTAAATTATTCCGGTCTGCATCATAACCCTCTGCAATACAGAAAAATGTTTCCAGCGATTCTCACGTTAGATATTGGTTTGACTTTATCAGAGAAAGATCTTCTCGCTTTCTAAGAGTTTAAGAAGCAGGAAGGCAATGAATGAAAGACTCACTCGAGGCTTTTTACCATCAGAAAGACTAGGAATTATAGCTGTAAGGGTCAGGATAGTAATGGCCCCCAGACATCTGAAGCTCAAGCTCCCCCCATCAACATTCACTGCAGTAATGGTGTTGCCCCGAATGAAATATCTATTCTTTTCTTAAGTCTTTGAGGTGGGAACTTCTTCATGTAAGTGAGTTTCTAAGGAAAGTTGCTTAACTATTGCTGAAAAACAGAGTGCTGAGGAGAGCTGTGGGATCTCCAGCATTTTACAGCTCTAAGAACAAAGATCGGGCACAAAGAGTTGCAGTAAAGTTCATCTTGCCTTGAGATGACAGAAGGAGTAATGACCTCTTAAGCATCCCTCCAGCCCTGATTTCTGAGATTCTGAAATGCCTGCTGGATTTCCAGGAGCTACAGAAAAAACATTTTGAGCAGGTAAACCACAGCAGCTCCCACGCCTCTGGCTGGAGGGCTGCTGCCTTGTATTAATGCTGACTGGCCCCCAAACTGCTTTTGCATCTAATGGAAGCTCATAATCCATTACAACAGCTGGAGTATGCTGCGTTAGTTCTCTTGCTATTGAAAAAATGGTAAATGAGGCCACTGAAAAGAAGAGCTCTTGTTCATGTCATCTTCTCCAAAATTATGGAATAAGCAAAATGCACTCGCCTGGGGGGCAAGCGTGACTGCACTGCAGGGGGTGATGCTATTTTCTCAGGAGTGGATGGAGGAGGCCAGCCCATTAATCCAGAACTCCCAGGCCAGCACTTCTTGAAAGCTGAGAATTAAAGGAGGTGGTGCAGATGGCTTCAGAGCTCCTAAGGATGCTGCTTTCGGAGTGAAGCTGCCAAAGGCAATTGTGTCTTAGGCTGGATACACAGCGTTCTGTGCGTGCTGCAGTTGCGATGCTGCTTGCGAGGAGAAATAGGAATAGAAAAATTCAGAAGAAGTAGCTGACAAAAGCAGAGGCTTGCCTGCTGCCTTCACATCAGTGAGCAGTTGCAACCGTGTTTTTTGTCCCAGCCTTTTGCGGTGAGTGTTAACAGGATGACTGCATCAAGTCCAGCAACAAGCAAACGCGGACGGTCCAGCAGTGCTTTAGGCCCGTTTCTGATCAGGCGGAGGTCAGGGCTGAAACTATGCTTGAATTCGGTGACATAATGCTGAGCAATATAATTGCAGTATATAATTGCAAAATGTAATTGCAATCCCCTTCTTTCCCCTGCAATGGCAGAGAGTTTTGATTTCCTTTCCTTACACAGATAAGGAAGGACTGACAAGATTCTGCACATGCCAGTTCAAATACATGAATACTTACTGGCAATTATCCAGTGAGATTTACACCATGGTTTGCTCTTAACCTCCGTACAGCTTTCCACCTTTTCTCCTTGCTGCTGCTGCTTTATTTTGGTTAAGCAGTATGCGAACTCGACTCTTGTATTGTGTCACGGCTGCGGGAAATAGAACGGCACCTCCATTGTAATCGGGGAGTCCTTGAGACTTGTCAGCCCCGTTAAAATCTGGAGACAGTACAAGAGCATAACCTGTCAGGCTTCCTTTCTTTTCAGCCACATGGTAATTGCTGTATGTGGCACGGAAAATGTGGTGTAGTAAAAAGCTAATATTTTGACAGAGTAAAAGATCGATGGAGTAAAGGCATTACTCAGCATTTTGAAGATTTGCCTTGTCTCAATGCTCCCTTGCTCGCTAAGCTTTCTGATTTATGAAAGCAGAGTCTGGAGTATTTTAGTACAAATTTAGGGGATATCCTCTCATAAGTAGGGAAATGAAATAGGTGAGAACAATTTTAATAATTCTGTCTCCATACCAAATCAGTGATTGCTCTTTGCCCATTGGCGAATAAAGCAAAAATTCTTGCTAATAAATTTAGAGAAGAGAAAAGCTAAATTATAATGTTTAATTATTATTAAACACTATTTCATGTCTTTCTTTTTGATTATGAACACCAACAATTGACAAGACTAAAGGATGAAAACTAAGCTTTCTTTAAGAGTTTCTAATAGAGGCTAAAACCAGACTACTTAAAATTCATGGTTACATCACCAAAATATATATTTGAAACACCGCATCTGAAATCTTCCTTGAAAAGCTCTGCACGTAGTAGATTTGTTTCCAAGTCATACAGTAAAACTACTGTTGGATTCCAGTCACTAAACTATAGGTGAACCTGTGAAGTTGGAAATGTCCCGGAGGCTGTCATGTAACATTTTCTGGTGACTTGGGATAACCCTCTCTGCTGCCCAGAATGTAAAACAGCCTCTGTGAGAACACTGCAAGTGCTCACTTTTCAAATTCAGACCAAAAAAATCCACTCTTGTACACTAGTATGTTCCAAAGTAAGACGCAATATTGCTGGGTTTATGTGTGACAGAATGTGCAGCATTTCTGCTGCAATCAGGAAAAAAAACCCCAGTCATTTAAAAAATTACATTAATATGTAATTATTTGACATAATGTCAGGTCATAAGCATAGTCATTTCTTGTAATACATGCTTGGATTTTATGAAGGTTTTAAAAAACCCTCACTCTAATAATATGGGAAGTGACATGAAAACAACTGCCAAACTCACAGTTAAATAGAAAAATTTTGCCTTATTTTAGCCAGTTTGCTGAGAGATTGCAGAGGTCTCCAAAGAGCGCTCCAAAGTGCTGTTGGAGATGAAATAGTAGAGCGCAGTAGGATGGGGTATGGACTGCATTTCTTTTTTGTCTCTGACTGTCTTGGTCCCTGAGATCTGTAAGTTCAGATCAAGATTTGGCAGAAGAAATGAAGCTCCATCTGTCTTAACTGAGCTGATTTTGGCCATTAGGATCAGCGAATGTAGATGTAAAAGGCGGCTCTCCTGGGTGAGCATGTTTACTTCTCTGTAATTGCAGGAAAATATGTCAGATAATATTTTTTTTTTCTAAAATTTGCCTTAAAAATTATTAACTCTTAAAAGACTGTTTCAGAACCTTACTCTCTGGAGAGTTAAAAACTTTATTCTGAGTTCCAGCCCCCTTTTCTTCTCCTGCGTATATTGGCCCTTCTCTCCTTGTTGGTATTTAATCTTCAGCAAAATTTCATTGAGCTGTCGTACCCTCCGTCAGCCTTTGTTTTGTGGAGCCAGATAACTAGGGCCTTATAATGCCCTCTCAGAAGATTTTCTCTCCAGGTTCCTGATGACCCTCACACTAATACCCCTATCTTCTACCTCAATGTGATATATCCTCAGGTTGCATCACCCCGATATGTATGGCTGTATCGCCCTGCAGGAGCATCATCTTCCTGTGATCAGTCAACATTCCTCCTATGCCCTCAGTTTATAGCAGAAATTCGTATTAATCTCCAGGGCAAGACCTTGCACTTCTTACTATCATAATTTATTTCAATTTTTTATACTCTGGTCCTTAATGCCATCCAGCTCTTCTTGTATGTGATTGTGATCCTCATCAGCACTGCCATCTAGCTTTGTGCCATTAATGTTTAATTAGTTTGATTCTTCTATTTTGTGCCAAGACACCTAATGAAAATGCTAAATAAAATGAGTCTCAGACCAGTCCTGGAGCTTTTCATTAATAGGCTTCTCCCTGTTTGGTAGTTTCTCTTTCACCACATCTTATTTCATCCTCTTCAGCTACTTTTCTTTTAAGCATGTTTTGGTACTAATTCCAATATTTTTGAGTTTAATAATAATTTTCACATGTTTTTTTCCCATGTAAATTCGATACTTTACAGGAATCCAGAAAAGTTTTTTTTTTTACTTTGGTCAGAAAAAAATCAATTGTTTTTTCACAAAAGGATTCGGTCTCTCTTGCTGTGGTGGTAAACCCACTCCACAAGGTGTTCGGTTTTCCATGAACCCCATGGTTTTAGGGCTTTTTTGAACTGATATAATGTGTGATGAGAGGCTGTTTCACTGATCTTCCTTTTTCAATTTAGGTAATGTCAAGTATGTGGAGGAAAATATTATTTCTAAGGTGTGTACTTTTAAAAGAAAAAAAAACACCACAAATCTAATTTAAATATTTTGTTCATTGTTGTTCTTACAACTGTATGGCAAGGCCCCTCGTTATGTGATAGCAGGGACCTTATGACAAACTGTTTCTGTTCCAAATACACTTTTGAAAGTGTTAACCAGCTTATATCACCTGCTTAATGCAGGTAAGTTCCAATTTCCTTAAAATGCATCAAAGCTCTTTATGATAAACCTTTAATTGTTAATATATCCTTTACACATAAGCTATCGGGAATTATTTCTGAGAATACATCTGCGCAGGAGAATGAGCGTGTGATTTTGGTAAAAAACCACTGGTGAAAAAGCAGTGACAGCAGGTGTCCTGAATACACACACTTCAAATGACATGATCTTCACCTGTGGATGAGCTGAAGCCTGAGCTATTTTTTTTTTGCTGCCATTGCTGCCATGCTGCCTAGGTTAACGAAACTCAGGTGTGCCCTATAACCTGTTATAACCACTCCCTTTTTACTGGGAGGTGTGCTGGTGGCCTAAGGGCTCAGAGGCTGCTGGCATCCTCAGCACAGAGGTTAGGAAATCCAGTTTCCATACTTTATGCCCATTCCCATTGGAAGTAGGTTATAAATTACCGTTGCTTAGGTCAGACGGGATCTCTTAGCTTAGTTCTACAAGGGCACAGGCCTCCCCAAATCCCTGCAATTCCGAAAACTCTGTAAAAACATCTGGGAAGAAGTGGCAACGTCTGCTGTGTTTTACCTGTTTTCCAACTGAGTGTTTGCTTGTGGCTAGTAAAATCCTGATGGGGATTTTTTTCAGGCCATCGCTGCAACATGCGTAAACTCCAGCACTGCAATTTGGGAGCCTGAGAGGTGAATCAAAGGAACTCCTTCAGTGTCCGCTTGCTGTTTAGGATCCACTTGCACTTTCAGGATCACATCAAGACTACCATACACGTGAGACTCCAGCTGGTAAGTTTGCACATTTTGCAAGATTCTTTGACTTTGATGCATCCAGTTAATGCATCTGGATGGAAGAGTTAGCATGGGATCTGCTGAAGTCTTACAATTATCTAATCTTATTTCAGTGAGGGGAAATAATTGAATGTGCAAATTGTATTTTCTTTTTCCATCTCTTTGCATCTTTCCATCTCTTTAAAATTTGGTGATGATCAGATGTCTTTTTCTGGTAGCTTTTCAAATTTAATGAATCAAAAAATACTATTTGTATTAGGATTGGTTTCCTTGTCTGTTGTATTTAACTGTTCTTAGTTTATCTCTTGAGGTTAATTTTAAAATCTGTAGATCTTAATCATGCCTTTGTTTGATTCCTCCTGCATAAGTACCATCATTGTTCTCTCTTCTGCTTTCTCTCCTGTATTGCTTTTCCTTTTTAAAAGCCAAATCATCGAGAAATGTTTGAAAGTTTCATTTATTTCGCAGGAATCCAAATAATTTCCCTTTTTCTTTGTGAGGTTTTATGGTACTGTTTTATATCTACACACAGTGAACTTGGGGTGGGGGACAGAAGTTTATCGAGCTACCATATTTCTTAGCATTTACATATTCTCTTTAGAAGATAATACAGCCTGACTTTAAATAGTCTAAAGCATTGTTTAAGCAGTTAATGTTTTCATACAAATTTAACTTGAATTTCTGTTTATCATGAAAAAAAGATGTAGCTAAGAGTTAATACCCCAATCTAGAGGAAATATTTCAGTTGTTCATTCTTTTTCTTCTTTTCATTACTTAAATCTCCTGCATATGTGCCCCTCTGTGTGCAAAAAATTTTGCATGTGTGTAGTTTTTGCTCCTCCACCTTCTTTTTTGCTCCAGATGTTGATTATATATTTTGATCTGGATTTTGGCCTTTAGGGCCAAGTTGCTGTTGCCTTATCTGTGAGCTTCCTGGCACAGAGGAATACGTGGAAGCCAAACGAAGTTCTGGAGCTGCCTTATATCCTAGTCTGAGCTGGATTTACCTTTTTGGAACACCATAAGCCCTGTGGGAATGCACAGAGGGAGCAGTGGCTCTCCTTGATTTCAGATAGCTAGATGCATCAGATAAAGGAAAAGTTCTGTTCCACCCCTGTAAAAAGGTTTGGTAGATGCTTACTTCACGTTTTATTTTTATAGGACTTTAAGCGTATGAGCCTGTGAGCCTTTGATGAATCATAGTCTAAAACTCTGAAGCTTTGATTGGGTTTTCTGAACGTTACAGGTGTTTTTCTGGGTAACAGAACTGCAAATAACAGTGACTCCTAAAACCGGAACAAAATGATAAGTGTCCAGCATTAATTAACGCATTTCCATTAGTAGCCCTGCTAAAAGGTGCTGATTAAGAGTTACAATTGCATTTAATCAGAAAATTTAATGTAATAGCTTTTTTCTTTTTGTTAAACTAATGTAAGTTTTATTAATACTGCTTAAAGTGAATACTCCATAGAGTAAATTAAACACCAGTTTTATAGAATACGTTGCAAGTCTGTTCAGTGGTGGTAGTGTCTGTTCAGCTGACCTTCTCATTTGTTACTCTCAGTGCCAGCTAGTGCTTTTTCTCTTTCAATGAACATTGGTTTTTTTAACATGAAATGCCACTGTGTTTTTTCTTTGGCCAGAGAATGTCAGTGTCTGCAGAGTAAGAGCTGTTCAGAGCACTTGCTGGCAATCAGGGTATTAATCATTACTATGATATGCTGCTCACAATAAAATCCTCTCTTTAGAAACATATCTTTGTAGTAAAATTGAGCATGTGGGTTCAAAAGATTCACATCGTGACTCTGAGAACTTGTATTTCAGGTCAATGAAATCTGTGGAACTAGCTGATGTTAGAGTGCTAAGGCGGCTGACATCTGTCCTTGATGAGCTAGGTTGTTCCCTTTTTCTTTAAAAGATAAAAAAGGCAGCTACTTGTTCATTTGTCTTTGTTTGTATGCTGAGCTCCTGGAAATGCCGAGCTGTGTACTTCATACTGGTTAGCATGCATCCTCTGTGCTGGCTTAGGGAAATACCTTAAAGCAGGATCTTCAGGGACGACTATAGCCATCTTATATAAATTGGAGTCTGGCCACATCTCCTCTTTTCAACAGCGTCCCTAAAACTCAGTGGTTCCCGCCAGTAACACATAGCATTTCCTTTCCTTGTGGGAGCTGGTTTTGTCCAAATTCTTTCCCGCACTGTGGGGGAAACAGTGATGGTGTATGACCTTAGACAGTCCGTCTGGGTATGCAGAGACAGTCTGGGTATAGACTGGGCTGATAGTCAATCTGTATCTCACACATTAGCACATAGAATAAACCTTTGTAAATTTTATTGAGTGCTAAAGCTTGGATGTGATTGAAAATACTGGTTTGAACATTTTGTTTCACTTCAGTCTGGTGTTAGACTGAATCAACTGGTGTTTTCAGAAGAACATCAGAAAGTCATTATAAGGCCCTTCTAAGTAATTTACTGTTCGAAGCTGCACGAGTTAAACCATTAAGAAATTGATTCACATTTTTGCTTTCACATATCTAATTATGGGTTTTATAATAGTGTGCATTACATCAGATACTGTTCTATATGATCTTTTCTGTGATTTTTTTTTATTATTTACAGTATTTCTGTATTACATTTTTGTCTTGTTCGTTACCTATTTTGATCTATTCAGAGTTCAGTAACATATCTAATATAATTCTTTGCAATCTGTCTTTCTCACATCTTTATTCAGGCAGCTTCCTTAGCTCCCTTTCAGCACAAAATCATGATTAAAAGGTAAATC
The DNA here is from genome assembly GCA_025774025.1 of Xenus cinereus. Taxonomy (NCBI): domain Eukaryota; kingdom Metazoa; phylum Chordata; class Aves; order Charadriiformes; family Scolopacidae; genus Xenus; species Xenus cinereus. Next base: position 41,782,076 of record JAOXJK010000077.1, on the reverse strand, counting down.
TTCATTATTTCTATTGAAAAATCCTCATTCCTTGGCTCTTCCTTAACTTTGTATGCTGATTGTTGTTCACATATTTGCCCAAAGCCTTATTTTTCAGGTCAGGTAATTCACCCCGTGTACTGTTTATGTCCTCTGCAGTTTCTTGGTGTAGAAGTTTCTCATTTGAGAGAACAGATGAAACCATATTATACTTTCAATACGTTTAAGGTCAAACATTAAAAATTCCGTCTGTCTGCTCACTTGAGATGAGATACTTGGAGCATTTCTTTGTTCTGCTTCATACAATCTTGTAAATCTCTGTGAAGGGCATTGTTATAAATCAGTAAATAACCACCAAATTTGCAAAGTATCTACCGGCACAACAGATTGCAGAGCTGAGCCAGAGAGGCTCACCTGTGGTTCCCTCCTTATCTTACAGAGGTCAGGGGGGACATTTTGTAGGTGACAACTCTCCTTTTAGGGCAAGAGGCTGCCATTTCTCTGCCGATCCTCCCCTTCCTTTCTCGTCAGACAATTGTCTTAGAAAATGTCAACCCTGTCAGATGCGTTCCCTTTTCATGTGGGAATTGACTGGTTTAGAGAAGTGGCAGGTTGGATGGAGATGCAAAGGTGCCTCTTGTCTTTGACAAGAATGGTAAAAGCAGGAGCTCTCTGTGCCTAAAAGCAGCTTTCAGTCTTTGAGCGTTAATGCGACCCATTGGCGTGACACAAGAGTTTCATCCAGTGCCTCCCACTGGCTAAAGGCTGAGGTCACGTGCAAACTGGAGAGGTGGCCCATTGATGGAAAAACATCATATTTCTAGCTGAGCTTTCCTCCTCCATGATTCTTACACATGACCATGATGATAATTTAGAGCAGTGTATTTTCAGTTCTCTGGGCAAGTTCTTTGGTGCACTTAATACTTCGTTTGTAAGCGGTTTCACTGTTCCTACATGGCATCTGTCAGGCTTTCACTTGGGAGCAGCTGTCCCCGTCATGAACAGGTATAATTTGAAGTTGCAAAATCATGTCCTGTGAGTATTCAAGCTGCTTTGAAACTTGCTTTTACTTTATCTTCAACTGTTTCTTTAAGGATTCTCAGCTGCGTCTTGTACTGTTGGTACTTTCTGTCTGTGTGAAATGCACAATAATGCCAGGAGGCTTCATTGCTGCATTTTTAAAAATACCCTAAAATCTGTCTTTTACTAGCAATCTCCATAAGTTGAGAGCCTGCTTGCATTTCTCTGACTTTCAAAACCCTTGGATCAGAAGAAGGAGTTATCAGTAACGCCACCTTTCCCTCAGATTGGCAGAAATGATACACCATTGTGCTACTTGAAATTTGTCCATCTTCACAAGATTTATATAGGAATTAAGTGGTAAATTGACCCTGTGTGTTCATGGAAGCAAGTTTCAACCAGCAAGAAATTCCTTCTCTCTGAATAAATCAGAATTTACTTGCTGTCCTTGAAAAAGAGCGTAATGGTTCTGCCTACGCAGTGTCCTGTAACGTGACGTGTTCCTTACACTAGGGCAAACTGGATGTAAAATATCGTCGCTCTGCTTTGACAGCGCTTTGTTTCCCTTCGCAGCAGCACTTGATAATCTGACAACAGAGAATCGGGACCTTTTAATTTTAATGAAAAACTGACCCACGTTCTTGCTCATGAAGTTATTTATCCTGGTAATTTATAGATCGCATCCTACCCACTCGGGAGACTAGGATGTTTGATAGAGCAAAAAAAAACCTGACTTCAAATCCTCAAGTACTTCAGAGAACTTGTAGTGATAAATGGGTTTTAATTAATTTAAATATAGTTAGAAGGTCACATGAAGCATTATTTTAAAGTGATACCAGAAGAAACTAGAGAGATTTGATATCCCTTTATTTTTTATGTTCTCTGACATGCTAACGTGCAGTGGAGCATACAGAAAGGGTCTGGCCATCACAAACACACTTCAAACACATTTTATTTCAGAATAACTAGTAATTTAATGGTTCTTGTCTGGTTTTAACTTCTATTCAGTAGGTCACCATTAGAATTACATAGACAATTATATCACATAGCTGACTGGTGATTCAGAACTGTGTGTTACGTAGACACTGACACTCCCACCAGACATCCTTCTGCGTGTCATCCTGTTGAAACAGTGGAATTTTAAGCGAATTTTAAGCAAATTTTTGTTTCCATAAGCCCCGTAGCACAGATTGCTTAGTGTAAACTGGCATAGCTGTATTAGCAAAGAGTAATTTTACAGGCTAAGCTGTACAATTACTGTTGTATTTTACAGCCGACCTCAACCGTTCTTTAAAATAGCTGTTATGAAAATGAATAGATTGTGTTCCATTTCGAGTGGCTCCTTGTTCTTCCTGCTGACTTCTGAAACCATGATGGGCTCCTGACCGAGCAATTTGCAGTCAGGTGGTGTGGTCATTGGAGGCTTCATGTCTCTTTCAACTCTGCTGAAGGCGGTGGCCCCGGAGATTCAATGAGGTGGGTAGATTCTTGATCCACTCAAGAAAGCTAATGGCATAAGAAAGGTAATGCAAATAGAGTTGCTGTGGCTATACTGGTTTAATCTGGGGGATTGCAGTCCTCCTTCCTTGTGTGTTGTTGACACAGAAAAATTAACAATAGAGAATTTGGCCTTTCCTTGAGGAAGTCCCAGGGCTAAGAAAGCTAATTAGGTCGTTTTGCCATCGTTATGATTGGGTTCTGTAGCCCAGTCACTGCTCTAGTGTGGAATACATCATGAAGTCAGGAAAGTGCTTTTCACCATTCGCTATAGTTTCATCAGGCCCCTGACTTTGGATTCTCCCTGTTTCCAGCAAACGGTTCCTGCGTAATCCGTGCTTTTTCTTGGACAAAAGAAAGCTGTGTCAGGAAGCTGTATGCTTCGCTTGTGCCTGCTGCAGTATTTCCTCTCGCAAAGGGGGTTCACCACGCACCTCTTTGTGAGATGTCTTAGGGACGCATGGCCAGGGTGGAATCTTGACCCCAGTCTGGACCTGGAAATATTACATAGCCCACAGCATATATAGAAGCAAACTGATGAAAGAACTAGCTAATTCTCATCTATCGGTTAATTAGCATGAAAGCCTGACAAATAATTACGAAAACTTTTTTTTTTCCTCCCGTGAGCTGTTCTTCAATTTTTTTTTTACTCTTGAATGTCACATTTAATTCATTTTTACCATATAAATATTTTAGTGTGACCAAAAAAAAAAAAATCTGTCTTAGATATATCTCCTTGTCTGATGAGTAGATTGTTTCATTTTGTTTCCTTTTAACACATCTGCTAGCCTGCTCGCTGGAAAGGAGTAACACTGTCCCATGAGTGTGAGTAGACAAGGGTGAAGTCAATTGGGAGCTTGAAAGATTTCTTCCGGTTTTTGGAAGATTTTTTATTAATGCTACTACAATACAGACGGCTACTACAAATATGGAAAGGGAGAAAGGATTCCTTGAAAATATTTCATAAAATATCCCAAAGGATGTCTTTCAGTGGCACCAAGAAATGAAGCGCAAAGGCCATTTTAGTTGCTTCCTTTGTTAGATGAAAATAATTTGTCAAAAAATTCTTCTGAAATGCCAGCCATGAGATAAGTGTAACGTATGGATGAAAAATCCACATGAAATTCAGAACCTTCATTTACTACTAATTAACTTCCAAACACCACTAAGTAGCTTTAATTGGCACTGTGGCTGAAAGTTTACTTGCAAAAGTGTTACTAATGAACAGAACAATCATGATCAGAGGCAGCATGAATGGTTTCTCAAATGTTTCATTATAGGTCCACAAAAATGTGATCGGGAATGACCATGCATCTGATTTCTAATTTATTCTCTATGTTCATACAAGAATATAATTCAGTTATTTAAATCATAAGTACTGAAAGTAGTTATGCCCAAAGGAAGAAAGTTTGTAAGATGAAATAATTTACCACAACTGTTACTTTCCTGACTGGTGCAAGTAACTTCAGAATATTGCAGTATTTGTCTCTATTTGTAGCAGGGAAAAGGTTATTTTATTTGAAAATACTTGTTTCTTTTTGTCTCCTGGCAGACAGTTCATGTTTTATAGACCTGTGGAATATCATCAAGTCACTGCACAGCCAGTGGTGAGGCTGTGCAGGGGTATAAACAGCTGTTGCAAAATAACTTCTTAAGCATTAAGAGCCCCTGTTAGATTTTTGATATGGAAGAGCATCCTGATGTTAAGCTGTGGCAGGTGCTGTGTGGGGCCAAGGCAGTTCTTCAGGGGTCCTGTCAGTCAGATTTTTTCTGCAGTTTGGTGTGATCTCCGTGAACCTGACGCGCAGAAATCCTCTTTTGGGTAGACTTTCTGCTTGTTATTCCATTCACTCGTCTCATGGTTGTGTGGCTTTTCCTGGTTTTAGGGCAGACAGGACACTAGTGATATCATTTCCAGAATCTTTACAAATAATGCTCCTTTCATCCTTGATCACCTCCCATCCTACTCGGTACAGGATAGCAGGTCTGCGGAGTATTAGATCTGTAAGATGTGATGTTGTAGACAACTGCTGTCACTTTTCTGTCTACATAGAGAAATTTGAGGGTTTTTTCTACTGGTGTTGTCTAAGGGAAGAAAAAATAGTTCCAGTTTTGTCTTCTACCTCGGTGCTATGTGCATCAAGTTAACGGAATGGCTCTTGATGTATTGTGGGGAAAGAGCCACTGTCTGTGAAAGCTATGGAAGTATATCCTGATTTTTCCACTTCAAGTCCTTAGAAGTTAACGAGAAGCCCCCAGCATATTTGCCTGTCATCAAATTCAGACTATTTTGAGGAGAGATCAAAGAGACAGAAATTAAGGAAGTCTGGATAGTGATGCTGAAGGGATAGTGCTGAACAGAGCTGCCTGAGATCTGTCTAATGTTGACGAGCCCACCTGAATTCCAAAAATTACACACAGATTTTGTGGCATCTGGATTTAGGATAAGTGTTCTCATAGCCTTTCCTATATATACCTTAATCACCATTCCATAATTATCATAAAGGAAAAATTGTGAAGACTTGAAATTAGTGTAAAACATGCGTTAAATTTAAGACATGATGTACATAATCCGTTGTGATATCAGCATAAGCAACATTCAGACTTTCCGAGAGATAAGAAGTACAGAAGTAACTGCATGGCATAGTAAATTTGGACATTACTAATTACAACATAGACTTAAAAAATCTAGACTTTATCATCTTTTGGTAGGAAATGGAGATTTTTAAAATAACAGAGAATTACATAGCATAGTTACTTGAAAAGTAATGTAAAAAGAGCAAAATTATGCTTTTTGTTTTGGGTACCTTTTTCTGATCTGCTATGGTTTTGATTTGCCAATTCATAGCTTGATAGATAGAATTTCTTCATAGAATAGGTGGAGGGGTGGTTAAGTAACACACTCCGGAAAACATAACGTTGAACGTGCATATTTGAAATACTTGGATTGCTTTCTCTTCATATACAAGTGAGTGAAAACCCGTGGTTTGAATAAGTGGGAACAAATGAATGAGGGAGGATTTCCAGACCTGTGAAATTGTCAGTGTGGATTGCCTACAATTTTGGCACACTGCAATTTTCAGAGATTTGGTGTAGCTTGAAAGACAATAAAATGAAATATGTACGAGCAAACAGAAATTAGGAAGGAATAGACTTGTGAGGCTCTGTAGGGAGAAAATTAGAAGGGTGAAAACCCAACTAGAACTTAATCTGGCTTCTACTATTAAGGACAATAAAAAATGTTTTGATAAATACATTAGCAATAAAAGGAGTATTAAAGATATCTCCATCCTTTGTTAGATGAGGGCAGAAACACAGTGACCAAAGATGAGGAAAAGACTGAGGTACTTAATCACAGACTCACAGAATTGTAGGGGTTGGAAGGGACCTTTGGAGATCATCTAGTCCAACACTCTGCCAAAGCAGGATCACCCAGAGCAGGCTGTACAGGAACGCACCCGGGTAGGGTTTGAATGTCTCCAGAGAAGGAGACTCCACAACCTCTCTGGGCAGCCTCTTCCAGGGCTCTGCCACCCTCACAGGAAAGAAGTTCCTCCTCATGTTGAGATGGAACTT
>JAOXJK010000077.1:41758972-41773212 GCA_025774025.1 Xenus cinereus | reverse complement strand
ATTACACAATCAGTCATCTCAGTGTTTGCATAAAAATTATACCAGTTTACATGAACATTTTTCCCATATGCAAGACAAGCGTGTTAGAAGTAACAGCCTATGTAGAGCAGTTCCAAATCACAAGCAACTTTCCTGAAATTTCAGAGTATTAAAGAGTTTACAAAGAAAAAGTGTGTTCTCTAAGGAAAAAAAAGTTTAGCACCTTTTCTAATAGGAAAGTGAGATGGAGACAGGCCTACTTTTTGCATAATTAATGTTTTTTTTAAAGCTTACATGCACTCCTGGTTGTTCCTAAATAAAGCTCCCTCTCTATCTATATTGTATTCAGTCAGTTAGACTTCTTTCTAAAATGCGTCTTGAAATTCCATTTTTCAATATGAAGCCAGGGTCTGTACCAAACCAACATCTGCACAAAGAAAGGTGTCCTAGACCCCTAAGCAGATCTAGATTCATCTTCTAAAAACACCACCAAGGAACAAAATCACTGTGAGGCTCCAAAAATCAAGCCTGTAACACCTCAACGTGGCCATCTACCCCTTTTTGGCAATGTATCCTCTTCCAGCTGACCCCGGCAATGACTTGTGTTTGCTGGGCCACCCCTACGCAGCAGCTGAGACCTCAGCATCTGCCAGCAGACGTCATTTGAGCACTTTTACCCCTTGGCTGAGGTACCTCTGGTGGGATGTCTGCAGATGGAAAAGGGGCTGTGCACGTGGGTCTGCTTTGCGCTGCTGCAGGTTCGGTGGTGGTACCAACCGAGCAGTACAACCCGCAGCGAGACCCGGTTGTACGTACCCTACCCTTGCCGTACAGGCACAGCTCTCCTCTGTGCTTCTCTCCTGGGTGTCGACGGCAGCTTTGTGATTTGCAAGCTAATAATGTTTTTTGGCGCAGTTTTAGCTATAGAACAAATCCTTGTTAGTGATGATTTCTGAAGCACAATTTTAATAATGACATTCTTCACTTACATGATGTAGCACTTTTCAAAGCACTTAGGAATTATTACTGAAGTCTCAAAATACATCCTTAGGGTAAGTTTAGTTCCAGCAATTATTCAAATTGAGAAACAGAAGCGCAGGGGTTTAAATAACTTGCCAAAAGTTGTAGGAGAAGTTTGTAGTAATGCTGAACTGGATTCTTGGATCCCTGCTGTCTGTGGAGGATAACACGGCTTTCTCTCTATCACCCTTGAAGCACTGTCCTTTGCTATTATCTTTTCTTTACTTTTTAAATGAAGCCAATCTTCTAAAGACTGAATTTTGCTTCTTTTCTCTTTTGTACATATCTGTTAAATAAAACACATTTCTTCAAATACCATTTCAGTCGTAAAGGGCATTTGTTTCATCCTATGCTTCTTAATTGTACCTTTCCAGTTAAGACTGCTACTACCTTTGGCAATGCGAGTACATCAATCATCTCTCAAACCGTAACAGAGTTCTGAATTATGAAACACATTTATATATAAGCAAGAGGCTGCAAGTACTTATTTGGGAAAATAAAAAGAATAATTATGTGCATTGCCTTTAACAGTTGAACCTGGGTCGTCAGGTAGTGTAAATCACCATAGCAACATCAAATTCGGTGAATCTCACTTTGCACAAAGCAGAGATCTATTCTATTCTTCATTTTTCCTTCACCCTTGAAGACTTCGACGGTTCTCCACAGCTTCTTTGTCCTTCAACCTCTAATTTTTTGGACTTCCTTTATTACTTCCTAGGTCATATTCCCAGCAAACCCTTTCTCCAAGGGTGCTCCCGTCGTTACAGAGCACCTTAAAGCTCCAGGTAACACTCTCTCCTTTCGAACCCAGCTGCCTTTTCCGACACGTAACTCCAGACCTCTTCCAGTAACACCATCACCTTCTGTTGCTCGTTCCCTTTCCTTTCAGCCCCCTTGCAGCGATCTCTTTTGTCTTCTATTCCCTTGCTTCCCCACCCCTTCAGCCACCTACCCACTCTTTACTCTCAGCATGATGCGTGTTCCTCGTGGTTTGTCCTCCTTTTCAGCCTGGATGCCTCAAGAAATAAGGCTTATATAATTGGTCCATCTGTCAGGCCCTCCGTGTGCGTGTCAATCCTCCTTTAATAACTTGGAACCTGGTTGCTAATTGCAGCTAAACCAGGAGGAGGGGCAGCACAGCGCGAGATGGCAAATCTCCCTAAGGTTTCATGACAAGGAGCGATTAGGGAGAGGACAGAGAGGGTGAGTAGTGGATGGAAGAATGTGTAGCAGAATGTGTAGAATATTCAGCGCTTATACGCCCTATCTGGCAGAAAATGGCTGTATCCATTCTGTAGCTTGGTGCTGTTTCTTGTCCGTGCTGAGCAAATGGAAGAGGTGGCGTGAGCTGGGCAATTGTGGCAATACCATGGATCACAGAATAATGTTTTTTCTTCTTCAAGCTCCTTGTTCTGCTTGATTTTTTTTTTTTTTTCCTCCAGATTTTCTCACCTTTCTTTTCCCCCTCCGCCTGTTTTCGTCTCTGAAGTTTTCCTCCTCTTTCCTTCCTTTTCCATCTTTCCCCTCCCTGCCCTCCTCCTCTCTTCATAAATTCCTTTCCTCCTAAGGAATGCCTCGATAGTAATTTCAGTCTTGCCTTCAATCCTGTACTCCCCCACATACTTTCTTGTTACTGCTAATTGTGCTCCCTTCCTGGACTGACACTGCTTCCCGAGAGGAAGGAGAACTGCCGTAATGATTGGTGGCAGCAATGTCTTAACCATCTTCTTAGAGCACAAACACTGTCACAGTGTTTGAAAAGCTACATTAATTGAACATAGATTTGTTCAAGCTGCTCATTGAATGGATTTCCCTCGTGCCTGGCTTGTGTTACAGCTTATTTTAGCTATAGACTGAATCCGAACAATAGTTATTACTCCTGCCAACAGCTGCCTCCACAAAACGCCGTACCACACTTGATCTGAGGGCAGAGGACCTTGAATGTGCCAGCACAGAGACTCAAGCAATCATGAATGCCAACATCTGGGTGCTGAGTGCAGTCCTGGGTTATTGAACTGTCTACTTGGAACGGAGAGAAAAAAAGCCTTTTAATTGCATAGATTTTACTTAAGATCAACTTGTGCAAGGGAGTTCATCTGCCACCGGCACAGCGCTTTGGGGACTGGGGTTACGCTTGTCCTGGGGCCAGGACTGTGAGAGGGGGGGACATTGCTGCCCACTGAGGCTCTGCCACAGCTACGATGGTCTGTTTCATTCGTGTGTTGGCTTCGACCTGTGTCTGTGTGTGATTCCTGTGTGTTGTGCGTTGGAGAGGTTCAAGTATCCTCCTTCCCACCTTGACTTAGAAGTCATCACCCTTCTGTTTCAGCCTGCCGCTGGAGCCCCTTGTAGAAGTGGGATTGCCGCACTGAGTGTTCCTGGGTGGGAGAGGTATCACACCTAAACCCCAACCCCTTTTCCACAGCTCAGACTACGTGACAACAATTTGTTGCAAACAGAATAAATTGGTAAGAAGTAACTCGGTAACATGGAGGTTTGCTAACCTAGGGGCAGTAGGGACGTTTTGATCCATGCCCATCCATGAGCAACCTCACTCAGCCATGTAATCTCCAAGAAGCTAAAGAGTGCTTCTGCTAATGATAATTCTGCTATAGCCAGGCACTTCTGACAGTGGTAGTGATTTCTTACTTTAACAACCATCTCCCTTCAGTGTGACACAAAAGCAAGGACGCCTGGAGGCAATGACATATCCTCTGAGAGGAGGACTTCCAGCATCTTCCTTCCATTACCAGTTTTAAAATGTCTCAAGCCTGTAACTGGAAGCAGTGTCGGTAGCAATCGGTGCTTGCCTGCATGTTTTTGTTTTATAAATGCAGTATGCTGCTGGTGGTGCCGTCTTCAGAGTTGCCAAACAAAGACAGTTGTGGTTTAACATCGGTGGGGGCCCCGTGTCTCTGGAATTTCACCGCTGCGTTGTGATCTTCATCCTCGGGGTCTGTCGGGTTGGGCTTGCTGATGTAGAGCTTTAGCGAGGGCACAGGTGCGGCGGCCCCGTACATGTAAGCACGATATATTTGCATTTCATCTCTCTGAATCAGCGCAATTCCCTTAACTACCCTCTTCAGTAAATTCCTAATTGCCAGCAATTTATGTCTTTACCTATTTATTGCAGCTTGCAAAGTTTGCAGTAAATTTGGCTTGTGATTTTGTGTTTGTGCGTGTGTGTAGCAGTTAAATCATTTATGTTCTGAGAACTTTAAAGAAACATATGCCTTAAAATCAGCAAAGCATTTACTACTTTTGCATACGTGGTGAAGCCTATTTTATTTTATTGCGTTGGATTACTAAATAACCTTGGTTGTTATTCTTCAAGGTCTCAGTGTGTTGAGCCATTAACAACTATGGAATGTATCTAAACTGCATTATGGCTGCATAACTACAAGCTAAGGGGTAATCGAAGATCTGTCAGGCTTAACGTAAGCATATGGACAGCTCTTCACTACTAATATAGGGGGAAAAAAAAAACCAACCCACTTAATTTGGAATTTTTAGGCAGAAGTCTCTAAGGATGCTTTTACCTAAATGATCTTCAACTTAGACAATGCAACTGGAATCACCAATGTAGGAGAATAAGGAACTAGAAGTTACTATGCTTTGAAAGGGAAAAGCAGCACGTGAATATTTAATCTGTGTATATATATAAAATTAGTACAGAGATAAACAATTTGATGAGTAATGATGCATATATTTAATTCATAGTTTTATGCATTTTTAAAGAAAATGTAAGTAGGTGAAAGCTTGAGCTTAATTAAAATAGCAAAAGAAGCGTTCAGACTAGTTTATTCTCTGCTAAACATTGAAACACATGTGACAACTTCTGAAAATCGTTGGGAGGAACCAGAAGAATCTGTGAGCTTTAACGGGAGTTCTGGTTACACCGTGGACAGCAGGCTTCTCACAAAGTCCGCAGAATTTGTGGAAATCCAATGTATTGAACCTTTCAGGCATTGCCACTGGATGTGCCTTTCATCATCAGAGCAACATCAGTGCCAAAGTTGTGGAAGTTTCAGGCGTTCTGACACTGCAGTACTATTCTTGGTGGTTTTGTGTGGATGTTCTAACTTTTGTATTATTAAGACCAAGATGTGATTAATATAAAGAGAAAGGTGGCACTGCATGGTGGAAAATACGTTTTTCTTCTTAAGCCACTGTCAAGCAATTTTTCAGGAAGAACGGCACAGTTTAAGAAATCCAAATCTTGAATTCATGTTGACTCAGAGGGCATCCAGCAAGAGAGAGATGAAGTTTTAATTTCCAGCCTAGCTGTGTGCTGGTTCAGATCCAGCAGAGGTTAGAGCTGAAACACGGACAGAGTGCCATATAAGAGCTGAAAACATCTTCTGAGGGGCAGCAAAGCAGCTGTGAATTGCTGCGTCCCTCCTCCAGGTACACCCACACAGCTGGTCAATTGGTGTTTATATTATACAGCAATGCCTCCAGGCCGTGATCGGACTTGGCACGGCATTTTGCTGGTCTTATCTTCATCCATATAGACGTGGGTTTTTTTCCTTCCAAGGGCTTACATCAGCTCCGAGATTTTATATAAGCATATACAAGTAGCATATGAAGTATGGGGATGAAAATAGTACAATCTAATACATACCACTGGGATATAATATAGTAAGAGGTAATATATATATATCTCCATGAGAGAGAGGCTCAGTGCAAGAATTACTAGAAGAAGTTATTTTGCTGGAATCAAGATAGATCTTTGCCATAATATGTTTACCAGCGACTTCTGTATTGTGATTTATTGAGAAGCTCTGTTATTGCTTTTAATTTTGAAAAGTCATCTATAACGTGTTCACAGGAATGAGACTCGAGAAAACCATATGTTCAGGATATTGTTGTTAGTGTGTTATGTTTTATGCTTCTTCGAGATGCCTTAAATGATTTCTCCGTTGGCGGGTCTTTATTTTCTGGGTATTGCAGGTAGCTCTAGACTGCAAATAAATTAAATCCTGTTGTGTTGCTACTACTTCTTCAGAAAACCAGATGTTTAACGTCTGTCTATGAGGGAAAAAAATCATACAAATATATCGGGGGTTTTTCCTGATGTTGTACATGTTATTATTAATTGTTTTCTTACAGTAATTTTGAAGTAGGTCTAAAAGAAGTATGAAAAAGGCAATGGTGGTTAACAAAGTACTTGAGGAAGGCTGTGCCGCATGTGCAGGCTGCAAGGAAGGAGGAACAAAGAGGTTTGTGTGAGAAGCTGATAAGCTCCTGTGTTGTTACAGAGGACATATGCAAAATCAGGCTTGTCAAGCCAACCCTCTGTCTGCTCTGTCACAGCTAAGTCTTGGCATAGTAGAAGCTGTCCACAATATCAAAACCCTATCAGAAGCGACACGTTTTCTTGATTTCACCGACATGCATTGAATGTGCATGCCATGTTTCCCTTTTTCCTGTGTTTAGTTGGACAGTTGCCCCATCGTTGGCACTGAGCAGAGAAGTTACTGGGTCTGGCTCATACATCATTTACTGGAGTAGCATTGCAGAGTCCTTCATAAGTTCTCCTGTGGCATTCAGGCATTCAGCCCCCACCTGGACACGTTCCTGTGCAACCTGCTCTGGCCGGGGGGGTTGGACTAGATGATCTCTGGAGCTTCCTTCCAACCCCATATGATTCTATGAAGTTAAATCCTCTATGGAAAGGGATAAAAGGTCTTGTCTATAGCTATGTGCAACTCTTGCTACAATCAAGGAGCCACTGTCTTGTCGGAGCTATGATTTGGCCTCTGAAGTGCGACGGAATTATGGTGGACCTCTGCTGCTGTGTGGAGAAATCCAGTTTAGGAAAGATGAGGTGTGTTTTAAGGCCAGATCTAAGTCAATAGGTGGTGTCCATCTCTACTAGAAGTGTGTATGCAAATGAAGGAGATAAACAACTTGCTGTGCCTGCATATAAATGTGCATTTCAAAGGTTTGAATAGTTTTGTGCCTGAACTTCTCTGGTTCAAGTTTTAGAAGTCATTGTGTTTGGTTGGTGGGTTTTGATTTTGTTTTTTCCTTTCCTAAATTAGCATATCTCAGGTTGTTAGGGAAGCGCGTGCGGTACTTTGTCTGTCGATTGAAGCATTAATTGCTTTCGGCCTTCATGCTGTAACAACCTGAATTATTCTTTCGTAGTCCCCTTCAGTTCTCTAGTTTGAGTGCCTTAGAAATTGTGAAAGCTGGAGTAGCTCAATGTGCGGGAGAGTAAGGAGAGTTCTTAAGCCCTGGGTTTCGGTCCATGAATTAACACGGCTACTGGGATAAGGGGACTGTATCTTTCCACTTCTCTGAAGTGCTTAACTCACTATTTGTGTGCCATAAAATAAGAGGCAATAACAATAATCCATGTCTGACCATTTAGAGGAGTGAATCCACCGTGCCTTGAAGCAGTTCACAGCCAGTAAATGGGATCGTATAGTGCATATCATCTGCATTTAGTGTGACTGCTTGGTACAGAGAATATTGATTATTTTTCCATATTATCATTCTGAGTTTATATCTTCATTTCTTTCCCCTCAGAGAACCACTCTTTTAGGCCAGTGGGTTTCTCAGTAAAGAGAAAGCTGTGAAAGGTGCGGGTTTGAACTGGGTGTGAGTGGTCACGGTGCTCAGGGTCCAGGAACGCACACGCTTGTGTATCTGAGGGATCGACACCAACAGGTATTTCTGGCAGGAATACTCATGAACTTCTGGTTTCTGTGGACTTTGCACTGCTTTTCATATGTGCTGACTGTAAGAACTCAAATAATGCGTCCATTTCTAGATGATAAACAACACTTTTTTCACCAAAATGAATCCTGAAAGCTCTTCAGATTCTTATATTAAAAGTTTTAGGTTATTTGCTCTACCTCTGGATTACTGGATATTGTTCATATTACATAAGAACTTAAGAGTTTTTCCCTTGTTACACAGGAGATGTTACTTAGCTATTTTAAGAATTTAAATTTAGTTCCAGAGAAAGGTAGAGAGGATATACCAGCTTTTGAGAGAGAGATGAAGGACGGAGGCTGGCTTTCTGCCTTTCATCTTGATATATTGTGTAACACCAATTGGACAGAGAAACACTCTTTCTAATGGAGGGAGCAAGCTTTACTTCAGGCTGGATCACGTGGCGTGCAGAATGGATGGAAATGTGCAGAATGGATGGAAATTCATAAAAGGTGATGAGGTGAGCCTGCAGCAGGCTTGGGATGTTGGGTAAAAACACTGACAGTCAATGCCACTACGTGTTCACAGATGCAGATGGGAACTATCCCAAACAGGAGAATATGTTGTCAGATACGATTTGATATTGTTGTGATCCAGCTGCTACCTTGGACTTTCCTTGATTTTTAGATTGTGATGTTTCTCTTTACCCTTTGCCTACTGAATTGCGGGATTATTTTTTTTCCCAACAAACATAGGTGAATTTGTTTTGTTGGTACTTTTTAAATTATTCACATGCAACCTAGCCACTTGAGCTCAAATGGAATAAAAAGCTTTATTCCAAACCAACGATGCATTAGAAGGATGTTGGCAGCATTTTATATTGCTGCAACACTTTGTGTTTAATGAGGAAAATGCTTTAAGCGCACACATAGCATTGTGGCACAGAGGATGGAGAGATTTGAGCAGACTCTGTTCACATTTGTGATTGTTCCAATCCTGTTCTTTTTGTTTAAACAGCAACTGAAATTAACATACAAATAAAAATGTAATATGTAGAGCTTCTAGTGAAGTAGACACACAAATTATTGGAGGGAAGAAAAAAAGTTCAGTAAAAATTAATATTAAGCTTAGTGGGAGTTTACTAAGATGCAGATTCATTAAAACCATTTGTTAATACGAACACTTCTTCTTGATTTAGGAGCTCTAGTGTTCAGCAGTTAGCCAGGGAGCTCATCTAACTTCTAGAAACAAGTGGCAAATGTGCTGTCACCTCTGCTTTGCAGGATTAAAGACATATAACTCAAGAAATGCTGTAGCTGAGGTTGAAGAAATCAGGTACACGCAAAGTTAATCTTTCAAGGTGAAAAAGACATTTAAGCCAGTAAACCAGAACCTCAACTGAGGTTAAGATGTTAATTTTGATTTTTCTCATGCTGAAAAGTTGGGCCCTGATTTTCTGTGCCATTTTCCTTGCTCGAGGGTTGACATTTGTGTAACTCTAAAGCATATCTACTGTCATATGACAGCTGAAGGTTTGGCTGATGATTTTTTGAGCATGCTGAGAAACAAACCTGTATTCAACATACAGGTACTACTTTGTGCAGACACCAGGACGTGACCCTCAGCTGCTGTAAGTCAAATTAATTCCTGTGCTGAGAAAGGAGTTATATCTCAGCTGCAGCTCTGGTATGTTAAGAGCTTAACAACCATTTTACATGTGGAAAGGCAGTGATTCTGGTACCAGGATGTAACTCGTGGAAAAAACAAAATACAGAGAAAGCCCAGTCATGTTGACTTTGTGGATGATGGGAAGGGAACAATGGGAAAACCTGTTAGGGTCAATTACCTTTTACTTCCTTTCTCTTCTGCTCATTTTTGTAGTGGAATAAAACAAGGACTTGAGAAAACCTGAAATGATGAATAGGTGAAAAAAAATGAAGGGCACTGCTCTCATTGGGCAGCTGGTTCAAAGAAGAGTGTCCTCAATGGGAAGACAAATAATTTCTTCCAGTTTACACCAGCTGTGAAACTGGCTTCTATTTGTTACTTTCATACTTTTTTTTTTCTTTTTTTCAAATTATTAAAGATTTCGCTTGGTTTTGTGTTTTCTTTTCGTTTCCAGGAAAACACCTGCTCAAGAGCATACTTCTAATGAATCCTCTGTAATTTCATACCAAAGCAATTCTTTCAATGATAAATACCAATGGACTAGTTTGCCTTTGTAAAAGCAGTTCTGGCTGGATTGACTAACATATTGACTGAAAAAATATTTTGAAGACATGCCTGTTTTTTCATCCAGAGTTATTTTATGTAGAGAATAACCCCCTTTTCCAGGCAGCCCTCCACTGACATATTTTTGTCTTTGAAAATTTTCCCCTTCTTCTCTTGGTTGTTATTCAATGTGGTGTCACTTGCCTTTTCTCCTTGGTAGCTGCACAAAGACAAATTCTGCCCATAAATTCAGGAGAAGCTTTCTTCTTATTAAATGAATTTCATTTAATGCATCTTAGTGGGGAAGCATTTAAACCACGGTATTGCTGAACTTTGCCTTTCTCAGTTTCTTTGTTAGAATGACATGTCATTCCTTTCTTTTGATGATTCAGAAAGTAATTTCCCCAAGTATTTCTAACCCTAATGTTTGGCTCCATTCAGCTTCTCCAGAATGTTTCCTTTTCAGTCCTCATGAATCCCTCTACTAGTATGTGTTGTTTTAACTGAGTACCACGTAATTCCAGAAGTGTACCTGCAGATGTTATTTCTTGTCGTCTTCTCCTTTTAATTCATGCTGCAGCTGGTTTTGCTCTTTCCAAGTCCAAAAAAAATCTAAAACCAGATCTTTTATTCTTGGTAATGCGTTTAGAAATAAATCACTGATCTCTCTTTCCTGAGTCAGGAAAGGGAATTTGGAATTGAAACTCCAGGTAGGTAAAAGATGCTGCTGGCTATTGCAGCCTGTACATTCAGATACAAAGCATTTACACTTTTCGAGGTGGAAATGTTTTTCACAGTAATCAGACTGAACACTCAAATGAAAGAAAATAAAAGCTCAACCTTTTTATATTGGTCCTGTGAAATAAGTTGTGATCATATCCGTACCTCTGGAACGAAAATGAGTGTGATTATTGAACCAAATCATGCATGTTAATGTTTATGATGAAATAGCTATTCCAAAGAGAAAACAATATCTTTAGCAATTCAAAATATTTTAATTTGCAACTTTTTTTTAATCTGCTTTTTCTTTTCATTGCCTTCATATTCAGGTAGGCTGGCATTTGTTGCCAAGATGTTACTGTTTCAAGTCTTTCCCTTCCTATTTGCCTTTCTATCTTCTGTGCATATAATGTCTGTGTCCATTCCCTCTCAAGCCGAAATGCTTTTTCTATTGCATGTTTTTCTAAGTCTTTCTACAGATAAATTAACCACATGAGGGAACTCTGCAGCAATCTTTCCCATTGTTATTCTGTGGAAGTTAATAGAAATGTACAAATGTTTCTAAATGTTAGATCCATTAACTTACTGACCTTTAAAAAGGTTGGGTGGCAAGTGAATCTTGGTATGCCTAGTAATTTTCAGTCATTGAAAACTAACTGAACATATGTGTAAGTGAAAAACTTAATGAAATACTGAGGATGCATGTATAAGATATGTCTCCTATTCCACTGAAAGCACTGGAAAACCACTGGTTTCAGCTAGCTTGTGAAAGAGGCTAGTATACTTCTTACCTTATTGAAACGGACTTTTCCTGTGGTCCATTTTTCTGTACTCTTCAGAAGTATGTATAGTGTACCGGTTTCACATTGGCTCCTGTTGAAGATCAATTTGTGTCCTAAACCACAGATGTTGTAGTGTCATTCTTAGTGTAGTAATCACAGATGGTTTTCTTCCTCGTATATAAAGTTTCAAGCTGTTTTTTAAAATACTTTAAGCAGAGGGTTGGTTTTTGGTTGGTTTGTTGTTTGTTGTTTTTTTTTCTCCCTACTAATTCTACTGTAAGGCTGTTTGAAGACCTCACATTTCTAATGGTTTTCGTTTCTAGGTTACATACATTCATATATGGTCCTGTATGTTTTTCTTTAACTTCAAACGCCATGCTTACTCTGATAGCTTACATTATTACATCAGACTTATCCTCACTCAGACCCCAGTTTTGATCTGCTATGTTGCATCTTTTAGGCTTCTCGCTTCTGTGGTCTTCTCCTTGGGCTTGCCAGCACCTCCACTTCCAGCCTAAGCCGTTAAACTACAGTTTACACAGTATTCCAGATGAAGTGGCGTGAGGAACTTTGAAAAGGGCATTAATACTCCTTCACTTGTGCTGTATATCCCCATTTATCCTAAGATCAAATGCATCTTTCCCAGGCCTGACACGCTGGAAGCAGGAGAGGTGGCAGGCACGATCAGTGAACTCTCTCTCTCATCCGTGGATTGGGCTGCTGTGAAATCACTGATGAGCCGTATGCCAGTCTGTGGACCTTACCCAGTTTCTACAGAGAATTTCTTCTGTGTGTAAGGTTACTTGTGTCCCCAAAAACTGAGGAGGATAGCAGTTCCTTTCATATCCCTTAGTAGGGATTTGTAACGGTCAGTGCAAAACAAATGAGTTCAGAGTCTTGGGAAATACTCTGAAGTCGATACATAAGGTTCTGATACTCAGAAAGGTGGAGTGTCATTGGGCACTGCAAGATAACTGCAGTATTTTGCCATAGTCTTATTTCTCAACAAGCTAAATGTAGGAAAGAAAACCTCTTACCCCCTGCTATTTTTCTATAACCTGCTTTTCTCCATGCCAACCTGTCTCCAGCTTCCCTACAGACAGCCACGCTCCTCCGCTCTTGGCATTGCCCAGTCTCTGCTCTCCGGAAGGCCTTTGCCTCTCCTTTGCTACCCAGACATCTATGACAAGTTAAAATGCTGCCACCTTGTCCTGCTTGTCCATCTCCCGTGGACGATATAAGCTAGACTGCTAGAGGAGTGGCCGTTTCTGGCGCAAAGGCGGTCTGGATAGCTTCGAACAGTTGTGTCTCACACCGCCGTGGTTAGCTGTAGCTGTCTGTCTGTCTGTCTGTGCCTCTGCCAGTGTGCCGTGGTCCCTGGGAGCGGAGCTGAGCGTGCTTACGTTGTCTTCGCCACATCCAAATGTAATTTTTCCTTGGGAACACCCCCCCATATGTATGTGCCCCTTGCTTTGCCTTTCCTCGAAGCATCTTAAAGCGAGAGTGACCCCTCCTCAGTGTGTCTTTTCAGACTACGAAATGCTTACATTTAATACTTATTTCATATAGGAACTTTGGTACCACGGAGCCCGCAGTCTGGTGTGCTGGTGTGAATGTTGATGTGTGAATTACTGCGTTGTCTGCAATGGTTCCTAGATCTTTTCTTAAGAGAGTGTAACTCATTTAGAACTCATCTCTTTTTTTTTTTTCTGTTAGGAGTTTGATTGGAATAAATATGCGTTAAGTCTTTGTGTTAAAAGCCGTCAAGGCAACGCAAGCAAAAAAACGTATTTTTAAATTATTTTGGTTTCATGACAAAGCTTATTCCATTCTTTGACGTGGTGTGGGAATCTCTTATTCACACGCATCTGTGATCTGCATCTGTAATCTAACAAATAATCAATTAGGACGACAACTACTCAATACTGTGAAGCTGCGTATAGTAGGGACTCTCTTTCCCAGGCATCTGTTTTGTGTTTCTATCAACTCATAAGGGACACTGGATGCGATGTTGTTACTTCAAGAGTAGACTCATTGATTTAAGAGGGGCTTTTTGTAAAAGGAGACTGTTAGTTCAATGTGAGTAAAGTAACTGGAATCTGGCCCTTACGAATTCAACATATTCCTGTTGATTAGCTGTAACTGGAGTTGCTTTGAATCTCTAAGTTACAGCTTTTCAGACCCAGGCTATGCAATATGAATACAAATTTTCACCGACCCTATATCTATTTGGATTTGATTTTGAATCAGAATTTTCTTATTGTTTCTCTATACTATGTGCTCATTTGACTTATATGAAAAGCCTTCTCTAGTATATATCCTGGATGAAGTAGCAATTCCTCGGTCTTTCCAGAGACAGATCAAAAACCTGTGCAGTTTATCCAGATTTAGAATGTCAGTGCAGACTTCTACAGGCCTATCTGATGAATGAGTATTTCTGAATTGTGTTCACCATACTCTTTTATCAAAGCTCTATTGCTTATTTTATATTGTTGGATCTCATATATTTTCATGTCAGCTGTAACTACATTTCCTCAATTCTTTTCTCTGCCAGGTTTGGCTGTTACATTGAATATGAACAGATTATTTTGTGGTATGAAGATCAGTCATTTAAGACTAAACTGGTTACTGAGTACAGAAGAATTTTTTTTCCTGAGAACCATGCATCTTGTGAGAAAGAATGGTATTAAAGGTGCTTAGAGACAATTCCAATTTATATCTGAAGTTCTTCTCCAAAATTTACCAAATTAGAATCATAGAATCATAGGAGGTTTGGGTTGGAAGAGACCTTAAAGATCATCTAGTTCCAATCCCCCTGCCCTGGGCAGGGACACCTCCCACCAGACCAGGTTGCTCAAAGCC
>JAOXJK010000077.1:41743303-41758872 GCA_025774025.1 Xenus cinereus | reverse complement strand
GGATGGGGCAGCCACAGCTTCTCTGGGCAACCTGTTCCAGTGCCTCACCACCCTCACAGGAAAGAATTTCTTCCTAAAAGATGTTACAAAACATCAATGCTTCAAAATACCAATGGAAGATGCTTCTCTAACTCCATTCTGTTGTTTAAATACATTTTTAAAAGTCAGTAGTTTTTGAATAATAGTCAATTAACATGTTTCAGTTGAGAATCAGGCAAAATATTCCATTACATCATTCTAATTTGTACAGTTTGTGCAATTTGTTCACCTATCTGTGAAAGACTCCATCTCAACTGACTCTAATCATCTAGAAGTTGCTCCCTCTGTGGTCTCTGGAGAGATAGAGCTATTTTCTGAACAATGATTCATCTTACCCAAATATAGTTTAAATACTTCACAAGAAGAACCTAGACATATAAACTGGAGATAGCTCAAGTGGGATGAAATGTACCTCACCTTTGATAAGTGATCCTGTAGGAGTTTTCATATGTGTTTATGAAGGTTAAAGGTTTGTTTAAAATGACACATAACAAAGATCATGTTCTATTTCTTGGATGTTCTGAAGTGATCCGTGTCCATCTTTCAGGACATTCATGTTTACATAGTTTCATCCTGAATTTCTGCTTTCCACGGCTAATTAGTATGATGGCAAGAGACTGGAAGGAAAAGGCAGGGTGTCTTCTTACTTCTTTGAGGACCCTTTCACCTTGTCCTGGTCCATCTTGTCCTTGCTGATTCCCTGGGCGCTGCATTGCGTGCCTTGGGAATTGTGCATCGATAAAAGCTTCAATGAAACTCTTAACACAGTACTTGTACTTGCAAGGTTCCCGCTGCAAGGATGGCAAAGGCTGGAGGAGGTGTTTGAAGATGAGGTTAGTTATTGAGGGGGAGGGAAAGAAAGTTTAACCCGCTGTTAAGGGAACAAAGAGGAGCTGAAGCAGGTAAATGATGAGCAGGAGGGAAATGAGACAGCAAGTACTTAACAGGAAGGAGTGATTGAGAGCTCTTAGGAGTGCCGAGGAGCTGGGAGGAAGAGAGGCTTGGAAAGTGGGGTTTGGAGAACAAGTTCTCATCTCATTGTCATCTCAGGAGCGTTCACTCTGCAGTACTTTTCATTAGAATGTGTGTCTTCTGTAATCCACTTCAACAGGTGTAATTTGTGTCGGGGGAGCAATCTGGTTTTATCTTTTTCCCTCCGAGACTGGTGCTATATCCAGTCCTGTACCTTGAATCAGCCACTCTCCATTCATAAAGCTTGAGTTTTCTCTGTAGTAACAACAGTGTTCTTGAACTGATTCAGATGGGTATCTAGACAGTTTATTTTCGGACCCCAACACTGCTTTAAAATGTATCTTAATCCAAACTTCTGCTAGTGGTTAACTGAGTGAACTTGGTTTTGATTCAATATCCCCATGATCTCAATCCCAATAGCTTTATCCTTTCTCTCTATTTTTTTTTTTAAGTGCACCTTCTATAATAAATTCACAGTCAAAAGAAAATGTGCTAATGCTCTGAACAAAGTAAGCTTTGATTTCATGGTTTAGCAAGTCAGTCAAATTTTATCACCGTTGCTAGTTGGTGCTTCCACAAACACAACCTGTAGCAGCCTTTTTTTTTTTTGCCTTTGTAAAGCTTTGGAAAGCTCAACTCCCTCACAAACTACCAAATTCCCATTGATCAAAGCAGGAAAGAGGCAAATCCATTTGTATCAATGACAAATGGATTTAAGATACTATATTTGGGTCCTTTTAAAGTAAATAATCTCTATAAAAAATCTCTCTGGTTTTAACTGGATTTCCAATATGAATTTTCCCCGTGTTGTAGAAATCTGAAAATAAAGGAGGAGTTAAAGCACTATATATAAATACTTACGTATCACAGACTCGTAGTGTTTTGGTGGAATATCTGTGACCTGCAGGGAAAAAAAATAACAGTACCAGGTCTCATCTGACTTGATGGTGGAATAGCCGAAACCCTAATTAGTTGGCATAGTGCTGCTGTCCACTCGTAATGTCACATGACTTCAGAATTATGGCTCCCTTAAGGTTAGACGTAATGATTAGGAATTTGCAAAATTTTCTCTTTCTGTCTTTACTCTTTTCATTCCCAGGAGATACATATTGGGAGGAAGTGGGCACCAGCGGCAGTAAATAAGAGTGATCTCACATACTTGGATTACCATGGTAGTACAGTATCTTTAAGATGATTGATTGGCTAAATTGTCTTAACTAAAACTAATAAGGCAATAACTTAGCATAAATTAATTACTCACATTTTTCCTCTCTTTAATAGCCAGGGAAAGATAATAAAATAAATAAATCTGGGATGTAGCAAAAAAAGATGTGGTCCAAGGCCAATCAGAGTAAACTGAAAAATAGTTATGAACATCAGTGGAATTTGGACTTTGGAAGATCTGAAAAAAGGAGAATGGTCAAAATTAGAACTTGGAAAAAGCCAATTATTTCTCTAAGAATCAGCTCCATCCCTTTTCAAATGCAGACTTTTTCCCAAAAGTGCATTTAAAGAGCGCAGAGGGCCAGGCAGGGAAGAGAGCGAGCTCGCAATAGAAAGCTTTCTGGTAAATGCAGTATGTACCCAGAGGATATTAGAAGGCTTTTGAGTAAACTGTGTGATTGTACCCTGGCTGAAAAACACAAGAGCCTGTAATTATGCTGCGTTGTATTTATTCACTGGTGAATTCTTTTAGCTCTTTATTCCCCCATAGGATATCCTTTATTTACAGGTCGCGTGTTTTGGGTGTACTTCGTTTTTAATACCATTCATAATTTTGTTTTGGAACCACGATATTTATTAGAACAGCATAGCATATAACAGCCACCTTTTTGCCTTTGTGCAGCTAAATAAATAACATATATAATACATATCCATCTCGGTGCTGAATATATTAAGGCGCATTCACAGTACTGTACTTTTCAACATCCAGCTCTATGATTTAACTCTGTACTAGATTTTTTATTAAATCAGACAGAGTGGTGATCTATTTTGCAGTGCATGGAATGTAAGCAGTCCCTGGTCCTCTTCATTCTCTGCACACCCTCTGTTCTTTAGGATATTTATTGAAATGGTTGGTGAGGTGCAACAAGCCAGACGTAACATTCCCCTTGCCTTTTGTGCGACTACACTGTAATGAAGAATTAATAACAGATTCTTGAAGAATATTAATCATACTTTCACAAGCCAGTAGGGAACAATTTAAGTGCAGGAAAATTAACGTAATGGTCCAACTCGTAGGCCCCCGCAGAAAGTCAGAAAAAATGGGCACTGCTACAGGGCTTTCCTTCATCTGATGCGGTGAAGCATTAGTGCAGCTCGTTGCACAGACCACTGAGCTGCCTCCGTCCTCAGCAGATCTTGGCCTTCCAAAGTGTCAGGACCTGTTATCAATCAGCACCCCTCCTCTGCACAGGTACTCGCTGATAAAGCCCTCTCTTCACAGGATGGAGAACGGAGCTAAATGGAAACCGTTCATCCCTTTCTGTAAGAATATTTCCCCTTGAGATAAAAGGTGATCTGACAATCTTCGTACGTTAGCATAAAAAAAGTCTTGCAGCCAGTGAAACATTTACTTTAGATATTTTCAAAATACTTTTGATACTTTCAAAATATTTCATTGCAAGCTTCATTCTTTTTAATTCTATACGTCTTCTCTTTAATTTTTTATTTCTTCTCTTCAATTTTACATTTCATACTTTTATACTTCATCTTTTTGGAAATAGATGTGAAATTAAATTTCAAAATGAAAAGTAGTTTTAAGGAAACCTCCCTTTGAGAATTCTCATCCCAAAAGACATCAGAATGAACATTCTGGTTATTCTGAGAAATTTTCCAACATTTTTTCAGGTCTGGTGAATCACCTGAAACCTCTTCATTCTGGAGAGCAGTTTTGATTTTGACAAATGGGTGCTCTAGAGGAAAAAAAAATAATTCTGTCAGCAGTGGTCTGACTAGCCAGAGGGCAAATTTCCCAATGAGGCTTTACAATACCATGTTTCCTTGATGTGATAGATCTATGATAATTCCGCAGTAGTTAGTGCCTTCCATTTTTGCAAAATGCAGGGTCAGAAGTTGACCCCGCAAAACATCTTTAATGAAAATTTATAACAATCTGAGTATAACCTGTGAAAGAATTAATTTTTCAGATTATCTTAAAATATTGCACAAAGGGTAATCGTGTTAAAAGACTACTATTAATTAGGCACTGTGTTAAAATGAAAAAGGCTTTATGAAAAAGACTACAGGGTTTCACTGGGGTCTTGTTTTTTAATCAGGATAAACATATTACATCAGGAAGAGCTATATATTTTTAGTAAGCTCACTGTTAAGAAACTTTACTAAAGCAAGACTAAATCTCGGCCCCACAGTTACGCCCAGAAATGACTGACTACTCAGACAGGGGTGGGGGGCTACTTGTGAGCGCGATGATCATTTTAGGGAAAAATCTCCCAGTCCTAGCCCAATTAGGGGTTTGCCGCTGTTCTCACAGCTATGTTGAATAGCAAAGGCTCCAGTGAAGCGGTCATGAAAAAATTGTCAGGTCTCCAAAATCAATCTTTTGTTATCCCCAAGGAATTGTTCATTGTTCTCTAATGCAGAGCGTGTTCACGTGGCCAGCTGCTCCCCGGAGTAACTGGGGGGTGCTGCGTGGTGGGATGCTTTGCGTTGACCTGCTGAGCCGTGCCGGTGGCTCCTGCAGGTTCTTCGGGTAGGTGGGATGCTCATGGCATGTTCACAGTCACGGGGGCTCAGCCTTTCTCTTCTTCCAGCTCACCCTGCACGCTTCCTGCTGTCCTGTTGCGTTAAATGCTAAGGACAACAGCCCTGTCTTTGCACATAGTCTGTTGAGGAGCTTAGCCTTTCTGACAAACTGTAAGCGCTTATAAAACTGAACTGAGCCACGAGGATGTGCTGTGGCTCAGAGGAGTGGTGTGTGTGAAGACCCTCATTAAGCCAGCTGAACCTGGCCAGTGCTTTTCCCCACCATCTTTTGGCGGGGGGTGTGCGGGGTATCCCTCTATCCTGAATTCAGTGACAGTGTTATCACAAAACACAGATTCTGGTGATTCTTCATCCCTAGTCAGTCAGCTAAAAGGCACCCCTTGCCTCATCTAATACTAAAGGTGGCAGATTTGGCATGAGTCCTTGGAAAAAGCCCACAAATAATACAGTTTCTAGAGACTCCGAGACCTTTGAGATTGCTCTGACTCTTGTGTAAATATGGGGATGAGGATATGAGGGTATTATACCCTGTTCTCTTCTTCCTCAGCTCACTTCTTTAGGTACACATGATGCTGCCGCCCCAGGTTAAATCTCCAGAGATCACACAAGAGATGGAAAAGACTCATTTTGGTCTTTTTGCCCTTGCTTTAGGGCAGGAGCATCTATTTTCCGAAGCGTTCAAATATTTCTTCTGAATCTGCATGCTGGATATAGATTTTTATAACTTTCAGGCAGAGGAGGAATGACTTCACATGTTCAAAGCAGTAATCAAAATGCAGTCTCTGAATTCAAGCTCTGATGTAAACGCTACAAAAAATCCCAATCAGCTCCTAGCACAATTTCATAAGGGCACACAAGGAACACCTTGATTAAAACAGTGGTCTACTGAGCCTACTTTCTAACTGCTTCTCATTGTATTAATTCAAAGTTTTTCTCTTATTGGAAAATTAAGTAGCAGGTGTAGTTTTAATGAACTGTAGCAGACTGGGTTTAGTGGTGTGGTAAATAGGTTGTGATATTCATTTCCAATTAAAGTTCTTTTGCAAAGATCAATGAAGCACATTCTCATAAATTGAATCACAGTAAACTAATAAACAAATTTCTTTCAGCCTGCTGATGGCAAATTCTTATTTCCTTAACATGTTAGATCACATCATGGTATTAATTATATGATGTATGAGCAACAAAGAAGCAATCATTTATTTAGGAATAATTTTATATTTATTTTTACCTTGGAGTTAGCTTTACAGATAATTCCATACCTCTAGGTAAGGAACATTAAGCGTTCGAAAAAATGAAATTTCAAGTTAATATTTTTAATGCTTGACTTCTGTCTGTCATCCAAAAAGATTTTAAAAATCTTGCTAATGAATGTGCTGCATTATTTGTTTTGCTGATTAAAAGGGCCACTACATCTGGAAGGGTGTACCGTAACCTTTAAACTCAATTACTATATGAGACATTCGCATCAGTAGCAACAGTGTTCATGAATAATAAAGCATAGGCTTAATTCTGCATCTGTAAACACACTGCTATAGTCATTTAAAAAAATTAAGGTATTAATTTACCAATCTTAAATGTCAGCAGTGTATTCTTAGCATATAGTAACGGTGTGACAGTTTATTGGGATCCTACTCTCACTATGTAAGAATACATTTTGGTGCCGAACAGAGCACTGATCGTTGATTGAGGTCCCTGGGGGGATACCAGCACATAGACTAGGATAATAAAAATGATAAAATAAAGCTCTCGCTGTATAATAATGTAATTTCTTGAGATCCTGTCATTATTGTAGGCATGTGAGATGCCTATCAAAATGGATTAAACATCCCAGAAGGAGCTTTTTTAGGCTTCCACTACATGAGGTTACATAAGCTAAGCTCGGGTTTGGAAGGCCAAACTCTCTGAGGCCCCTTTTTAAGCTGGTGGAGACAGATCGGTTTTGCTGGAGGCCATTCAAAGCCCTGAGGTTAGACTTCTCCGGCATGTTAACTGGAGAGGCTCATCTCTCACCTTCAGCTACAAAGGGAAGCGAGAGAGAAGGCTGAAGCTTATTTTGTGAATATCTGCTATGTAAGAAATAGGAATTTGTGAATCTTTTTCTGAAGAGATAGTTTTAAGTCTGGACATGCTCATTGTGTGCCGTCTGCTTCACGGTACTAATGCATCCACAACATCTTTTCCTTCCACGTAAGAGAAGCTGCTGCTTTATTGGACAAAGGACAAGAGGAAGCGGCCTCAAGTTGCGCCAGGGGAGGTTCAGATTGAATATGAGGAAACATTTTTACACTGAAAGGGTTATTAAGCACTGGAACGGGCTGCTCAGGGAAGTGGTTGAGGCACCATCCGTGGAGGTGTTCAAAAGACGGGTTGACATAGTGCTTAGAGACATGGTTTAGTGATGTGGGGGGTTCTTTTGTATGGTTTTCTTTTTTTTTTTTTTTTCCATTTTATCAGAGTTAGGTTGATGGTTGGACTAGATGATCTTAAAGGTCCCTTCCAACCTAGACAATTCTAGGATTCCATGATTGCATTTTGGGATCTTTATTCTGATTTTTTTCTGTCTGCTGTTTATCTTAGGCTAAGTTTATTGCGAATGACTGACTGCTCCTCCTTAATAGTACTGCAGTGCATCTTGTAAAGACTTTCTCAGGTTCTGCAGAGCTACCTAAGAGTTTGCAAGTACAAAGCTGTCTTTTCCTGCCTTGGACTGGCAGCGACTTTGGAGAAATCCACTTCCAAAAAGATGAAAACCTTGTGGTTGCCTTTGTCTTATTTCTAATGCAAAACGTGTCTTCAAATTTTGCAGTCAGCCAAAAATCTTTTTCAGGCTTAAATATAGTTATTGTGCAAGTGCAGGCTATCTGGAAATCCAGCATTTATTTTCCTTATGAGACCAGAGGAAGAGATAAAAGGGAAAGATTTAGGTCACGTAAAAGGGGAAATAAAGTGGCTGGTAACTTTATGTAGCTCACTCGTGTGTCTCCTTTTCTGTGCTGCCCTTGTCCTTGGGTTCCTTGTGTTCCTTGTGTTTGTCTAAGAGGTGAACTGTAAAGTACAATCACAGTCATTTTCTTGATCTTCAGTCCTCCGGCAGATAGCCGCAATTCTCTGGTGGTAACATATTTTCTGTTCTTACTGATCTTTTTACAAAAGCTTCCATAAAAGTGATTATTCTGTTTGAGTTATAGCATTAGGTTTCTTGTGGGGGGAAGGGGAATGAAATAACAGAAATCTGACCGTAATTATAAATTATTAGGTTTGCAATATGTGACAGTTTCCAGAGTGGAGGTGGAGTCTATATCTGGATGTACCAAAGTCCTACTGGTGATGCAGGGTGGCCATGGTCACTTGAAAAGTGTAGTGCCGGATAGTCCTTGTAAGGCAAGCAGAACTCCTTCCCACTTCACGGTGAGCAGAGTCTGTCTTAGGTCCTAGCTCTGCCTTAGGTCTTTTCTGAGCCTTTTCCAGAAGCCTTGAAGTCATAATTCTTCCAAACAAGCAAAAACCCATGTTATCTTCAAGCTGTGGATTTCTTTGCTCAGCACGTAAATGCTTGGTCCTTTTGGCTCACTCGTGCAGCATCAGGGATGGCTCGAGGCAGCAGGTTCACGCACCCTCTGCAAGTTTCTCTGTTGCAGCTCTGCGTTGTGACTCGGTATTGCCCAGTAAGTTTTATGAGCGAGCGCGAGTTAGTTCTGATCAGGAGAAGTGCAGGTGTTAATCGAATACTAGCCAAAGATACTCTAACCACTGGGAAGCACCTTTCCATCTCATGCTCTCAATTTTGAGTTATTCTATTCAGTTAATAAGTTTGGAAACAGGGAAAAAAGTAACCATTCCAATAGCACAACAGACATGAGGTGGGAGGAAAATTAATCTGCAGCTTAACAGACTGAGAAATACTTACTGTAGTGCAAAATAAGGTTTGCAATATGATGAATTGCTTGTGTTGTGTGGAACAGGACGTGAGATGAGAGGAAGTTCAGACACGATTTTCCTGAGAGAGCAAAGTTTGACTTGAGTTTATTTGATATCATCATCCAGCATCCCTCCTTCACAGAGAGCATCATCAGACCCAGCACTTGTGTAACTGTTAAATGGGGTGAGTTAGAAGGCATATGGATATGTGGCTGGCTGGATGTAAATTTTCTTACATTAAAGTCTGTAGAAAGTCCATATATATATATATATAAAGCTAAATAGTTAAGGGATTTACTTAATGCATACACTTGTTTGTGTGCACAGTCACCTCAGTTTTGTATATGATGAGTAATTTGCTGATTTTGTTCAGTGACCTAGTTAGATTTCCCACCAACTTCACTACAACACACCAAAAAAAAAAAAAAAATCTTGGCTTCACTGAAGTCAATGATGACATTCCCACCAACGTAATAGGACACGGACTTCTGCCTAGATCCTTGGGAGAGAGAATAAGAGGGATTTCTATATTAATATATTTTTTTCTCAAATGTTGAAAATAAGTATCAGAGCTATATGTTGGTAAAACATGTAAATTGTTACTGGAAATAGTAATTTATTTTTGCATGTGAAATCATTATTTTTGATTCGTAAAAGCTCAGAATTATTAGCATACAACAGCAGTCTTCGCCTCGTGAGAGCCATTGTGCTGGTAGAAGAGGAAGGCATGTAGTCTCTCTGAAAGTAGGGCACCTCTTGATAAATCTTTCTACGATCTGTACCAACAGAACAGCAAGTTTCCTTACTCGCTCCCAACCCTTCCCAAACGTTTCTCCACAGTCATCTTAATTACATTCCCGTATTTCAAAGTTAAGCATTTTATCTCTGGCCTGAATTAGCATGGCATCCAAGCCACTCATGGATGAAAT
Source organism: Xenus cinereus (assembly GCA_025774025.1). Classification (NCBI taxonomy): domain Eukaryota; kingdom Metazoa; phylum Chordata; class Aves; order Charadriiformes; family Scolopacidae; genus Xenus; species Xenus cinereus. The sequence goes on along the minus strand of JAOXJK010000077.1, from coordinate 41,749,285 downwards.
AGAGGTGGAGAGAATGTGTGTGCTAAAAGCTTGTGTAGGTTCAAATCAGCTGGACAGAATCACAAAAGAAAAATCCAGTGTGGGCTGTTAATTATAACCAGACTGCTCTGTCTCAGGAAAGCTGTAGGTTGCTGACAGTCAGGAGACTACTCTGAGGTATCACTACGTTCTTGCCCTGTTCTTATCCTCTTTCCCAGGTTGGGAGGTTTAAATGGACCTTTCACCCCATCTGGATGGATTTTCTTATATTCTTCGATTTTTATCTACTATTCAGATCCCTGCTTCAAATCCACTCCAGATTTTTTTTTTTCTTCCTTCCTTCTTTTCATGTTCTTCTCATCTTATGCGATCTTTGTATGGATAATGTCATCTTTTATGACTCTAAAGCCTAATGTAAAACTATTATGTCAAAGTATTTTTAATCTTAAAAATAGTTCAAGGTATCTGACAAATTGGGGAATAGCTGCTGAAATGGAAATTACCTGTGGAGATTTGTTTATAAATTTAGGCTTCTCTGTTCTCTTGGGTGATTTGAATGATTCCAGCTTACACAGAGTTTGAGGGCTTCGATCACCAGGTAATGATGTGGTTAACAGAAGATTGGATTTCCTGCGAGAAGCAATTACCTTGATTGATAAGAAAATTTGAGAAAATTCGTTCAAGACTTAATGAGATTGACAAGGTCATGGTTGAGCCAGGCATCCACCTTGAATAGATAAGGTTATGTGTTTAGAAGAAGTAATCCAAAGACAATAAACTCCTCAAAAAATGGATCATTTTTATCTACGCTGAGATGATGAATGAAAACATTAGACTTGTGCCTGTGACAGAGAGTCTGGGGTGTGAAGATCAGGAGAGATTCTTCACAAAGTCATTTATAGCACTAGTATTGCTGCTGTCCCTTTCTTATACCATTAAAAAGAATATAAAAATGACTTTCAGAATCTTTGTGGCCTCAAAAATCATCCCAGACCTTTATCTTACAACTCTGTGAGGTGTTTTGTCTGTCAAGAAAACTGGAGGTCATAAGAGAAGGGATATCATTCCTGACTGCGAGCTCATCTCCTGCTATCCATGGTGGGGTCCCTTAGGGCTGTCAGCAAAGCCAAAAACGCTTTTTAAATTCATGAATCCTGGCTCCCTCTTAGCCTGGGTTAAAAAAAAAAAAAAGTATTGCTAAGATAACTAAATAAGACATTAAAAGGAGACAGAAATAGATGGGAAAAGGAGATGATGTATTATTTCAAACATGCTAGGAGTCATTTCTGGAAAAATTCATTTACGCACATGTGTAGTTTCTATCTGGAATTGATGCGGTAGATTTTATTTTGTTTTCTGTTGCAAGTGATAAGAAGTGGACATGGGCAGTAGAAATGGTAACTAATACTTTTTAGTGTACTTTAAATGTGAGTGTTTGACACAACATGAAACGTAAAACCTGTGCTTTAGTCCTTATCCCAAGTCTATATGGTGCACCTCTGCCTATATTTTTCTTGATGTATCATAAGTATTGGAACCAACTAATTTAGAAATTTCTACCTATATCTTATCGTAACTCCTGGCTCATTTTCACTATTTTTTAATATTTACTTGTGCATAGTGATTCCAACATACAGTAGCCTTTTAAAGGCATGTCGCTTCCCCCTTAGAGTTAGTCTGGCTCCTCTTAAAAAGCAGAAAAATTTGTTAGTTATGCAAGATCCTTACAAGCAGTGTACCAAAAAAAAAGGCATTTCAGACTTACTTTGGAAGAGTTGTATCATTCTATTTCAGAAAAGTGTGTTCAAAAAAGCTTATATAATATTTTTTTAAAGCGTTTGCGTGTCTTGGGACTAAATACACGAATGGGAAAATAATTGAAAATGGAGTAAGAGAGAGTTGGGTATATTCAATATTTAGTCTATGTTGGACTGTAGGCACTTTTCTGTATACCTCATTCAGTTTTCATTTAATAGATCACCCCAGAATGCAAGGAAGGTAAACGTGCATTCATTTTTCTGTGGAGTTTGTAAATGCATGCACAGAAACCTGCAGCTCCCGATCCACAGCAGGTAGACTAATCCTACTTTCACTGAGCCAATGCCAAGTATCTGCCCCTTAATTTTCTGTTCATTTCACTGTTTTTACAATTACACTGAGTAAAAAGGCTTCTCTGCTCACCGCAGCAGGATTTCTGAATCATTTCTACAGAACCCCATTATGCTTTTACAGAAGACTTTTAATTTCATCTCTAATAAATTCTGCAAAAATCTCCTAAAAAGCCTAAACTATACCTTTGATGAGGCAGTTGTTCTTTTTTCAGCAAATTCTATTTTCAGGTTTCAGCAAATAAAGTAGTGAAACTAATCATACTTTATAGTATTTGTTTATATTCTTATCAGTAACCCTGCATGAAAACACACTTGAAATGCAATAGATGTAATGCCCTTAGTTTGAAAGGATCCTACTGCCCTCTTAATTTTATTAGGAAGATTAAATTATGAGTAGTTCTACAGTCAATGGACAGGTTTCTAACCTAATGTAACAGCTTTTAATACCAGGGCATAAGACATAATGCAGATAGAAAATTTAAAATTATGTGGAATCGCTTCTTGTGATGCAAATAACCCTTTTTTAACATTTGCCTGTTGGTTTCGCATTTCTAATGAAAATGTTTTTTCAGCAATAAGAGTGAAGGGATGTCCTTGTCGACAGATGAGTTACTTTGGCAGAAGGAGATTTTTGAAAGGAGATTCATGCAAGAGGGGTGTGTTGCATAGATGCAAAGGCACCATGCTCACAGGGCAGTTGCCTAGGCTTCCTAATGCATGCTGAAACTTCTTTCTTGCCTCAATGGCCTTATGATTTCTCCTTTTGTTCACGTTATGACTGTTGACATCATTTTTCTTCCTTGTGCACTTGTAGAAGCTGCACTCCTTTCTCTTACCCACACTGCTGTTCTGGTCAGCTTGGTTACAAAACCCAGCAAATCTGTTTCTTCTATATGAAAAATCCCTAATTACAAATTGTTACAGACACAGAAACCTTTAGTGCTGTAGCTGTGTTTCACCGATGACAAGCATAGGACATAAATATGGACATATAACAGGATCTTAAAGGCTTGATGTAATGAGATTTCTAACATAGTGGAGCTTAAAAGACTGTGATTCCCTTAGAGTTTTCTTCCTGAATTACCAAAATGGTGTTAATAATTACGTCTTTTGCCTCTTGCTTCTTGCTGAATGTCTGCAACACGGGTAGAATGCTTAACTATCACATACATCATGGTGTTTCCCTCCCCAATGCAAATTTACTCAGTTTAGTTCTTAACCTAAAACCTTACTGAGACATCATGTATTGACACTGTCATCCCTTAGGATTTGATTTTTCCAATGCTAGCTACCTTAAAACAAAATATTTTGTAGAGTTCTCAGCTGAAATGGAGGTATTGAAGTCTTCCAAGAAGCATTCCTATGCTGTTGGGTCTTCTGTTGTGGCTGTGGTTTCTGGTTATTTATTCCGTTGTTAGATTTTGACGCTGAAGGTGCCTAGAGCTTTAGATAAGCTGATTCATCAAACTGGGTCATGCATAACCACTCAGTGCTTTCTTGCTCAAATTTAGGGGTATATTGCAGAGGTCATTCATTTTTATGCAGTAGGGGGTTGTGATTCCTGATGCATTCATTAGGGAGAGCATCTGGGGGAAAAAATCAGACGAGCAAGTCAATTTGTCTTCCTTTATTGATGGCGAAACCATGAATCTCCTTGAGCTGGAGATCTGCCTTGGATTGATGCCATGTTGAACCTAAGCTCTCTGAGAAAAGCTTCATTCTTTTCTCAGGGTTGAAAGACAGTAATTTTGTATCATGCCTCTTATTGTATGGCCTTTCCTCTGCAGAAGAGGAAAACGGGTTAAGTCAATGACAGATGTGAAGTCATCCGATCTCCAGAACTTTGTCACCTAGTCATTCAGCTTCACGTGATGCAAATTTAGAGATGACATAAACCAAGAGATAGGTTGCATGCCAGTGAGTGGCTGCATTGATAAAAGCAAGAGGGAGAATGGCAGCCTGTTGGGGAAGTAATTAATAAAAGAACCAGAGCAATAATAAGTAATCTGCCCTTCTGATCTATCTCAGTAGGGTGAGTAACGTGCTTAACTTTTCACATATGGATAGCTTCTTGGAAGTAATTTCTTCACAGGAAGCTGATGAAAATATTCACATGCTGAAAATTGATATACCTTTAGTTCTGCTATAGCTTAATATTTCCTCTTCCCTCTGTATATGTCCTTGGGTGTCTTTCAAAACCTGTGGCTCTTTATCCCGGCTGTCTGGCAATTTGCACATACATAGAAAGGGTCATTTGTGTTTCTTGCTTTGTGAAGAAGAGGAGAGCTTGTAATGCTGTAATGAAAACACCAGTACAGCAGAACATCCCCCCTTCCCAAGGAGAAGTGAATTTAATTAGCGTAAGTCTTCCTTCTTCTGAAGGGAAGAGAGATACAGCTCCCAGGTTTTGCAGGGAGAAAATAGGACTGCGGAGATCTGTAAATGATCTTATCCAGCGTGTTGTAAAACAAAGAATATCCATAAAGTAGAAGGAGGAAATTGCTTTGGATTGGGAATGGTTCAATCTGACAGACCAGACCAGCAAAGGGGAAGAAGACATTTTCCTCATGTGTTCATGTATGTTAAAGAGTTCTGCAACAAGAATCTTTCCCTCTCTCTCTCTTTTATGAAGTGGCTGATGCCAGAAGTTTAAGATGAGTGAAATCTTCTAAGAAATCATTTTCAAGTTTGGTAGAGTTCCTGTTTTCTTGATCTTTCTCCTCCTCTATCAGTGTTTCCACCAGCTGTCAGCTACAATGTTTGATTAGGTCTCCAACTAGTTTAGTTGGTTTGAGGTTTGGGAGAGGGGAAGACAAGGGTTAATCAACTTGTATTTCTATTGCTTGTTTAACCTTTAAAATCAGAACGTTATAGGCTGTGAGGGATTTGAAATGAAACTTCCATTCAGATTACTGTGACAGCTTCAACTTGACTTTGCTTTACAAGGATTTAAAATCAAAAGAGTTTTCACTTTTTTGGAAATCATGCAGTGCCCTTTTTTAGCTTAAACCCCAGGGATAATTTTTCATTGTTCTTGATAGGAACTCTGTCAGCCTCACTACGTTAGCATTCATCCAGGCTTTCTAGTTAATGTTTTCTTTACTATCAAGAACTGTCGCAATCCAGGTTAACCTTTTAGAGGGTTTGTGACAATGCACAGAGCAAGTAAACAGACATCAAACTAATCTCCTCAATCGGGTGTGATGGGTTGTCAGTTGACTGGGAAAACCTATTGCCTGACATTACACTGTACAGTATAATAAAAATAATTTCTAGGCAAAGCCCTTGATACTATATTTTAATTAGCATATTTGCAAAATACTCTGGGCAGGTTACATTCCTCTCTCTTTTCCACTGAGTATATCTACAACCTATTTTTGTAAAGTGAACCCTTTAGCTGAACTAAAAATTGAGTTTAATATAGACATTTGTAGGAGCAGAGACGTTGTCATAACACATCAGAGCAATGGTTCATCTGGAGTTGCTAAGGTGTCTTGCCTTTGACAGGAGCCAAGACCAGATGCTTCAGAAAATGGTTTAAAACCCCTATAATGGGTAATTCAGCAATAACATAATCGGAGGGTAAAGGGGGTGGGTTGTTCTGGCCAACCTCAAGCAGGTATCCTCCTTATGTCCTGAAGTACGATGGCCAAAATCCCTCGAACACTGTAACAACACACCTACCATGACTGCTTGTAGAAACTTAGTGGGTCATTTAAACGCCACATTTCTCATTTCAGTGAGCATGTGAATTTATAGAATCATAGAATGGTTCGGGTTGGAAGGGACCTTAAAGATCATCAAGTTCCATCCCTCTTGCCATGGGCAGGGACACCTCCCACCAGACCAGGTTGCTCAAAGCCCCATCCAGCCTGGCCTTGAACCCCTCCAG
>JAOXJK010000077.1:41684003-41697712 GCA_025774025.1 Xenus cinereus | reverse complement strand
AAGAAATTCTTTACAGTGAGGGTGGTGAGGCACTGGAACAGGTTGCCCAGAGAAGTTGTGGATGCCCCATCCCTGGACACGTTCAAGACCAGGCTGGATGGGGCTTTGAGCAACCTGGTCTAGTGGGAGGTATCTCTGCCCATGGCAGGGGGGTTGGAACTCGATGATCTTTAAGGTCCCTTCCAACTCTAACCATTCTGTGATTCTATGAAAAAGCTACCAGGAACAATTCAATATTTCATATGTTATGTTTGCCCCTCTCCCACCTCTCAACATGCAGTGAGCACAGGGACAGTGTCAAAGTCCAGAAGCAAAGGAAACCAAGCCCACAGCAAACCCAAGCAGAACAGGTGATGTTGACCCACTGGTGCAACCACAACTCACCACTTTGCAGGACATGGCTTTGAAGCAGGGCCTGGAGACAGTGAAGGAGAAGAGGCTGTGTGTGTAGATGTAAACGTGGGCGCTCAGCACCCTTGAGCTCCTGTACCCTCAACAATGTAAAGGAAAACATCGAGTCAACTCCTTACCATTCCTCAGACAGAGACTTGGGTTCAGCCGATGAGTCTTTCCTTAGGAGGAGGGAAAGGTGATACAGCAACAGAGGGTATTAAGTAGTGAACTTTTGTCATCAGCTCCAGTGCCGGAGGAGATTTTGAGCTCGGCAGAGGTGAACAAGAGCCAAACGTTCAGGGAGAAGCTGCTGCTTCAGAGGGAAGGAGGACACGGTTTTGGTGTGCTGGTGGCATGCAGGAGCTCCCTCTGCAGTACCAGGGAGGTGGGACCAGCTTCCCTTAGGGCACTAGAGGTGCAAAGCTGTGCGAAATGCTGAGGCTGAGGGTGATACAGCACTGAAATCTGCAGTGTGGGGCCTACAGCAAGAGGAGCTCACACCTTCCCTTGACTGCCATGATCCAGCCAGCAGCCACGTGACGGGGTGATTATTTCCAGCTGCCTGATCTGCGTGGGGACACGGCGCTTGTCTTCTGACAAAGCAGACTGACTCCAAAGGTTGTATTCAATTCAGCAGTACAGCCATGATCTGGCTATCTTGTGAGTAAAAGCATCACAGGGCCAAATCCATCCCTGGTGTAAATCTGCCTGGCCTATACTGCGGCTATGGAAAGTGAATCTGATGGTCAGGACGGAAAAGTGCAGGAGAAGGAGTGGGACCGAGATCCAGATCTCCTCCCCAGTGATGGCTGGTTATGTTATACCTATCTCCTTAATGTAAATGCAGTATTTTATCAGTACATAGAGCTGATCTCTCCACCTTCTTCCATCTTTCAACGTCAACGAAGAAGGAATGACTCTCTATAACTACTTGAAAGGACGTTGTAGAGAGGTTGGTGCTGGTCTCTTCTCACAGGTAATTAGAATGTCTTCAAGCTGCAACAGGGTAGGTTTAGACTGGACATTAGGAAACAATTCTTCACGGAAAGAGTGGTCAGACACTGGAATAGGCTGCCCAGGGAGGTGGTTGAGTCACCGTCCCTGAATGTGTTTAAGAGTCATTTAGATGTGGTGTTGGGGGACATGGTGTAGGGGAGAACTTTGTAGAGTAGGATAGATGGTCGGACTTGATGGTCCCAAGGGTCTTTTCCAACCTGAATGATTCTATGATTCTATTCTATGAAACAGCAGGTTCAGGTATAGGGAAAACCCATGTAAAAGGGATCAGCTTTCTGACCCGGTCCTTGATTCCTTTTTTCCCTGCCCTAGGAGGCTTTCTCCTACATGTGGCTCCTTCATTGGTAATGGCAAGAGCAGACAGGGAGGGAACAGAGAGCAGGAAGCTGCCAGCTGGGCTCGCTTTCCCTGTTGATATTAAAAGGAGCTTAACAAATGTGAAGCGCACACAAACATTTTGTCTGTGTGAACGGGACTGCGCATCAAGTGGGCACAAACTTGAATAAAAGAAGTTCCATCTAAACAGGAGGAGGAGCTTCTTTCCTTTGAGGGTGGCAGAGCCCTGGAACAGTCTGTCCAGAGAGGTGGTGGAGTCTCCTTCTCTGGAGACATTCCAAACCTGCCTGGACGTGTTCCTGTGCAACCTGCTCTGGGTGGCCCTGTTTTGGCAGGGGGTTTGGACTAGATGATCTCCAGAGGTCCCTTCCAACCCCATGTGATTCTGTGATCACACACTGGAGCCATGGTCCCATCTGTCATATCTGTAACCTCTCCAAAGGAGTCCTGTTCCCTCTGTACTAGGCATGTCTGAACTAAAAAAACTATTGTAATAGAGTCATAAAAATTATCAGTGGAATAATAGGGACCTCCAAGTCCCCTCAGGCCCAGGGTAGGTGAGGTGCAATTATTGTCAGGAACAAAATGAGACATATATCAAAACAAAGAGAGCATTCTTACGAAAGAATTGCAAAGTCATGTTGTTAAAAAAACTCCACGGCTGCTCTCAGGGGAGAAAAACAACCACAAGACTGCAAATATGCAGCTCCCATGCAAAAAGGGTCAGGGCTTGGCTCAAGGTTGTCTTCCATCAGCTAATGGAGGAGTAGCTCTCCAGACCAAGACGTGGTTCCAGGAGCTTTTTAAATGCATCAAGTTGTATGGTATGTAGCAAATATACGAGTACAAAGCTCCTAATGCCATCACAACCATGAATCATCACACGTGGGTGCAGGATACCCATGGTAAGGTGTAATCTTCTGCGCCGCTCTCCCTTATCTGGCTTACTGATCTGTAGTAGCTCCCCAGGAATTTTTACAAAAAGGATGGTAAGAGTAATATTTTCTCCAGGTATGGACAGGCATGATCTGAGGCTGAAGGGAGGAGAGGTACACATGATTTGGGGGGATTATAGCTTCGTCATGCCTTTCCATCTCCAAAATCCAAGCCTGCTCACCAGCCTGCTGGCAAGACTCTTGTAGCTGTGAATAGGCAAGCAGCAGTTAGGGGTAAGTAAAACTGAGCTTTGGTTGGAGAGCTGCAACATCTGTAGGCTAAGAAAACAGGCAAGTCATCTTCAGCCTCCTTATGATGGGGCTGGTTTGAGTATAGGATGAAGTCACCATTCATAGAAAATGTTTTCAGTAATGTATTTGTGTCTCCCTCATCCTTTCAGATAAGTGAGAAATTTGTCATTTCATTTCAGTCCTATACTAGTAACGGTCGTGTACATGTTGGGGACTCCCTTAGAAGTACAGGATGTCGGCGTCCACTTCTGCTGCTTCTTGGAAGCCAGCTCCTTGTTTGTGTTGATCTGCAGTATGGTGCAAGCATTTTTCAATTTTTGGATGGCACAGTTCATTTGTATCGCTAGCGCTCCATATAAGTAGGATACTGCTTCAGTTTTTCACTGCAAATAAATTAGCTAATGACTTAGTACTTTTTTCCTGTTGCACAATCGTTTGCAACCTGATGGTGTTTTCAGTGGTTGTACTCGTCTGTAGTCACCCACTGGATTGTTTATTTGAGCAGCTTTCCACCTATGGAAAAACCGAGTCATTACAGTTTCTGAAGCATAATTGATATTGTGTCTCCGCTAGCTGGATGGAGGATTTTTATTTTAAGTAAGTGACAAAAATGAGTGAAATTTTTGCCCCGTGCAAGTTCTTGCGTTGGTGCGCACGCACAAAAAAAGAGCCATTTACCAAACTTTTAACACAAGTTAGACAGTTATTTATGGTAGTAGTAAAGGCAAAGTGAGCAGCCCAGAACAGAAATGGGCTGATTTCAGTCTCGCCTCAGGCTGGGACTCACGAGCTAGCCCCTTCTCCACAGTTTGGCACCTGCAAAATTTCTCAGTTGAAAGCTTTCTCTGAACTTTCCTGCAATCTCCTGCTAATCTGCCTGAGATCACAGGCAATTTCAATAACAATGAAAATGATTCTAATTTCGACTTCGGGAGTATCTTCTATGAATGCTATCCTGGTTTCTTTTTTATTCATCTCCCCTGGTTTATGTCTTCCCACCTCAGCCTTAATGCAGAAACCATTTTTGCCTCCGATTTTATTCATCAGGTCCTTTTTAACTTGCTTCCCTTTCTTGCTTCCTGACAATAAATTCACCACCTGAAACTGTAGCTACAAAAATCATTTCCATCAGAATTGCCATTGTCCTTAGTGTCATTAAAAGTTACAGCTGCTCTCAAGATGTAAGTGCCCAATTTGACAGACTTCACTTTACATCGCTCTGCTTTCCCTGCTGTTTTATCTGCGTGGGGCGGGATGCCATCAGTCGAGCCTGTCTGAGGGGGGGCACGAATGGGATGATCCGTACGAGCGCTGGCACACGCTCTCTTGAAAAATAAAAGATGGAGGGACTGGCAGCAGCGATGGTTTTCAGCTTTCCTTCCCTTGGAGTCCAGCACTCGCAGGGGATGGGGCACATCCAGTCCTTCCCAGGGGCACGTAGGCAGGAGGTGCCTGTGGATGCAGCTAGTGGATCCGAATCTAAGGCAAGGTAGTGCAAGCGTGTGCAGAAATACCGGGTTAGATCCGCTGCATTCAAAACTGCCTTGACATCAGTGGAAACGGAGATAACGGCATCCTTCTTTTTAAGGGGTTTGCGCTTCTTTTTATAACATGTTCTCAAAGGGACAGAAAGTACCGCAGTCCCATATTCAGTAAAACTGCCATGAAAAGCATTTTTTCCCGTTGCAATATAATCTAGAAAAGGCATATACTTACGCACCATTTCCTTTTCGGTGTTTAAAGGAGGTGGGAGGTAACATGGCTGATTAAGGTTTGCAGTGATATCAAGAGTCCTCACATCTGCTCTGCGTTGGCTCTGGTGGGATGGATCCTTGGGTTTCCACGGGGCTCAGAAAGAAAGCCCCTGGCTCAATTTCTTGGTTACACACTACTTCAAATCCCAGTCAACCAAGGAGGTTTCTCCAGTCATTCTGCCCATCTTGTAAGTACACCTTTTTGACTGCGGAAAGCATCACAGGCCCCAATAGCAGGTCCGTTCAATTCAGTGGAAACACTGTCTTCTACTAAGTTGAACGGCCCCTGCATGATGTACGTGTTTATAGTAACATGATTAGATGGTTGTAAACACTTACATGAAGCTTTTCTGTTCCCTTCCTGAAAATAAATGTCAAGTATTTGTGGTGTAATAGTTGAAAAGTTTGTATTGCTCTGTACTTGTTTGCTAGTAGCTGTGTATAACTGATGAAGGGCTGTTGTGGGATAGACAGCAGGCAGACATGGTTCTTATGTGACCACTTCATGGGACCTAGTCAATGAGATGAAGTCTTCGAGTATGGGATTATGGGACATTCTTGTACAAATTCCGTCTCCAAGCTTAGCTGGAGAGCGTAGGAAGGACGGGGAGGAGAGTAGCCCAATAAATCCTGATAACTGGATCTCAGAACAGATGCCTAGAGGGCAATTGCAAGAATTTGAAGTAGCTTTGAGCAACCTGTATGCTAGCTCCAGCAAAGGTGGAAAACTTCTTCCACGAGGCTGAAAACTCAGGTATGAAGAAGGTACTACCACGCAATTCAAAGTCTTTTCTTGAAAAGGTGAGGAGAGGACCAAAGTCTCAGGAAGTGGCTGTGCTAAACATGCCTGGAGGAAATCAGGAGCTGGCGTCTAACTTCATAGAGTGGGAAGTTTCAAGGAATAACAGGTCTGTGTATGGTCTGTTTTAATGATATATGATCCTTTGGCTCTTGAAATACTTAGGTGCCAAATAACACTTTGCTCTCAGAAGGCTGCTTGGAAAACAGGCTCTGTTTTCCCAGCTCCTGGAGGGGAGTGAATTGCAACCCCCCCAGTCTGAGTGAAGCCAGCTGGATTAATCTCAGCCGATCACAGGAGGCTGTGGCCTTAAAACTTGGTCTGATACCTCCTCTGAGCTGGGCAGCAGCCTTCATGTAGGACTCGTATGGAACTCTTGGAAACCACAGTTAGCCTGGTGAATGTGATGGCAGAGCAGAACCTGAGAGAAATTGCTTCTGATTGACAGATCAAGCGGGTAAAGAGAAAGTATCAATCAGATGTCATCTTCAAAGTTTTTCATTTGTCTTAGGTAAATCACTCCCTTTCCACCCCTCCAGAGATGTTCACGGACAAGCAGCTGAGACTGATTGACAAGCAGATGCGTAGACAGAGAATCCTTATTGGAGGCAGGGAAGAGGAGGGCTGCAGTATAATGTTTCATATATATATATATATGCTTCCTCCGTTCACTCAAGAAGAGTACTTATTATTCAGTAATGAGCTTTTGGAGGGCAATCCACATATTACAGAAAAATCTTTTCGCATGTTTGGGACAGCAGAGAGGCGGCTTAGGGTGCTGTAGCTGTGGACAAGTAGGTGAAGTTCAGTAAGTATTTGGGACAAGAGAATTTCTATGATTTAATGAGATGTCTTAGATTCATTAAAGCAAGATCTTACAAGATCTTGCCTAAAAACTTGAAATTTTGTATATTGGTTATTTGTGTGACTGAACCAGCTACCCTGGTTAAAAAAAAATGCTTGATTCAGATCTCTTCAGTTGTAGAAGAGCATAAAAGAGTAGATTTAGGCACCGACTTTTGAATTCTGTTTTCTATTTTCTTTTCTCTACCTCTACCTTAAATTTGGGGAGAACTAGTATTTGAGGCTATTTTCCCCAAGAAGCGTTTGATCATGCGATCTCTCTGTCTGTGCACCAGTCCTTCTGGATGGTTTGAGGGCCTGCTGGAGCCCTCAAGTGTAGACCTCTCAGAGATAGGAAGTTTCTGTGTGTTATGAAACCTAGTGGCTGATCCCAACGAGTGTTGCCAATCCCTTAAGAGAGGGAGCCCTTTGCCACTGTGGGGAGTAGCTGGATGACGTTAGCAAGCATAATTCCTACATGGGCTGGCATTTGCTTCCAAACAGAGGGTGAAAATGGTGGGGAGCTGATGTGCATGGGATCGAGAGTGAAGATTAGGGGATACAGCATCCACACCTTGTTCAGCTGCCCGATTTCCTCTGCTCAGGGTGTATCTTGTTTCTCATTCTGTTTCCTTCACTGCCTTTTTCGTTTGTTTGTTTATATCATCTATCAAATTTATCGTTATGTGCTCATGCACATAAAATCTTTATTAGCCATGCGTATTCTCTATTCTCTGTTTTAATTTTCTTTCCTTCTTTCTGTGTTAACAAACTCTGCTGATTGCAGATGTTTCCCATTTGAGAGCACCTGAGACTAAGGTTTTCCAGCCATGCAGCCAAAGGAATGGTGGCTCCTTCCTCCTGCCACCCCGCTTTGCGGGATGGGGCCATCCTCTGATAGAAGCAGGGAATGAACCTGCCCTCCCAGCCAAGCCTGGGGTCTCAGTCCTCCTTGAGAACAATAGAACAGAAGAGAAATAGAAGTTGGGCTGTCATCTTAGATGTGGTTATAAAGAGGGGTGTTCAGGGTCCACGTCCTTATGTTTCTTTGGCCTCGTAGAAGCGACTGGCCAAAGGAGAAGTGAATCAGGGTCAATGATGGGACTGACCAGGTCCTTCGTGCTCTGTATCCCACTTCATCTGCTCTCAAAACCCCCTGAATGGTGCTTAGATGTTGGCCACGTCTGCTTCCCACCAACTTGGCTTGACTTGGGCCCTACACTGACAACATCAAAGAGCGAATATCCTTATTATTTCTTAGGGTTAATGCTCTCACCCTTGTAAGTGAAAATTGGGTAAAAAGAATTTCAGGTGCTTTGCACCAGTTTTCCCAAGTCAAAAAGCTGTCTTGATATCTTCTACAAAAGGACCCGGTTCACTCCTCTGGTTTTAATAATGGGCCCATTTGTTAAAACATGCCTTGAACAGTAAGGGTCCAGGTGTGCAGATGTGGATCCGTGTTATGACTGGGCACTGTGAACATCCTTTCATTTTGGACAATGGTGAGAAAAACATGTCTGCACCAACATCTCTTGAAATCCTTTCTAATAAATCCTTCCCTAGAGAGTATTCTAAGAGATTATTCTGCCTTGGACAGGTGAAGTGAATAAATCGTCTTCTGGCTCACGCCTTTCATGATCCTTTAATCTTAACACTTTTTCCAGAATATCAGTTTAAGGGGCACCAATAAAGCGTTTGCACTGTCCATGGGGGAATGGCATAGCCTCTGATTTGTGTCCTCTCTCCTTCAGACTTCAGAAACCCTCTGTATTTTTTCAACCCTGTTTTTCAGTAGGGATGAGAGTTTCTTTTCAGGAACTGGTGTTAGCTGCTGTTTGAACTTCAGTGGCTACAAAAGTGTAAACTACCCCTCTTCCACGGGGGATAAATCTTTAAATCAGGAAGCGAAACTTTGGGACATCTTTCACTGGTTCACTGTTCTTCAGTGGTTCCCAGTTTGTCATTTTGTCTCTTTGTCTACCTACTGCCTATGTAAATAAACAGGACTTTTTTGGCCAATGTCCCGTAATTGTTCCACAAGAAGGGTAGCTCCGGGAAAATTAATAGCTGGGATGCAGAGCTCACAGACAACAGTAAAAAGATGCTCAACCAATGTGCTTTGGGCAAAGTCCTTTCTGAAAGGGCAAATCGGATCCCACGGCACATCCCACAGGAGAAGGTGCCGAGACATTCATAAGCTAAGTGGACAGGAAGACTGGAGTCACCTGGGGAGGAGCGCTGCTGGGTAGGATCCACGGTAAGGGGCACTGGCAAGTGAGTAAAATGGTCAGAGAGAGGAAGAACCTGGAGTCAAGACCAAGTAGCTTGACCTTGATAAGATGGGGAAGAGGAGGTGGCTGAGAAAAGTCGTGTCATTCATGCTCAGGCGACCTTTTTGTTTGCTGGCTGCTCGCTCCTTGTACCGCCGAGGTGCGCTTTCCTTCTCTAATTGCGTGCAATTCTTCCCTCTTGAAAAGCTGCTTTCAGTGTCAGGCAACATCATGGTTTTATTACAGTGTCATTTTCAGGTTACGCCAACAACGCAAAAGCGAAAGATGTGTTTGTCATGTCTCATTTACTCAGTCGCAGAGTCGTTCGGGGGCATCTTCTGCTTGCGCTGATCATCTTTAAGCCGCAGATTGGGCTGCAGTCCTGGAAACACGTCATGTATTTCTTAGCATCGCAGCCATCCTAGTGGTGACGGTGGGGACAAGTCCTGAAGGAAAGCCTCCACGAATCACAAGATCTAGTTCTACTGCTCCATATAATTAGTGATTAAAATGAGTAAAAACAAAGCAGCAATTTTCTTATTGATCCCTCAGCAAATAGTTCTGTCTATTTTCTTCTGTATTGTTTCTTCTTATTAAATAGCCTTGAATAAGAAATGTCAGTCAAATGAATTTAGATTCCTGGTGCTTCAGACAGAAATCAAAGCGGGATTGAATGAGGAAGGATAATTAGAGAGAGGAATTCCACCTCCACAGACTTCTTCCCTTGCTCAAGGAGTGCTGATTTTATCTAAATTGCCAAAGCCGTGAGCAAATGAGAGGTGATGGGAATTATAGACTGCAGACGCTGAGACAAAGCAAGGGAAGCTTTAATTAGTGCATTCTAAGGTAGAAATGAATTTCCTGAGAATAAATTATTTGACTCAAGACATACGGAGCTTCTTAGAGGTGAACTGAAAAGCTTATTACCTGCCAGAACCAGGGCTCCACAGGTTGCATCTGTCTTGTAGAAATGAGTGACCCATCACCACTGGAGTCTGAAACACATGGGGATGAATCCTCCTTTCCTTTGCATCTCACTTTTTTTTTTAAATTTTTAATACGGAGGAATTCCCATCGCTGCAGATTCCTATCAATGCAACAGATTTTTTTCCACATTTACTCATTCAAGTGATACTGATGGATCTACTGTTGCTCAGGAATCGGGATTCATGTATTGAATCTACAGGTACTGAAAGGAAGTTATTTTCCTTACAAATTCTCCTCTTGTACTCCTTTCTTAGCTCTGTTGCCATCCTTTCATCACACTTAAGGACACTGGGAACCTTAAAGCACTGACCTTTCTATTTTTCAACAGATTTCCATAGCTTTTTAAAGCGTGAGACAGTGACAACTCTGCTATTTGCAGGTGGATAGGGATTCCTGCTAGAATTGATGGAGCTGAAGCAAAACCTTTTAGCTGGGTGCTTTAATCCAGAACTCCCTGACTTCAGCAGAATTATTCAGGCTCTTAATTATTTACATATTCTGTGTGAGGTGGTTGCTCACAAACCTTGTTGAAAAGGCTAGAGTGGAGCCAGGGCCGGGTCTAATGATTATATTATGGGAGTGCTTACAGACCTCTGATGCAGCTGCTGCAAAAACCACAGAATAAAATGCTTTTGCCCCTGCAAAGGCAAGACTGTTCTCCTCCACTCCGAAAAGCAAAAATTAGAGAGGCTGGTGAATGGAGAGTCCACCCCAGCAGCACCTTTCTGACAGATTGGGGTTTGCTGGCGGTGGTGGTCTACATGAGATAAGAACATGACCTGGAAAATCACCCTGTCCTCCCTTCCTAGTATGAACCACCACTTGTGATCTTCCAAAACTCCTGCTCTGCTCCTGGGCAAATGTGTAAGATAACACCAGGGCAGAGGTACAACCTAGTGGCTTCAGCTCGGTCTTTTTGACAAAGAGACCTAAAGTCTCGTGAAAGCGCAAAAAAAAAACCCCACATCCCCTCTGGGAAAACAAGTATCATGCTCATTGGTTTTTCTAATGTTCTGGTTGCCTGTTTCAGATGTTGCTATTTTGTCCTATAGGTTAATTTGTGTTACCCATGATGAATGAATGCAGTCAAGAGGTATTGAACGCTGATGTGTTTATCTTATGGCAAGATAGAAATGTTGCAAACTTGTGAGCTGCGGGAGGAAATGGGCTAATTTTAGATTTGTTCCTAGCCCTCGCCATGCGAATGGTGTCGCTGCGAGCCCAGCAATGAAGTTCACTGTGTTGTAGCAGACTGCGCAGTTCCCGAGTGTGTCAACCCAGTCTATGAACCAGAGCAGTGTTGTCCGGTCTGCAAAAATGGTAAGAAAGTACTGTATTGGCTTTAATAAAGAGGTATAAAGGAAACATTTTATTAAAATGTTGTTACTGATGCATCACCAGGAGGTTTGCTTCCATCGATACAGGCTGGAGTTGGGGCTCTTACTTCTCCTTGCGTGTGAGCTTCAGTTATGAGGTGGCAACTGTGAAAATTAAGGCTGCCCTTCCTGGCCTGTGTCTTTACATGGAGATGATGGGATCGTTGACTTGAGTAAGGCTTTATAGGACTGAGTGCTGATATCGGTGATAGTCGTTTCATGTCTTTGCTTTTTTTCTCATAATTAGTCTAACGTGAATCAAGAAAAGAGAGATTCTTTGTCCCTAAATTTAGAAGCTAACGGTTATTACCTAAAACCAGGGGAAAACTCACTGAAATCAATGGCAAAACTTCCACTGGGGCCAGTAAGACACCCACCACGCCTGTAACGTTGTAGGTTGTGTGCTGGTGTCTGGGTGTGTAGCGTCGGCCCTCGTTGCTGAAACGATTTCATGAATTGGAGCTGGGTTCAGCAAAGCTTTCAAGAAGGGTTTTGGGATGACTGAAAGTACCTCTTTGGAAAATAAATCTGTTTCCAAGAAGGTCTCCCCAGTCTTGTACCACAACCTGTGTGTACATATGTCTCTGGCAAAACACCTTTCTCCTAATGTAGATATGAACGAAGACAGATTAAGAGTTGAGCTAGCTTCACATTAACCTCTTCATGGCTTTCTTAACATATAAGAAATGGCTGCTTAGACTCATCTTCTTGAGCGTCAAATTCACTACCCATGTATATTTCCTTTTACATACATCCCTGCTGCTGGATAAGAGTACTGGTTGCTTTTGGATCTAAGTGAAAATGTTTGCAAAGAAATAACATTTTCAACACATTTTCTGCTCTTTAAGACAGAGAAAAAGCAAACAGTTGGAAATGCAAAATATTTTTACTAAAGGAATTAGCAAAATTAAGACCAGTCTGGAAAATTATACCAAAAATACTACTTGAAATCCTGAGGTTTACAGTAAGCCTTGATTTTTACTCAAAAAATGTTTTACGAGGTTTTCATTTAGAGTTTTATGTTTCTGTTGAAAAGCAGAAAATGTTCGTAGGAAACATCATTATTTTGTTGTTGTTGATGATGATCTTCAGAGAAAAGGTATGTTAACCAGCTCTATCCACCACCTCTGCAGATAGCCCGTTGCCCTTGGGTGTGAGGTTTCCCATCACACTCAGCAGGATTGATGTCTTGGGTTGTTGACTGGGAGGGGTAACGGTGGCCATCCTCATGCCTGTCACTGTAGCTCTGACTCATCTACACCTGAATGAACGCTGCTGGTGCGTGTTTGGCCTCTGTGTTCACGTGGCGTATGGGGTACCACGCTCAACCCCCCTCACTCATGGGTGGCGGCGCTTGCTGGTTCCTTCCCATCTGGTTCGCATCACAGGAACCCAAACTGTCAACATCGCTCAGGCTTCCCGGGAGTGCAGACTCAAAGGTGGCTTCACACAGGTCCAGGAGCTGCTGGATTTCCCCACCAACCCTTCACCGCCGTGACCAGTTGCCCCAATAACCAGACTCCCCCACTTGGTGGCTTTCTGTGTTGCAGTCCCGAACATCCCTTGTGACCAGGAGCGGGCAGCATCTTTCTTCCAAAAACAGGCAGGGTGCCCAGAGAGCCAGGAGAAAAGGGAAAGAAGCAACTACTACTGATGGGCGCAAGGACAGGAGGAAGAAGGAGTATCAGCCACCTGCTGAAGTTGCTCCAGGGCACAGGATAGTGATTGGATCCTCAACTAGAAGCTGGGAGGCTTGCTCCATGGTTTTGCCAAATTTCTCCACTCCTCTCTTCAATCATCCGTCGGAGATCCAAACTTCTCTCAAACCTCTTTCAGGCAAGGGAGTATTTCTTAAGATCAGCCTACGCACATTGGGGATCCTGGTCTCTGGAGATCAGGGAGAGCAGGGCTTACAGCGTGGTGGAGGAAGGGAAGAGGTAGCGTGGTGGCATGGCTGTTCCTTGGGACTGAGGAGCATATCTGCGTGGGGAATACTGTGGAGGGGAGCTGAACCCCTTCTTGCATCCCAGCCTGGCTGTAGGGATGAGATGTGGGACACCCCCCCGCCGCCAAGCCGGCAGGGCTTTCTGCTCCTCCTGCTGCAGCCAGTGCTGACTGGCCAATGGCTGGCCAAATCCCTGTAATTTTGACTTTATCCTTCACAAATGAAATGAAATCATTCACAAAGCAGTAGGAATAAGGAATAAGGCATAGAATCATAGTAGGCACCAAGATAGTCCCTGTTGTCACAGAGTTGTGATGAGCAAATGTTGTTATCGCTCTTGGACGTGGCTCCAAGTGTGGCGCCTTCACATCCTTCTTAGATTTTGGGAACTTCATGTGAAAGAGTTACAGACGTTGCTGTGTCTCTTCCCGCTCCGAATCCCTCTGACACATCCTAATGAATGAGGATCGCAACGCTTTAAGCTGTCTGTTCGTCTCGAGACCAGGATTTTATCTTTTGGCTCTCCACTGCAGCCAGTCAATTAGAGCTCAGATTCACAAATGCATGAAGATAACACAAGCTGACAGACCTACTTAAATGACTGAACACACCCTCCCTTTGTTTATTTGTTTTTTTCCTTCCATCCAGTAGCTTTTGCTTTCTACCGAAGTGGTGAAGATAGTTACAGTGCCATGTCTCGGTGTGATGAAAAGATTTTAGCTTAGTCTCAGTCCCTGTGGTCATCATTTTAGACTGGCAAACAGAAGAGCTGAAGGGATACAGCTGTTGGGGGAGGGAGGGG
>JAOXJK010000077.1:41665612-41682451 GCA_025774025.1 Xenus cinereus | reverse complement strand
CCCAGCTCCCTCAGCCTGTCCTCGTAGCAGAGGTGCTCCACCCCCCTGATCATCCTCGTGGCCCTCCTCTGGACCTGATTTAATTTAATTTGGCCTCCTGATGAAAGGAGTTCCTCTTGACAACTTGGAACAACTCTCACCTTCTGCTGTGTGCAAAGGGAGAAATTAATTGCATTTTGCCTTCCCCAGTTCTCTTTCTTTAGGACCAAACCCACCAACTCCTGATGTGCCCTTTCTGGGGCAGGGGGAGAGTAGATGTGCTCCAGAAGGGAGTCCTCCAGGTGGCCTCAGAGGTCCTTCCTCCAAGGCCATGCTGAGTTAGCTACATGCTGATCTTTGCCCAGTGCTCAGCTTCACTCCACTGGTGCATCTGTCCCATTTGCGGCTCTGTAGAAGGAAAAACAGGCACAATTTCAAATTAGCGGCCTTGCAGCTGCTCAGGAAAAGGCTGGAGGTGAACGGAGGCAAGGGAAGGGCAGCGCAGGGTCCCCATGTTCTCCTGGTTTTACAAAGTGCTCCTTCAAAATTGTATCCAGAAATAATCTCCACATTAGCAAAAAATTCATCATGATGGGGCATTTTATGGCACAGCTGTGTCAGGGAAATTAATTTAAGAATTCCAATAAATGCCACAATAGAATTGTTAACTTCTCCTCTCTAAAGTGTGAAATTCTTTTCAGAGCATTTCAAAGGCGCCTTCACCCATTTACACATACATTAACGCAATTGCTAAAATAGACTTTGCTTTGGCATTTTCATTTTCTTGAGGGATGAGCAGAATAAGCATTATAAATTTCTGGTTTGGGCTCTGGTTTTGCTTTTAATTTAATTTTTGTTGCAACTAATCCTCAACAAAAGGATTTGCTACCCAACAAGACAGATAAAAGCTAACATGTCCACGATGAAATACTTCCTGGCAAGTGTGCTTACTCACGGTGGCGTGGGTTTCTGGAGACACTCGTGATGAAATACTGGGCAGCAGGAAGACGTTTTGTAGATAATCTGTCACCGAGTCTTTAATTAAAGTTTTAAATTATCACAGTTGATACAGATTTCAAAGTAAAGACTCTGATCCTGCCCTCCCCACACGAGTAAAAGATCCCTTTGACCTTCAACAGATTTTAACTTGGTAAAATAGCATGTATTCAGACAAAGCTCTTATGGGTATTTATTGTTATATGCTATAAATATTAATAATTCCATACAAATGTCTTCATCTTTGAGGGCATGAGCACAAAAGTGAGTAAATAATAATTTATTTCCATGCACATAAAGCCACATTTTACCTGAGCTTCTCTCTTAATTTACTGAGAATATAAACTTGCTGCTCATTATTTCTCCGCTCAAGTTAATTTGAAATAGGCATTCTGCACCTCAGCCTGTTCCTTCTGTAACACAGCGTGTTTTGCCCAGAAAACCCCTGGGGATTTTCCCAGAACCATTGAAGCTTAGGGCAGCCTTTCCTTTAGCAAACAAATACGTGTTACACGTGTCCCTAAGTGAATTTTGCACACCACCGTGTAGAACAAGGCCCGGGGGCTGACCTTTGAGGCCGCCTTTTCTTAGTAAGTGGTACGTAGAAATGCCTTTTCTCTAAGTGGGAGGTTTTTTGAAGGCTCCAGGGGCCAAATGGATGTCCCTTTGGAAAAGCTCCACTGTGGACAACGGTGGGAGTTGGTGCCATGGCCGTGGGCAGGTTGTTCCTGTCCTGGGTGAAAGTTAGTTCAGAAATTCCCTTGACTTTCATAAATTAAGCAGGGTTAATAGTGATTACCGCTCAGGTGGGTAGACCTCCCAGGAAAATCTAGGTGCCACAGAAAGAGATGTTGGTGATGCAGTCAGTGACCAGGGCTCTTCCTTCTGAATCAGTGAGACAACCAAATCAATGCCCGGGTATTTTCTTAGGGGGGCAATGCGATGTGTTTATTTTGCAAAACCCTTTGGAATTCTGGGGGACAAAAGGCTCCATATAAATGTAAATTATTTCATGTATTTTAGGTAAAGGTAATGGATTAAGAGTGCAAGTTGTTAACTAATAATGACAAAAAGAACTTTTCCATGTGGTCTCCAAATTATCAGCTATCTTGAAAAGTGCCAAGATTTTAATATCAAATAATCCAGTGCCTGGATATTAACTTACCTGTGCTTTATTGCATAAATATAGCTTGTCATTATCTGCAAGGTGTTGATTGCTGAATCTCCATGTCATTGTTTTGGAAAGCATCTGCTTCTAACATGATCAGTGACAAAAAAAATCAATGAAGTGTGAAAAAAAATTACTAAAAGTTTGAGGAAAAAAAGGATGGTTTTGGGGAGAGGATGTGTTGTCTGCCATTTGATTATATACAACTGTTGCAGGATAAAGATGATACAGAAAATGTGGCAAGAGGACAAGAGAAGACTTCATATTCATTTATTTTATGGAAAACAGTGGTTTGGAGCCATGGGGAAATTCCTTTAGAAAAAAGCAACTAAATAAAATTCCTCTTCTAATTTATTTCAGGAATTCCTGAAATGGCCAGATTTTAAGATTGCAGTTAAAACCCCTTCAGTCAAAGTCTATGCAATATGATGATTGATTGTGCAGATGCAAGTTGAATGTGACCAGCCAAGAAGATGTATTCCCCACGCCGGACTTTGCTGGACTCCACGATCTTCTTCATAGGTCCCGGAGGCAGAAGCTGGTAGCATAGCATAGCCACATCACCCTTCGTTCACGGTGGATGAAATATTCATGGCAGCCAGCCAGTTTTTTTGGGCACTCGGTTGACCCCACCACTACCACCCCTTTCAGATGGCAGGCTGAGGGGTCACGGGAAGGACCTGCTGCTCTTGCCCAGCACATGGGGGCTGGTGGTTGTTTCACGGCCGACTCCTTAGCGCTGCTGTGCTGATGCAGAGATGCCACCTCAAATCGGGAGTCATCTTCCATTTTTACAGAACCTGTAGAAGCTGCCTTAACATTGGGGTGACAGAGTGCACCGAGGCTATGAAAATCAATGGGTTTGGAAGGCTGAATGCAAAAGAAAATTCCTGAGACTACAAATGATGCATTTTTTGATTGTTTGTTGGCTAATGTTCTTTGTGTTTACCAGCAGGAATGTAAACTGTGGTGCCCTATTAGCTCAATTAAAGGAGCGATTTGATTACCAGCAGAGGGGAAAAAAGGATTGATTTAAAAGCTGGTAGAAGATCAAGACTGAAAACAACACGGTATATTTGGGCCAAGCAGTCGCCGACCTGACAAAATACTTTGTACTTGCTTTACTGTTCCTTGAAAAAAAGAAGTCTTTTCACTGAAATTGATTTTCAGTGGAGTTCATTCACCTTCACCGCTCTGGGCCAAGTGGTTAAAGGCACGTAGATGCTGAACTTGCTGATGAGAGTTAGGTATGTAAGCATCTATCAAGAGCTAGCCCCTCCATCGCTTTGGGAAATCTCACGGCCGTTGGATTATCCAGGTGCTTAAATGCCTTGCTGACTCAAAACTGACCTGCTCCCTGCGGACACAACTGTTGGAAGAGTCGTCTAATAAATCCTTGGAAAGATAAATAGAGATTAAACCTTCCAAAATTAGCCATCCTGGTGCTGGATAGTATCAGGGAGGGCTAAGCTGAATCCTCCACCTCCTGAAGTTTAGAAGAAGGAGAGACTAAAAGAGGCGAGGGAGAGGCAAAGTCTTTAGAGAAGAAAAAAGACATGAACTGAACAGTGCTTAATGTGATTAACTCTATCACACAGCTCAGTGCTCGCACAAAGTGGTAGCTGCTGGACTGTGTAGCGTCGGAGTGACAGGGACGCTGCCGGGAAAAGCCCGATTCAAAGAGTACTGCGGTGGAGCTCCAGCGGGACAGCAGGCCCTTTTGACCTGACCTGTTCTTCTGCACGCTTCCAGGTGCTTCCTGAGCATTTGTGGTCTCTTCCTCTGCCCAGGAAGCAAGAAAAGGGTAATTGACATATTTAACAGGCAGGAGAAGACTCTGCCAGACAGCCGAAGGCCAGACAGGAGCTGAAAGCTGCTGTCCTGGATTTGTACCCCAGGTCCTAACCACGTTGCCACGCTTCCACCCCAGGAGAGCTCAAAACGAATGTCTAGAGGCACCCTAAAGAGAAGGGCCAAGGAGGATTGTGAGGAGTCATTTGTTGGATGGGACTTGCTCCAAAGCTCGAACGCAGCTCACAGAGATGTGGGAAACACGTTACTGCACTGCTCTTTAACCTCAGAAATATTTATGAAGAAGCATCTGTTCACCGGTGATTGTTTCCCCTGGGGAAAACGTTGCTGAGATTTTTGTGCACAAGCCTGTGGCAGTGGTGGTTCAAGATCCACTATCATCATGCTAGAATATTGTAGAGAAGGGGGTGGGCTTGGATTTTTTTGTGTTTTCCTAGATTCGGGTTGGGAAACCAGGTTCCTTTTGCAGAAGACAAGCATCCCGGGCAGTACTGAAATTAAAGCAGGCGTGGCGTTGCTGTTCCCCACCTAATCAGCTTCTTGGCGTGGCTTAAAAGGCCAAAAGTGACATTATTATCCAATGACATTGCTGTAAACCATTTTGCTGCAAGGGAAGCCTAAAGTCAAATCCTGAGCCTGTGTCACTTGGTGTAACGCCAGCAGTGTTGTCTTACTCTGATTTACTCCAGCTGAGGATCTGACCTGCAAGAGGTAATATCTGTGGATGACTCACAGGCAAATTGCAGGAGGCTGGGGTGTTTTGCATGGCCAGGCTTTCTAAAAGGATTAGAGATGGGTTTGCTTTTGCCGCTCTAGAAGGTTGGGATTATTAAGCATATCTGTATGAGAAGAGTGGCAGACACTGTCTTCATGTATTTCTAATTTAATGAATGTTTAATGCTTCTTTTATTGGAGCCTACATATATGTAGAGTAGAGGACTTTAACAAGGGGTTGACTTATGTCAAATAATTGATGTTTGAGCTGCTCCTTTTACATGAAATGCAGACTTTACAGAGCAAAGAGACTGTAATGAAAATATGAATTAAAGATTAGAGCTAAGCAAGTCTAAGAAAACTTAGAATTAAAAAAGGCACTTAGAAGTTTTCTCCTCCTGCTTCCTTTCCTTCCCTCCGCCTTTTCTACATCTCCATCCTCTCTGCTTCTTTAGTAGGGTCCTGCATTTCAGCCACAGCCTTTTGTCTCCTCTACACCTACACACATCAGTGAAGGAAATCAGTGCAGTAATCTCGTTCTGGGTATTACTGTGTGTTTGCACATCATCCTAGCCTATTACGCTTGCCAACCAACCAGTTGGTTTGCCTGGAGAGACTAAAAAGTATTTTTAAGGTGCGTTTTTCTTTATCTCTACCCCTGATTTTCTGATGGAGTGCGTCTACTGGGCAGAATGAAATAAGTGCAAGTTTTGTGGAATCGTTTGCCAGAGGAACTCACAATTTGTTGCAGCACATCTAGGTGAGGGTAAAAGAGGATAATTTATCTGTGGCAGTGATGCTGCTGTGTGACAGTGGTTGAGCTGTGCTGCCTGGAGAAGGTTCCTGTAGGACAGGCTTGAGGCTGGTACAGTGTGAAGACTTCCATCAGATATTGCCCATCCCAGGTGTCCAGAGATGCTCTTCTGCCCATAAACATCAGCATCCGTTTTTTTCCACCCCCTTGGCCTGCCCCTTTCCCTCTCAATTAGCTATCTTCATGCTCTGACTTCCCATGGGTGCTCTCAGTTCAGGTCTATGAGCTCAGTGCCAGGGCATCGCTCCTGCAGCGTGAGGCTTTTCTCGCCTCAGTTCCTGCAGCACAGGCTGCAAAGAGCTTGGCTGGTTGGGGGTGATTTCTTGCTTTCTGTGGTTGTGTTTAGAAAACCCTTCTTCAATGTTGATCTGATTTCCTACCTAAGACTGAAGAGCTTAGGCTTGGTCATCAGCAAATAAAAGCCCAGTGGAAAAGAGGAGAATGTTGGTTTCTTTGCTTTGGCTTGGTTGGGTTGGTGAGGTTTGGTTCCTCGCACCACTGGCCTTAATGGTACAGCCAAGTAAAGGACCCTGAGTGTCAGCACTTTGTAATGGGTGGCCCAAGGCAGATACGGCACCCTCGATGCTAAGGGACCATCACCCCTTGGGCCGTAGGGCCACCCTCCTGCTAGCTCAAGCAGCCCAAAGAAATGCACAGAAAATAATTATGTCTTAGGGTGAAGCGGGCACCCCTGGGGTCTGGAGGAGGGAGGTCTGAGGAGAAGTGCTGGGTGGTGTCAATGTGGCCAGTCTTTGCCAGGTGACACTAGAGCCAGAGGAGAGTCTCATGCCATGTTTTATTTAGCGATACGGGTGCACCCTCTGAGTCCCTCCACGGGGAAAGCTGCCACTGCACTCTTACCCCTTAACATTTTTGTCTCCAGAAGCACTAAGCCACCAGAAGACTTCGTTTGTAGAGACTTGAGGTGCAGAGCTCACACCTGAAATAGGGACTGGGGAGGAGAGAGGACAGAGAGGAGGGCAACGATGCACGCCGGGTGATACAGTAAGTCGTTAGCAAGGCAGTGATGGCCCCACGGTCCTCCTGACTTCTGTGTCCTGAGGACATACTGCTTTTCTGCTGGACTGAAGGAACCTGTCCTTTGGGGTGTAGGGACGTACTAGGTGGGTCTCATTGCAAAACATGGTCACTCTTAGCAACGCCTGGATTCCTTGCCATTTCCTTTTTGTACGCAAGTTCTTGAAACTTAAAACTGTAAAAAAATCAGCATTTGCACATAGTAGAAACTCAAAAAATCAGGGTAAAACCCCTTCAAACCAGCATGGAAAACGCCACAGACTGTAAGTGCTTTCCCAGTGAAATCTAGCCTGCCTGCGATGTGCTCAGGATGCGTGTGATCTAATTGTATATATGATTTAACCTTGTTCTTGTACAAAAGATGTCAACTGAAATTTAGATTTCATCTCTTAGGAAGGTGGAAAGGCAGTCTAGGCTCCCCTTAGGTGTTCCAGAGCTCCTACACCCTCATCACGCGCATTCTACGCCATGTGAGCAGTATGGTATTTCATGTGCGTGGGGGCTCTCCAAGTTTATTCTTTTCAGGTAAAATCTAGGATGTACTTGCATCCACTGTATTCCACTTGTATCCATTTCTGAAATCAGAATTGCCTCAAGGAATTCAGTAAGTAGTTTTAAGAAAAAAAAAAAACCAAAACGTACATATGGACCGGTCCCACAACTGATGTAAACTGGTGTAACTCATTTCTCATCAACTAAGCCAAATTTCTGTCCCAGTTAAAAATGTTTTGCGCCGAGTGGCATTGGTTAGGGAAGCTCATTTTTGTTAGAATAAATGGAGCAGGAGCTGATGCACCAAAAAGCACCGCTGTCCTGCACAGGGATCTGGAGGGAGAAACGGGTCTGTGTGCGGATGAGAACACAAAGTTCTCCCCGACCTTTCAAAGTTCAGATTTTTATTTTTTTTTTGTTTCACTGCAGCCAGGTGAGTGTATTTGAAGAAGATGGGAATGTGTTGGTCAGAAAATGCTGACTCACTGAAACGTCCCCGGGAAAAAGGCCAATTATAGCAAACTCGCTGTTTGTGCGGTAAAGAAGGTCGGTGAAAAAACCTTGAAATGATCAGATGCCCCATTTTAACACTTTCAAAATGAACTGAAGTGATCTGGGAGGGTGGAGGGGGTGGCGTGGTTTTGGATGTAGATCTTTATTTTATGGTTTGGCACATTTCAAATAGGGAAGACAGAAATGAAGAGCCTTTTTGCCCTGTGAATTACATCAGACAACGTGCTGTGATTTTTGTTAAAACCAAAAAAGTGCTTGCAACTTTGACTTTCTCTCCCCATTTGAGTGGGAGAGGGATAATAGAAATAGCTCCGACTGCGATGGGAAGCGTCCTTCCCGCTCAGCTCCCACCCTCACCTGGATCCAGGATGGGATTAAAATACCCCTCTGGGGTTGGATGCCTTTGGGGGCCACCACCTTCCGTGCCTGGCTGGAGAGGGCTGCTGGCATCCAGCGCTTCTCAGGAGACCCTCCGCACCTCGCAGGATCGCACCCGCAGGCTTTGCTGTTCGCAAAACAGCGCCTGGAATTGCGCTTTCTCATCCGATTGAAATGCACGGGAGACGTCAGGGTGGAAGAGCCCTCGTTCGATTTTGCTTCAGTATTCCTCGCTCTCGTTAGCTCAGGTCAGCGCCTTTGCCTGTTTTCTGGCTTGTGAACTGAAATACAAACGTGCTTTCATGCCGCCCCCCTCTCAGCTCTCGCTGCGTAAAGAAAAAGCGACAAAAACCGAGGAATAAATAATCCCCCCCTGTCAGCTCCTCGCACGGCATCTGAGCAGAGGCTGGGGAAGGTGCTGCAGGCGAGGCGCAGCCTTTCGGTGCCGAGCCGGCTGGGTTTGCGAGTCAAAGGCTGTGATTTCACGGTGGCCGAGCCAGCGTTGGGTGTTCCATCCAGAAAAGCCTTGTTCTCTGATCTCTGACTCACCGCAGCCACCGCTGACGTCCCAGGGACTCCTTCTGCAGGAGGATTATTCATCTGAACCGCCTCCCCGGCAGCAGCCGATGCGTCATCCCTTATCTCCCAGCGAGCAGAGGCCGGCGGGTGCGTGGCGTGGGCACCGTCCCCTGCCCGGCAGCACGGCAGTCACAGACCTGCTCCCCGGGTTCCGCATCGGGGCAGTGGCTGCCAGCTGTTAATTAATGAACGAACGAATGAATTTAGCTTGCTTTTGTTTGACGTGCCATGGTCGGTGCGCGTCGAGGCTCCGGTGCCCTCGCCGTGCTACAGGGCAAGCGGCAAGAGAGAAGCTTTGGTTACTTTCCAAGCTGTGCCAAAAAAAAAAAAGAAAGGTATTACAGGAAATGTCAAATGGTAATTATAAGGACTTGGAAAACCGTGATTAAAAAACGGAAACCCGTCCACAGTAGCGACAATTAGATATATTTGCTGTGTTTTGCACAGAAAACACAGGTTTTCTCAGCTATGTTCGTGACCTCCTAGAGAACATACACACTGTGGTCCAGTTCCTAAGACTGGTGTAAATTGGCCTGGCTGCCTTGCTCCAAGGGAAACACCCGTGCATTTTCAGCAGCTGAGGGTTTGGCCATCTCTCTCGTTAGTCCTAACAGCTCGACAGTGAGGTTCTTACGAGTGAAGAACAGCCGGGGCCAGTTCCCCTGCCCGTGCACGCTGGCATCCTGCCCTCGGCATTGGAGGGTGATGCTGCCGTTGCCCCTTGGGATGAACTGCAACGTGGCAGGCGGCCGTCCTCCCGGAGTGCATTTAGCTGTGAAGGGAACTTATTTCTCTGGGCTAGGAGAGGTCTGCACAGACCCCCCACCCATCCATCCACCCCCCCTCCCGGCTGCATTGCTGCTCTGCCTCCTTTGGTTTGCTGCCATATTTTTTTTTTTGCCAAAACCGCCTTGCCAAAATCTGAGTGAGAGACTGAGAAACACAGAGGGGATCTGCTGGGTTCAGCTCTTTCGTTGCTTGGTGTGAACCTCCCAGAGCCCCTTTTTGAACAGTTTCGCCCGTACTTGAAGGACTTCCCTGCCCAGATGGTCACTTAGGTTTCCCAAGTGGGTCAACGAGTGAAATAAAGGCGATCACCTTTCTTTACGGATTTAGCCTAACTTATATCTATGGGTCTAAATGTTCAAGGAGTGGTGATGGAAGGGGAATGGCCTCGAAGGAAGAGATTATAAGCCCCCAGCAACAGAACCAGGACTTTCCTTACTCCTCTGTTGCGTGCGGTAGTGCCTTTTGCGGTTTGCATTGCCCCTTCTGCCCTGTTTGCTTTCTCCGTCTCAGGGAAGAGCTGCTTTGTGTTCTCCCTCCTTGGGTTCAAGCGTGATCAAACAAAAACCTAACAGTGGGTTAAACAAAGTGCCGAGACTATCCTGTCCCAGCTCCACGGATGCACTGGGGTCCCAAAGTGCTGTGTGAAAGCTTTTCCCTGTTGGAATAGAATTTGTCGGATCCAAATATGACGCTCGAGGTGTATCAAGGAAATCGGTGCATGTTGTCCTCCCAACCGAGGGTCGAGCTTTCTAGTCATGACCTCGGGTACATGAAATGTTTGCACAGGGAAGTCTGCAGTAAATCAGGTTCTGCCTGTGCTGGTTGAATTTCAGCTTTGTGGGGAATAGACTCCTATGTGGGGCAGACCCAATGGTTCTCCATCGCTGTATGTATGAACAGGCAGGGAGGTCAGTAAACAGGCTACATATCATTGGCTTTGTGTTTTCCACTACTCTCTTGGGAAAAAAATACAATATATTAAATAAAACTCCCCACGTAAGCTCTTTATGTCCAAACCTTTCCTAACTGGTAGGTGGGAAAGCAGCGGTGAGTCTGGCAGTGCTTGCAGGCATAGCACTTTTTAATGTCCCTTTAGTAATGGCACCTTTTAATAAGGTGTTATCACTCTGGGGGCCACTGCACCCCTGTCTTTCAGCGTTACCCCCGTCACCATCGTGCTGGGAGGAGGTAACTGAGTCTCTGACCCCTTGTCTGCAGGAGGGAGCCTTGCTGGCAGCGTCAGGTAGTCGTTGTCATCCTGACAAATGACTGTAGGCACCAGGTCCCTGGGCAGTATCAATAACGTGTCTGATAGGCTGTAGTGTCTAGTTGTGCATTTCACCCTGCCGTCGCTGAGTTTCTGCGTTTCTCAGCTGAAATCACCTGCCTCCACTGAGGGTTTTGGGCTCTGCCCCCCAGAAGGGGATCTCCAGGGCAGAGCAACACCCCACACTTGGACTTCAGCAGCCACAAAGTCGCGGTTGACTTTGTGGCTGTTGTTAAGGTTGACTCCTTAACGCAGACAGGCGGCCTGCAGGTTACGAGTGACATTTCCCCACTTTTTAGGTGCTCCTGGTAAATCAGTGCCACCATGAATCCCATTCATGTGCCACCCTCATGCCATCTTGCCCCTGAGCTTTCGTAGACCCGTCTTGATTTTTCTCCCAAAATTTTCCAACTGAGAAATACCTTCAATAAAGACGGCAGAGTTTATTCACTGGGTTGGGTCATCACTGCGTGGCCCGGGGAAGAAGGATGCAACGTAAGAGTCTGGAGGGTATAAACGGATGCTGTTTGTTCACAAAAGCATCCACTGGAGGTTTACCGAGCCCTGGCCTGTGCTCTCTGTAAGTATTTAGTCTCGCTGGCTGATGGGTTGCTTGTGATACGGTGCTTAACGACCCCGGTCTGCAGCGTATGTGCCCGGCGCATCGATAACCTGCCGGTCATCGGGGAGTTGGGTCGTGCTGCCCAGCGACAAAAGTCAGCTCCCAGCCAGCCAAGCAGGACTGGCCGCTAGCAATGAAAAGCCCCTGGCCTCATTTTATGGCTCAGCACCATAATTGGTGGCTTTTAATTAAGGCAGAAGGCAGTGGGTTGCGGAGGGGCAGGGATGTTGGGAGGAATCGGCCGCGGTATAAATAAGATGCTCAGGGGAGGAGGAAGGGGCAGCGCGTGCAGCGAGGGTGCTTGCCGCGCCAGCACAAATTGGCTTTATTTAGCCATCGGTGCCCCTCCTTTCCCCCCGCTTTTTTCCCAGCAAGTACAAAAAGAGCCAAAAATAAACCTACTTGTGTCCTACTGCAAAACCTCAGCTGCTGTAGGGAGGGGAACCTGTCTTGAAAGCGCTGGGGCGATGATGTCTTCAAAACAATTATTTCCCAGACTTTCTTCTGAGATTGAAACCCTTTCTGAGACGGCGACGCTGGTTATTACAGCCCTCTGGATGCTGACTTTCTCCCTGGGATCACTGCAGAGGAATAAAGAGGAGAAAGAGGGGAAAAAAAAGGAAGGGGAATGAATGCGAAGCCAAACTAATAGCATAACTTCTGGCGCTGGCGAGTTTTTTGTCTTCCAAGGTCAGCCCTGATTTCATTTGGAGAGTGCTTTGCTCTTTTTAGCAGTTCTGGCTATTGCGGCCGTATGTACAAAGGACCATCTGGAAATCTGTTTCCCGACTTGAGCAGGCATTAACACCGAGTTGCCCCAAGCCCGTGTGTGCTCGCTGGCTGCGGCAGCTCCGCGCTGAGCTCCCTTGGGCTTCCCCTCGTGTCCCCGACACGGCGGGGACTGGGACCACCCCACGCGGAGAAGCCAACCAGGCAAGGTGTGCACAAAACCCTGGAGGGGCTTTCTGCCCTCTTTTACTTACGGGGGTTTGGACTGGTCTGGATTTTGGGGTGCTTTTTGGTTTGTTTTTTTTTTTCCCCATCTTTTTTTTTTCCTGCATGTAGTTGTTGAGCTCGGCTTTTGTTACGTGCATTCAAGAGTACAAGAGCATGTTTCATTTTCCAGATTAGAAAATGCTCAGAGGTATAATCAGGTCTTTCCGCAGTATTTAATTATCCATAATTAAAGGCATCTACACAAAGCACTGGATTTTCAAAGACTATTCTTGTGTTACATTGCTAATGAATTAAGTAATTAATTGGCATTGAAAAAATACAATAGGAAACATCAATCTTTTAAAGTAAAGCATTTTTTAGGCGTTTTATAAAATCATTAACTGGTATCAGGTCAGTAGCTGTTCTAATGTATAAATCCCCCCCTTCTGGCTTTAAAAAAAAAATTCTAAAGGACAAAATGAATGCAGGAAAAACAAGGAAGGGGAATACTTGCTAAAGAGCACTCAAAAATGGGGAGTTTCATTTGGAAGTCGTTGTCCATCGCTTCGCTGCTCCGTCCTGCAGTCCCTTTCCCCTGCCAATATGGTCTGAACCGATTTTAATCCCATGTGGGAACACAGTTTGCAGCCTCAAACCTGTCGTGTTCCTACAAGTTTTGTTCAAAATAGCGGTGTGCTGAAGGGCAGAGAGTGACCTGAGCGTTTCCTTCAGCAGGAGCGGCTGGGCTGCTGCATGGGGTGGCCTGGGCTGGCCCCGTCACACAGCGGAGCGCTGTGCCCTGTGCTGCAAATATAAGGGAAAGGAGGCAACAACCGGTTTAATTCCCCCAGTAAACCCACAACTGCACATTAGTGGGGTGACTCTGTTGGGTTTTTTGGGCACTGTTTATCTACAGGAGGTGGAAATGGAGGTGGGGGTCCCCATCACCCCACTGCAAAAGCCCCCAGAACCAAACAGCTTGTAGACCTCCAACCAGAGACAAAAATGTAAGGGCTGCACATCAGTTTCAGCTCACTGCTTAATGCTTCTGCCGTGGGTTTAGTTTTAATAACCCTGGGCCCCTCGAGCACGGCACTGCCTCTGCGCCTCAGTTTCCCCTGTGCGCTTCCCTGCCCCGTGGGGATGCTGTGATGATGACAGCCTCTTGGATACTGTGGTGCCACCGAGACCAGGGAGTGAGTGGTAGTTTTATCCAGTAATTAAGGAATAAAAACAGACTGACAGAATGAAGGGTAACGAAGCGTTCTGAAAATTCAAGGGGGGAGGGACGCAGAACCACATATATCCACCATAAATTTTCCCCAGCCTAGTTGCTACCTTACAGTGCAAAATAACTATCCTGTCCTGGCACATCAGCATAATATCACATGGCATCTGCTCGAGTATAAAAGCCCACATAGATTGTGGTAATGCATTTTGTAGTGGCACCCAGAATTATTAGCAAAGGAAAGGACGATCCTTTTCCATTTGATGATTTAGTTAAATGCAACTATTCACATGCAAAACCAGCACCACTCATTTTATTTTTATTAGCAACCTGACTCTTCGCACGGCACCATCAGAAAGCATTGTGCAAATGCCATGGATACCATTAAATTCAGGTAGCATAATGGGCCCTTCGGAAGAGGAAAATCTGGGGACAAAACATGGATTTAAAGCTGCTTCTGCAGCTGTTGGAGAAATAAGGGCAGGTCCCAGCAGAAGGTTTTTGGGGCCTGTTTATTCCAGAAGCGCCAACCTCTGCGTGTCTTATGTCCATCAGACCAAGGTGTGCCCGTCCTCGCCGTGGTTTGCTCTCCCCACGTGTGCCCTCAAGGTCCATCCGTCCTGCCCTGCACCTTCCTCTGCCTCCTGTTCCATCAGGAGCTGCGGGTTCGAGCGCAGCAGGGCTGCGTCTCCTCTCTCTAACAGCCAGTTTATCGGGTGCCTGGGGTGGGGTTGGAGGGGAGGGTGTTTTCCTGCATTTCTTTTTTCCATGTCCCAGGCAGGTAATTTAATTCCACAAACGAATTAAGAAGTTAGGTTTTATGTTTCTGCCATTGTGGTTATTCTCTTTCTCTGGGTAATCCACCGTTTGTACAGATTGTCATAGAAATGGGAGCTCTGTCGCTGCAGCCTGACCCGAAAGTTGGGCTGGGATTATATTTAGCAAACTTATGAAAAAAAAAAAAGGCAAGCCCAAAGGCTGATGTCGCTTGGCTGTGTTAAGCACCCTCCAGAAGAGGCCATCCTTCAACTGGAAAGGGAACCTTTGGTGAGCGACACAGACTTTTAGCTTTTATACATCTACATGTTCGTTAAATTTGCCTTTCACCTGAGTCTTACCTGTCCGTGACCAGTCGTTTCTGCGTCTGTCATTGGAGGCCAGGAGGATGGAAACGGTGGAGAAGGCAGCAGGAGTTGGGCTTGTTGTGTCACACAAAGTGCAAAAACTGGGTTCTGCAGAAAACCTAACTCAAACACGAGCCGGGAGTAGAAAGAAACGGTTTCAGCAGCAGCTCTCTTCTTACATGAAAAGTTTTTGCGTTGCTTTGAAGTTCCATTTCTAATATGATCCCACGTTCAAAACCTTCATCAGAAAATGCTGTCGCTAGATGGGGAAAAAAAAAAAAGGGACCGTTGCTGATGCTTTCAAAGCCTCTCGTCTCATCTCACTCTGGCAGAAAGGCATTTTTCTACCAATTGCCACGTTCCCACAGACGCATGGGTTGGGATGAAGCGCTGTTTTTCGGACAGGAGCCGAAGGTTCGTTCGGAGCGTGTGGTTTCCTGCAGTTGAAGAAGAAACCCTTCTGCCCCTTGGCGTTTGCCCAAAGGGCAGCCATCGCCGTGGCTGTTGTGCGTGGTGGTGCGACTGTCGTCGTGCATGAACTGCTGTAGCTTCATGATCCAACAGCGGGTTGGGTTTTCAGTAGAATGCACTTCTAAATGCACAACTATAAATGTAGAGTGATCCTGGTTCTTCCCTCCTGCCCCCCCCTCCCCCATTTTGCATATTTTCCCTCCTGTTTTATACAAAATTAGCACAGTCACAGTTTCCACTTCATTTATGACTGATATGAAAAAAAGTCCCCTCTCTAAAACGTCGTGCCCAGCTGTAGTGACCAAGTTAGATTCAATTCTGGCTTTATATTGAGTTGACATGCAGCCAGCTCTCTTCCATACATCATCTGTGATTGCAGTTAAGAATGAAATACTGTTTTAATTCTTACACCAAATGCGGGATTTTTTTTCCTGAAGAAAAAAAGACATAAAAATGTTAAAATGGGCCATAAAAATCATTAAATTTTCACACCGAGCACAACCAAGAGGTGAATAAGTTGGCTAAAAGCTCAAAAGACTCAGAGAAAAAATCCTAGTTGTTATTCTTTTGTTGTTAACCTTCGCCTTTGAATGGAGATACCTGGGAAAAGACCCGATGCTTTGGCAGAGGAGGGCTATTTTGCCACTTGCTCCCCCTGGATAAGGCTTTCCCCTCGTGTCTGAATGGATGCTCCTTCTGAGGATGGTACCTTCTGGCGGGGGGGGATGCCCCAACACCGTCGCAGTGCACGGGAGCAACATCCAGCCAAGTCAGGGGCCGATTTTGCTGCTCTATATCTCCATTTATTTCTTGGGTGACCCTGGGCAATAGTCCTATCTGGGGAATAGAATAAGGGCACGGTCACCTGGACTGAGCCCGTCCCACGGCGCGTGTTGTCCTGTGGCTGCTCTTGGGACCCAAGCTGGCAAGGTGAAGGCAGCAGAAATCCAACAGGAGGTTATACCCTATTTCTTCACTTAAAGGCTTAGTCTCTGGGAAGGTCCAACTTTTCCTCCCTTTGCCTGTTGATTTTTATCGGCAACACTGCTAGCTGATGCAGTATTTTAATGGTAGTTTTATTAATTGATTTCTTTTAAATGAGTCTATTTTATACCGGCTCCGAAAAAAACCACCCCCCTTTATTTGCCGTATTGGAACCATTAAAAGAATTAATGTACCTTCAGCACAGTTGGGAGTTCATTTTGGGAAATATCTATTTAGACAAGTTTTTAAAAGCCTATTACTTACCTGAAAGGATATAATGACCTAGGAGTAGATTTCATCGCCTGCAATTAAAATCTACCTCTATTTTTAAAAAAATCTAGGGTATTCTCCCAAAGCTTTGTGCCGTCTGCAAAGAAGTTTTTGAGCTAATCCTTTTCATTTGGTCAGGGACGTTGAAACTTGCATTTCTCACTTGAATGGGTGGTTATTGCTGTCTTTGAGGTGCTACTGTTTTCCTTCTTCAACCTTGAATGTACACAGTGAAAATCTGATTCAGAAAAGCTGTTTTATATGCACAGTGTCTGCCTGTGCAACGCTGAGCACCTGCCTGTGCGGCTTTTTTTACCATAAGCTAAACTTTTCAGTGCTGATTAAGGTATTTGCACACGTAGATCCTTTTAAAATGAAGAAGAATTTGATGCGCAAATCCCATAGGTGACTTTGAAAACGCCAACCTGCATTTTATATTAAAAGGTGGAGGGGGGGGAAAAAAAACCAACCCTATATTTAAGGCTAGGTCTGTAGCCCTGCAATTCGCTCTTCTGCTGGTCTGAGAGCTGGTCCTGAGACACGCCAGGTGTTGGCTCCTCTGTGACTTTGGTGGCAGTTTTTCAACTTTGATGAGGGGCCTGGAGCATCTCCCTTATGAGGAGAGGCTGAGGGACTTGGGTCTTTTTAGTCTGGAGAAGAGAAGG
>JAOXJK010000077.1:41642098-41654327 GCA_025774025.1 Xenus cinereus | reverse complement strand
CCTCGCCGCCGCCGCGCATGCGCGGCTGCCGGCGGGCCGGGGCGGGAGGCGGCGGCGGGGCTGGGGTAGGCCGCGGCCCTCATGGCTGGGCGATGGGCGGTGGCAGCCACCTGCTGGCCCCTTCCCGGTCCTGACAGCCGGTCCTTAGCGTAGGTCGAGGCCTGTCCCTCCCCACACTTCTGGCCGCGTCGTGAGGGGGGGGCCCCCGCTGCTGCCTGCAGCAGGTGGCAGACGGGCAGCAGCTTGGCTTGGGGGGAACAAGCAAGAACAAACGAGGGGGGGAGAGAGACAA
The DNA here is from genome assembly GCA_025774025.1 of Xenus cinereus. NCBI lineage: Eukaryota > Metazoa > Chordata > Aves > Charadriiformes > Scolopacidae > Xenus > Xenus cinereus. Next base: position 41,654,035 of record JAOXJK010000077.1, on the reverse strand, counting down.
ACACCCAGGTGTAAAGCGTGGCACGAGTTTACTTGTTAGCAGCTGTAAAAGGCAGTGAAGCTGCGCAGAAAGAGCAGCTTGTTTCTCTCTTTAGACTACCACGACCGAACCCTTTATTGCAAGAGCACCAGAGTCCCTTGCTCGCTGCAGGCCGCTGCTGCAAACTCTCCAGCCTTGTGTTTGAGGGTGTTTTTTCCTTTGGTTTCGCTGCTCCATTTGCGTCTGAGGGCCTTAATGCAGCTTAAAAACAGCTCTGCTCTTGCTAGTGATGTGGTGAGGAGATAACTGCTAGCACGCCACCAGCTACGCTGCAGTGACTGCGGTGAGCGTTGCTGTAGCCACCCCAGCAGTGTCTCCGTGGTTTTATTCAGTCCATAGTGAAAGTAGCACTATATATAGTGCACCGAGGCTGTTGAAAAGATCTGCTATTACTAAGCATACAAACTTTTATTAAAAAAGAAAAAAAGAAAGGGAATTTCCTCTCTTCTCATAAGTAGTAAATGTGGTTTTTGCTGTTGGTGTGGGGGTTTTTTGGGTGTGCTTTGGTGGTTTTTTTTTAACAGTAGAACAGCATATATTTCTCACTCTTCTTAGATGAGATGTCTTACACTGCTGCTGTTTAGTTTTTCATCATCAAAAGCTGCTCCTGCAAGTAGCTTCCACTGAGAAGGCACTAGAAGTATAACTCCTCTTGCTTGGCAAGGAGTGCTCGGTCCCTGTACTGACTTTTAACTCAAACACAGCTCCCAACGTGCTGCAAACAGCCTCTGTCTCTCCTCAGATGGGACAGGCACGAAAAAGGGGCAACATCTCAGTGCATAAATGCCATCAAAACCTTATACCACTTGTGATGGAAACGCTTAAGTGTTCAAGGGAAAATGTTACCCTATGGACATTTTCTGTCTAAGTTGGCCACAGAAGAATAATCCTTTACAATACATAGTTTTATATGTACCTAAGGAATTATGAAAATTAAATTCTTACAAAAAAAAAAAAAGACTTATGCAATGTACATTATTGCATTTCTTCTTAAAAACCAAAAATCATACAATCGTGTGGAGATCGTGCTCCAGAAACTAAGGGGACAGGGTTCCCATCTGAAGTCCGGTAAAAGTCAGTTGAAACCTTTTGGCAATTTCCAGGAGGCTCTAGCAAGCTCTGCGGTTTTTAAGACCGGAGAAGCTGCAGAGCAAGGCAATGCAGGAGTCTACGTGAACTTTTTCATAAACCGAAGTTTTGCGTAGGCAATGATAAGGAAGATGACGGTCATGCAGAAGAGAGCCACTATGTTTTCCCACATTGCCCAGTTGGTAGGCGCGATTCCTTGGCTGCACAGATAGGCTTCACCGGAACACCTGCAGAAAAACGTGGGGCAGAAGTTTTATTACTATGTGGTGCAAGTTTTCAGGTAGTTACTTTTATTCCCGTTCCACAAAGATTCTTTTACCCTCAACTCTGCAAAACAGGTGACAAACTTCACAACCTATCACTAAAAAAAAAAGCTTAAGGGACAAATCTAGATCTCTGGTTCTCATAATTTTTCGGTAGTATCTTACTACTAAAAAGCCTGGATGGGGCCAGTCCTTTTTCAGTGGTGCCCAGTGACAGGACAAGAGGAAATGGGCACAAAATTGAATAGAAGAAGTTCCACCTAAACATGAGGAGGAACTTCTTTCCTGTGAGGGTGGCAGAGCCCTGGAAGAGGCTGCCCAAGGAGGCGGTGGAGTCTCCTTCTCTGGAGACATTCAAACCCCACCTGGATATGTTCCTGGGCAACCTGCTCTGGGTGGACCTGCTTTGTGAGGGGAGTTGGACTAGATGATCTCCGGAGGTCCTTTCCAGCCCCAGGTGATTCCGTGATGAGTGTGGGGCAGAGCTGGGAGAGTTGCTGCGGCTGAGTACCTGCCTGTTCCCAGGCACCTATAGCAAAGCTGCTACACCCAAATTAAAAATAATAATAATAACAATAAAAGTATTTATCTCTATTACTCACGGGTGTTTTTGCAGGTCCGAACTGCTTTGCGGGAACCACAATCATTCCCGCTGGCATCGAGGTGAAGGTGGACGACTGCAACATCTGCCACTGCCACAACGGGGACTGGTGGAAGCCAGCGCAGTGCTCCAAGCGCGAGTGCCAGGGCAAGCAGGCTCTGTAGGGGGCACAAACCCCCTGCCAGTGGCAAACTCCACGACGATAACGATGTCGATGAGGACGAAGGAACGGCTTCAACGCTGCGCACGTGTTGTTCGACCTCCCGCCAGCTGCACCAGGGTCACCAGCAAAACCTGCGAGGATGTCACACAAGCGGAGATTTTACTCACGGAGAAGGGGTCTCCCTCTCCCCGCCTCCTCGCCCCTTCCCTCACTTTACACACTATGTAACCAGTATCTAGGTATCTACTCTGCTTTTTTTTTTGTAATTATCAGTGCTTGGTAGGGTTGCGGTGGCCAGATTTGGGGAGGAAAAAAACAAAAATGGCCCATGCAAGTTCTTGGACCTGTGACACCTCCGAGACGCCGATCGATTCACCGCTCTCACTTTCTACAGCGTGGATTGTGGGGTTTTCACATTTATTTATTTAAGGGTTTTTTTGCTATTGTGCTTTGGGTTGGTTTTGTTTTTTTTAAAGTCTCTTCCTAAGCTGGGATCGTCGGGGCAATACAGCTCTAAGTGAAGTGATGGATCGTTTTCATTGTATCTGTAAGGGGGGTGGGGGCAGTAAGGGCAGGAGGGGGTTAGAAATGAAAAGGGGAGGAAAGGGTTAAAAAAACAAACCCTCAACTGGAACGTGAGGACAGAGGTAGATGCACAGGTATAGGGCCAGACACCCAAGACACAAGCTGTATCTGTGTTACATTTTCTCCACTGAGTGGGGACAATAAAGTCGAAGACACCTACACAGTCACCGTCACCTTGATCAGAGCCAACACCCGCTGCGCGGGCAGGCAGGGACGGCCAGACAGAAAGTGCTGGAAAGGCACCCTTGTCTCTGTGTGATGCCCAGCTGGGGTGCTGGTGGTGGAAGGGAAGAGGGTACCGGCGATGCTGTGGCTCTACCGGCCCTTGGGCTGAGCAGGTGCCTGCCTGCCTCACCCCATCACTGTTTCAGTCACGTCAGTGACAGCAGGACTCGGCTGCTGCGAGTCAAAATTAAAATATCTGATCCCCTCTCTCCTCTGCCCATCACCCTAAGGGAGGTTTCCAGAAATGCGCCATCACTGTGCCACCAGCTCAGCTGGTGGGTAAGACCCTTTGCTGCCGTGTTAAGACCCTCTCCTCCAGTCCCGGGAGCATCGGTACTGCTGGGAGCAAAGCAAGCCAAGGTGCACTGAGGGCTAGGTACAGGCTGGCCATATCCATGGGAATTCCTGGTGAAAAAGCAGCTACGTGCCTACCTGTCAGGAGGAGAGGTCCCCATGGTCCCTGCCAGCAGATGAGGGTCCCCTTCGGGCTCTCCGGCACCGCTTGCTTCCTCAGGCTGCAGCTTCCAAGCGATACTGTGAGAGAAAAGCCACCAATGTAATTCCCCTGCTCTGCCCTGGGGAGCACAGGAACCTTTCCCACCACTGTCCACGCTTACATTTGACGGTTTTTGGTCATGGCCATTGGTGATGGGGCTTATTTTGTTCAGCCTTCAGTCCATCACCTGCTTTTAACAGCGATGGCAGCAAATCGTCCTTACAGCATCCTCCACCAAAGCAGATCGGCATGGTCAGTCTCGGTTTATGCACACCGTTGCCTTTATATTTCTATTTCTTCCCTGTTGTTTTTTTTTTTGCATTTACTGGAGGGCAGGGGGTAGGACAAGCACTAGCACAGCGATCGCCATACTTGGGCTGAGCAACGGCTTCCTGCAAGTTGAACTGGTACCATTAAAGAAGTCGGCGCCACATTTCTTTGCAAGCTGTTGCCTATCAATGACTATCTGGTTTCAAAATTTTCCAACAATAGCGTGCCTGAAACTAGTGAGAAAAAAACCACAAAACTATTCTGTAAAAAATGGGGGGGTGTCTAGAAATGATATTTGATGTGTAAAAGACTATATTATTAAAAAATTATTTTGTTAAATATAAAGTGTGTGAACCAGAAAAAAAAAAAAAAACCAAACCCCAAAATTATATATTTGTGGTGTATTTTACTCTGCTAATCTCCTTCCCCCGCAAGCTCCCCATTCCCCATCCCATCCCTCGCCCCAGCCTCCGGCTCCCTGCAGCGCTGGTGAGCGAAGCCATGGAGCTGGGGTGGGAGGAGCCGGCTTGGAGCCTGGAAATTGCTGCAAAAGTCCGATGGTTGGGATGGGTTGGTTGGGATGGGTTGCCCAGGGAGCTCCTCGGCAGTAAATCAGCAAATCGGCTTTGCTTTGTGGCAGGATACCTGCCAAACTGAGATTCCCTTCTGGGGAGCCGTCACGGACCAACACAACTCCCAGGCTCTCGCTTTAACCTCCATACGTTTTTGCCTTTTTCTGGTGCCATTTTATATTTGATGCCATTTCCTGAACATGGAAATTCGCTTTCAGTTCACAAACTCCATTTGGTACCTCCAGATGCATCATTATTTACACTGATTAGTAGTTACTCTAATTAATTACAGCTTAATTACTGTAGTTAATGTTTGTACAGTGCTTGGAACAAGTACAGCACGATACGTGCCACATATTATTATTTTCCTCATTATTAATTAAGCACCATCTCCATTCCATGCTGTGCTACTTCATTATTTCCCAAGGAGTCACAGTAGTGCCCTTATTCCCACCCAGGAGTATTTTATTCCCAGCTCCCACCAGGAGCTGTGGTGCTGGCTGCCACACAGGACCGGAGCGGGAAGAGCGGTATCAACAGTGGGATTGCTCAGCAACATAGGGATGCTCCATTTTTTTCCCTTCATCCTTTCAGGGCACTGAGTAACTTAAAAATGTAAAAGTAATTTTAAATTAATTTTTTTTAAAAAAAAAGTAATTTAAAAAACAAATGTAAAAAAAAAAAAAAAAAGGTGATGGCAGGGGAACGCCCCAAGGACCACACAACAGTGAGCTGCAACGCGTTTGGGTGAAATGAGGGGGAAGCCCTGCAGATTCCATCATGGACATTTCTGTGAAGTGTCCAGAAGATGCAGAGTGTAGAAGGGATCCATTTCACCCGGATCCAGCAGCATTAGGCAGATAGTCCTGCTGAGGGGGGTCCCGTTGCTCTCCCCGAGCACCGAGGTGGCAGCAGGGCAAGGTCTGGGGTCGCAGGGAGGAGTGATGGCCATAAGATCGGCTTTTCTGGGGGTGTGGGTGGAAGACTCACCAGTCGCTGGTGGGCAGCATTTCCACAGCACCTGGGGCACTTGGAGCAATAGCCTCAAAAATCATTGCCACCAGGACTGCTTTGGAGCAGCCCGTCTCAGGCCAGACAGGGTGAAACTAGAATTGAAATCCCAATGAGCTCTCTCCACACACGCTATTTTTATTCTGAACCAAAGAGTTTCAGCCTCATCTCAATCTCCTTCTATTCTGCCTTTTATTATTTTTTTTTTAATGTTTTAGTTCATTTCTCCCTTTAATTAATCACAGCTCTGGGCCAGCCAGACCCATTAACTACTCTTCTCATTTAGACCTTTCCAAGATGCAGTTGCAGATGCAATTTAATTTGTTGACCCATGATCGATAGCAATTAATACCATCTCTTTAATCTTGTTGAAAGGTTCGTCTTGGGCTTCCAGAGGCTGCCATCTCAAGGGAAAGGTGTCTGATACATGTGTTATTAGATGGGGGAGCACAACCTCCTCCGCAGGCACTGTCCTTCCCGTCCCCCCAGGCTGACACTCTTGAAAATACAAGAGGCCTTCATGGGAGATGGAGAAGAGGAGAAGGTGGACAAAGGTGACTGAAGATGCTGAGAGCTAGAGAGAAGAGATGGGGGGGCTTGGTAGGGCAGAAAGTAGGGGAAGGTGGAGTTGATGGGTCAGAAAGATGAGGGATAAAGAGGACGGCACAACGGGAAGTTAGAAATGGTGCAGCCTAGGAGACATGGATAGGGAAAAGGGAGACAAAAGCTCTTGAACTGGAGCAAAAGAGCAGGTCTGGGAGTGGGTATCTTAGGGGCACCGCTGTCAGCGTGAGCAACAGTGAACTTTGTGGAAGAAGCACACCCAGAGGCCAGAAAGGCGATCCTTCCTCCTGGGGTGCTTTACACACGTCTCACTTTCATGCCATTTTTTCACCCCCAAAGCACAGCAGCTGTGTACAGCATCCCTCCTTCTCCAAGCAGTGGGAAAGCTCACCCTGAGAGCATCACCTTTTCCCCATCCTCATCAACATGCCGTTACCCAAGATTATTTTATAATTACAGGATTATTGCCCGCACGCCCCAGGGGAGGAGCTGTCTCAGCTCTGTATCACCTACAAAGCATCAGTAGGGCGATGCTGTTCTCCACCAAGAGCCTGCAAGGCACGCTCCAAACCAGGCTAAGGCTGGGGAAAAAAGCCCTGAACTTTCAGTACTCTCCATCCTACCACCCTGCCCAGCTGGCTCCGCGCAGTACCAGCGTGCTGAGCACCACTGCTCCCAAGTCACCAGCGTATCAGGGCTTCGGTGGCACATAAAGAGTCGAGTCCTGTCTGACATGACCTTCCCGGCCGGCAGGGATGCCGGATCAGCTGCAGCAACCCCTATTCAGCCATGGCTCTGCTAAATGTTAAGCCAAAGAGCAAATCTTCAGCTTCCAGCACAGCGTGAGCAATAATGTGTTTCTTTCCGGTGGCTCTTAAAGAGAAAAGAGGGCCCACGTGACTGTATAGTGAATGAATGGCTTTTAGATAGCAAAATTACATGTTTTTGCAACAGCAAACCAATATAGAATATGAAAAATTTATCAAAAATCCACCTTCCTTTGTAGTGTGGAAGGTTAGCTTTTACAGCACAGGGAACAGAGTGCATGGAAATGAAGTGAGTGCATATATTTATGTATCTAATATACCTTATGTATATATTTATATCTGCAGATATACTTCCTACATTTTCAAAAGCTGTTTTTTTAGGGAACATTTCTTTACACCGCGACTAACTTAACTTGACTATCTAAGATGACAGTTCATGTCCCCACTCAGCCACGCTCTTCCTGCGTGGTCCCAGGAGACCCAGTGCCACCCCAGTGCCAAAGTAAGAGTTTTGTAAAGTCTCACCAAAAGTGAGAGTTTTACATCTAAATACGCCCAACACGGGACTCTGTTCAACATGACATGTTATACTTAATTCCCTATCAACAAAGGAGCTCTGGAAACATCACTATTTTGGTTCATATCCTAAGGTGATGGAGACCCTCCAAATTCTCTTCAAGGGGGTTCTCGATACACAGGATTTTGCAGGATGACCATGAACTTTGTCCCCCTCCAAGCCACCTAGACAGAAGCTAACCCTACTTTGGAAACCCATTAGCCATTGTGACCATAGATTGCCATCTGAATAAATAGCAGAGAAGCACAGAATAGATGGCTGGTATTTTTTTCCAGCAGCTCCACACAGAAAACGAAGCACTTGAGATCTACAGAACCCTCATTCTCCCCCTAGGATAGCATCTCAACCCAGGTAACTGCCCTTGGTCACTGAATTGCTCCTTTTGGCAATTCCCTTCCCTGCACCCATGGACATGAGTGCCAAGAGTCCATGAATGGGGAGCAAGCGGGCCAGCACCAATATCCTGTAAGTAAACAGCAGTCAGACCCATATTAAACCATATAAAATATTATTTGGGGCCTTACTGTGCTGCACGTGCATAACCAGCCCAAAGCAGGCAAGAATCAGCCATTGCCCAGAGATGGCATGTTTCTGGACACAGGATGTGCAAGCCCAGAAGAAGGGATAATCACGTACCAGGAAATTGGAAGGAGAGACAAAACACAGCTAGGAAGCTAAGATGGGCTCCTTAGGGATGGCGCAGAGCTAGACGGTGTCCCCACCAGCACTGGCTGGTGCCCTCCCTGCCGAGGCCGGGGGGGACGTGTGATGGCTGCACCCTTCTGCACAGCCAGCCTCATCTCTTGGGCAAGCAGCCAGCTGGGCGTTATCGATATCCGTTCAGCAAGAGGAGGTCAAAGCCTCTCCTTTCTCAGGGAGTTTGTGTCCTCTGACCATGTTGATTCCTCTAGGGTCACTAATTAATTATTTATCTGCATCCCTGGGAGCTGCCAAGTCGATATTTTCTTGGCACTGGGCTTTCCTTAGAAGAAGGCAGGGGGTGAGTAGAGTAGCAACATTATCTGACAGTTTCAGGGCACCCTTCCCAGCACAACCCTTCCAATCCACAGCTTGTGCAGCAGCCCTGGTGCTGTACCCCATCTCAGAGCTGTGTCCTCGACGCCATGGAAAGTGCTTTCTGCTCACCTGGCCGGCACGGTGCTCCTCAGAGTCAGCTCTCCCAAGGTCTCTCCACTCTGGTGGCCCAACCAGTCAGGTGAAAGGACCCTTTGCTGTGTGACTTTCTGGTGTTTGTTTCAGACACAGGAGATGGCAACCTGGGGAAGGGAGAGAGTGAGAGAAAAAGCGAGCCTGAGCTATTAAGATTTGTTTCAGTGGGACAGAGCAGAATTTCAATAATAATTAATGCCGCTATTAAAGATGCTCATTTAGACTGTAAGGCATCTGGCACTGGAAAGGACGCCGTCAAGGTATTTTTGGTCATTACAACACACACACGGTGTTTCACACTGCTGTTCTCCTTACAACCCATGTTCTCCGTGATAACCCATGAAAGCTTGAAGAGAAACGGCCAGGCCACTCTCCTACCCGGTTACCCCTAGAGATTATCCTGTTACCCACACGGATTATCCCTTCAGGTATTCCAGCAGTGGCTTGGCTCTGCACTTGGAGAACACAGCCAAATCCCAGCCTAGGGAGTTTTGGAAAAATTATATGAATCTGGAAGGCAAAACTGCAAGGAAGCGGGTGAAAAATGGGGCTGGCCAGGCTTTATGTTGTCCCTCTAAATGACGCAGGATGATGGGAGCGGAGGCTGCAGACCGTGCCTTGGAACGGGCTGCAAAGACAGAGCGTCCTATTCCCGGCTGTGCAGCCAACGTGTGGGAACCGTGGGTCCTACCTTGAAGGACTTCAGAAGAAGCTGCAATAAAGCCAGGGTGAGCAGGTTGAGGTGTTCAGCTGGCCTGCTGAGAAGTCTTGTCTTCAGTGTTTACATCATCCTCAACGCCGCCATCAAGCACTTGGTCAATAAAAATCATTTCAGTTTAACAAATAGGGACCGGTGATCTTTGCTGTTTTCATTACTTAGCTGGCTTTATGGATGCAACCTCTGCCTTGCTGGAACAGTTTTCTGGATTTCCTAGAGCCAGGCTCTGTTCCAATAATTTAGCTGTATTTGCTGCTTGTCCTTTAAAAAAAAAAAAGTTTTGTTAATTTTTATTTATTTATTTACTTCTCAAGATTGCGGATAGCAGCTTCCCAGGGAAAAAAAAAAAAATCATCTGTAATGTTCTAAAACAGGGCTGTTCTGGAGTCGTGCTGTGTTAATAGACTGCCTTCATCCTGATCTTGGATGGATGTCTCAGCTTTCAGGGGAAGCTGGGGTGGAGTGGGAAAGGGAAGAGACAAAAATGTGAGGAACTTGCTCTCCCACGAATAATCCACTCCCATACACGCTGAAACACTCATTTTGCAGTCCATTAAGCTCAAGTTAATGCAGGTAGAGCATGTCTGGCATCGAGAGGATGGTAAAGGTTTTGGGGTTTAATTTTACTCAGATGAAAAATCCTACACTTTCCTGGCTGGTGTCGGCACTTCTGCAGCAAAGACAACAGGCCCCGCAGGAAGCATGAGGCCAAGGTTAAAGCACTTCTAAGTCAAGATGCTACGATACCCAAAGAAGCAATTTCCCATTGTATTGCATATCTTCTGGCACTTTATCGGCGTGAATAGAAACTGCGAGCGAAAGGGGTGCGTGGGGACCCATCGGAGCTGCAGATGGCTTTAAATTTCCCCTAACTTTCTCTGGATTCAAGGTTATCGCCTTGGCTGGCCGCAGGCCTGCGCACTTGGGCTAATTGCATTCCTAAACAAATACTAGCGTTGCCCCTCCTCACCCCGCCGGCGTGAAGAGAAAGCAAACGGAGACGTGCCTGGAAAACAAAGCCTGTTTGTTATCATGCTGTGAAGCCCCACGGGATATTTTAGCCCTCATAAGTTTTGCTTAAAACATCCTGAATCCCGCTGGTTTTGTCAGCAGCGTGAAAAACAACAAATGGAAGGAGGCACAGGCGCCACAGGCAAGGGAGCAGGAGGGACGCAAGGAAAGGCCACTCCTCACAAGCCTTAAAATTTCCCTGATGGTAAAAGTAGAGAGCACAGGAAAAGTTGGAATACCATAAATCCCACAAGGTAGAGATACCACAAATGCATGAGACAAGTGTAGGGTGCTGCACCTGGGGAGAAATAAAACCCTGCCCCAGTACAGGTAGGGGGCTGACCTGCTGGAGAGCAGCTCTGAGGAGAAAGACCTAGGAGTCCTGGTGGACAATAGGATGACCATGAGCCAGCAATGTGCCCTTGTGGCCAAGAAGGCCAATGGCATCCTGGGGTACATCAAGAAGAGCACGGCCAGCAGCTGGAGGGAGGTCATCCTGCCCCTCTACTCTGCCCTGGTGAGGCCCCATCTGGAGACCTGGGTCCAGTTCAGGGCTCCTCAGTTCAAGAAGGACAGAGAACTGCTGGAGAGGGTACAACAGTGGGCTACAAAGATGAGAGGCTTGGAGTATCTCTCTGATGAGGAGAGGTTGAGGGACTTAGGTCTTTTTAGTCTGGAGAAGAGAAGGCTGAGGGGGGGATATGATCAATGCCTATAAATACTTAAAGGGTGGGTGTCAGGAGGATGGGGACAGTCTTTTTTCAATGGTGCCCAGGGACAGGACAAGAGGAAATGGGTACGTACTTGAAAGTAGGAAATTCCATCTAAACATGGGAAGGGAAGGGAAGGGAAGGGAAAAGGGTGAAAGATTCAAAGTTGAGATTGAAGATTCATATGTGAGCAGCTAGAACTGAATGAAACCTCTGCTGTAAGAGACAGCTCTTCCCCTAAAGGCATCCACCCCAATTCGGCAGAGGCAGTAGGCTAGACCAAGCTAAATTCTGTCCTATGAATCACACATCCCTTGAAGTTTTCAGCAAATTTTCAGACCTTTTTGGTTAATAATTGATCATCTGCTGGGTCAGGATGCACAGTTCATAGCGTTAGACATGTAAGACATAATATGCCTAAGTCTGAGGGAGTCACGCCGGTCCCACTTTGCAGACAATTCCCTTCTAAATAGCATTGCATCTGCTATTGTAAATATATCATTGGCTTGTTGCTTCCCATTCCCCACAGAGAGAGCATTAAGTTCTGAACAACCAACTATGACATTTCTAAAATCAGCTGAAATCAATCCCACCCATAGGGGAAATGGAGATTTCACGAGAGTCTAATCCTAGAGTAAATCATGTGTCAGAGGTTGCTCAGCTGATCTCCTCTTGGCCCCCATAAAATAAAGACACTCTGAGGTCTCTACCTCTTCAGTTGGACCCTATTCAACTAAATTGAAACAACTTTAACAACTTTTCTTCTTCTCTGTGAGGTTAGTCTTTGGCAACTGGCATGAAATCTGTGTGAAGGGTAGGTCAATTCCGTTTATGGTGCTTCAGAGAAAACTTGCCTGACATCCCATGGAATATACCATATACTAATGTCACAGCTTATTCAAGCTGTAGCTGGAGAGCATTGTTTAAAATACAATTTAAAATCTGCAATGTAAGCTGACTGTAGGACTTGTCAGCCCAACACTGTTCCTAATGTAAGAAAACAAAGGAAAATCTTCTAGTGAAATACTGTGATCCATTTTGGAGGCACTGGATGGCAAAACTGATGAAGGCAGGACACTTCAAAATGCTTATTGTGAATACATAAA
>JAOXJK010000077.1:41619409-41641998 GCA_025774025.1 Xenus cinereus | reverse complement strand
TGGGTGGACCTGCTTTGGCAGGGGGGTTGGACTAGATGATCTCTGGAGGTCCCTTCCAACCCCATGTGATTCTGTGACGCTGGGTTGTCCCTACCTGCTCCTTTTGGGTGCTTATGAGAAGATAGAAGGCTGGTCTCCATCCAGCTGGAGCTTGGGGACCACTCCGTCATTTGCAGTCCCACTTCCCACCAAAACTGTCAGTGGTGATGTGCGCTCCATCCTTCTGGATCTGAGAAAGTAGATCACAAACAAACCCCATCATTTCCTAGGCCAAAATCACCCACTGTTTGTATGCTATGAGTGACTTTCATGCCTTGTAGTGGAAATACAGGAATTTTCTTCTGCAAAACCATGTTAAGAGCAGAAATAAGTAGTTGCTGAATGGGAGATCCTTAAGAGCAGATCAGTGTGGAAACAGAAATTTAAGTGAATGCATGTCTGAATTTCTGACCAGTGAAGGAAAGTTTCACAGGTCAGAAACCTGCCCCATTGCTCCTCCATCCTTGAGCAGGGTGGAGAGGAGGTTTAGAGAAATCCACATGCACCACAGACTTGTTCTATCATTTTGTCAGATACACTTTTCAACAAGTATTACACCACAAGGCCTTAATTTTTGAGAAAGAATAAAAACTCCTGTAGGAACATAACACATAGCAAAGATTTTGCTACCTCCACATGAAAACACATTCCCTTCAAACAAGCACAAATTTGGACCAGAACCTGCTCCTGGAGAAGATGCAAGGGAAAAACTTCACCTTGTGCAAAGATGCTACATCCAGGACCAGCAACACCAGGAGTCTCTCGCCATTCCTCAGCCCTAATATTAATAGCTCCATGCACCATGTGAAATTATTCCCATGGGTATGAGCAACAAGCCCCTCAATCCAATTTTCTTCTACCTATTTGGTGATAAATGTACATTAATCCGATGCCGGCCGATCTACACCACCCCTCTGACCCTGGAAACTTGTGCCTTTTGCAGATAAAAGTGAACTTGGTACTTTTCCAGATGCTATTATTCAGATACACCGTGTAATATCAAAGCGACAATGGCTGGAAATGCAATATCAGTAGGATAGATCACATCAAAACCTGGGCCAATTTAGTTATATTAAATTAGTGCACGGCCTCAAATTTCTAAAGGAAGCGGCTGGTATAAAAGTGATATAACTATCAATGCAACTTATTATGAGGTTTATTCTTATTATTTTTTATTAACAAATTTTTCATTCTTTCCCCACTGTACAAGTGCCATGCAATAAAGGGCGAGGGCTTGCTTACCTGCAAAACAAGAGCTTTATTACTTGTTCCGAAATAGATCACTTACAGCAACAAGAAGTGGTATTAATAAAGTTCGGGGATAGCCAATTGCAAGGAACTGTGTTTCACATCGCTGTGAGCAAGAGCTAACTTTGGGAAGGAAAATGAAATGCTAACCAAAAAGCCATTTCCCAGAGAAATAGTCCCACTGTACATCATCAAACTAATAAAAGCGTGCAGTCATGTAACGCAAGGAAATTCCTCCTCCTCCTGGCCACAAATCATTTTTACCCCCTTCCCCCGCGTTCTCAGCCTCAGAACACAATTACAGATTTCTATCAGTTTTGTTGGCGAATTTATTCTTTACTGCTCACCTACCTCTTCTCATCTCGGTCTTTTTCATTAATGAATCACGGAAGCATTAATTAACATTTAAGAGGCAGATAGTGCGTTTTTTTTCTTCTGTGGATCACTTAATCAAAGGTGGGCCTGCGTTGTTCCATTATAAGAGGAAATCCAGAAATGGAGAACAGCTACATTTTCAGTTTTTGCTTTACAAACCCAGCAGGAAACACTTTAATATAATATTTTAAATGAGAAGTAGGTACCTAAAGAAGCGTCAGTTTCCAGAAGAGGCCAAGCCTTCACCAACTCTCCTGCAGGGGCTTTACAAGTTAAATTTTTTTTGTGGAAAAATCAAACCTATTGCAGTGACCAAAGAGGAACAGAGTTCTTCTGAAAACTTGGCTCTAGACATCAGCTCTCTGACAGTCTTGGCAGCAAATGGAAAGCAAAGTCTGGAGGTGGGGGGTGCTCTTTGGTCTCAGTGGCTGAGGAGTGAAAGAGCTCCGAGGCAGACACATGCACAGCTTTGGGCTGCGGGAAATGGCACCAAGGTGGGACACAGGTGTCCCCCTCAGCCATTGGTACCTTCACAGGCTCTTTTCCCTTGGCTCGTGCAGAAGTAAGTTGAATGTTTGCAGTAAACAGCTGTATTTTATGGGTTCATACACAAACCCCTTTCGTTATCATTGAAACAATAAAGACTAGGGGCTCGGTGCTTCTGAAAAGTCAAGTTTGTGGTGTTTTAAAAATGACATCCTGAACTGAGACAGAGAAAACCAAAGGACCCAAAGTAGTTTGATGTGATTTAGTCAAGGAGTCCGCCACAGGCAGCACTGGACTCAGGGTGTTTCAGGATCCTGTCCTTGACTCCAGCCCCCAGGATGCGCCACCAGGATTAGAGAAGACGCACAACGATAACGGCTAAGACTAAGAACAAGAGAGGAGAGCTGCTTTGAGGCAGAATAGGCTACCTCTTGTCTTCTCATCAGACAAACCCTTCAACAGACCCTCCCAAGGCACAAATCACTGCATGTGTGCCATCCTTCTAAATGAAATGTTGCTACAATAACAGATCTCAAGTGTCCCCTGAAGGCACGCTGTTCGATATTTATAATCACTTAATAAACACATGAGAAATGGCACAGTACAGCCCTACATAATCTATGAGCAATGATCCTTGGTGACAAAGTGTAAGTGACCAAATCCCTTTCCAGGTCTAATGATATTTTGCTCTAGTAAGCCAGTGATATATCTCATATGGCAAAAATAAAGCACTCATGCATAAAATTAATACAGTAAGCTCTGAAGTCATAAAGCTTTCAGTTTGTGATATATTAGATGGGAAAAATGACTAACCTGTAATTCAAGTTCTCCTGGTGCCTTATTCCCGATAGGTTGTAGGGTCACCTAGGCATTGCATGATCAAACTGGGCCATCTCAGAAGTGTGGGAATTATTAATCAACCAGTTAGGAAGCCCATTTAGGGTCATGTCCGTAAAAAGTCCTGCGAGGACACAGGTAGCAGCTTCTCCTCGTAGAGGTCAGATGTTTCTATGCTTTCCAAGCCTGCATGAGAAAACTTATAGCAAATCACTTCCATCCATTTTGCTCTCCTCACTCCTTCCAGAAGGGCTCGTGACGTGACCAAAGGCATTTGGACTAAGTCTACTTACTGAGGTAGCTGAGGCCTCTTTCTAGGCAAGCTTCCTTGCTGTTTAACAGCAGAAATACAATTCTCATGTAGGACTCCAATATAATTTGGAACAATTTGCTAGAAATCCACGAAAAGCACGATGGCAACGTGCACGAGCAGCCTTTGCCACGCACTGCTTCCAGAAGCACCACCTTATTTTTCACTCCTCCGCCCCATCTCATGCACCGCAGCCATCCCAGTGCAGCAGCAAACTGGCTGCTGGTTATCTCTGAAGGGCTGGACCATGCACGGACCATGGCTGGGCTTGTGTGCTGCTGTTGCAGAGTCATTCATCACCCATTGCGTAGCCCTCTGGGAGTTCTGTCTTCCGTACCAGCGTGCACTGGTGTCAGGGAAAATTTCTCCAGCCACCTTGAAAAAGTGAGAAAACATCCAGAAAGTGAGAGGAGGGGTGGGTGAAGCAAACATGAGTCTGGAACATGAGCGAGGGCTATAAAAATGCTTTGCCAATGCAAAACCTGGTCCACGCAGCACTTTGCTGGGGCCCAATGGAAAGCCCTAAAACCCTTCATAAAGGTAAGCTCATCAGTGTCAAACATTGAAATTACCTCTCTGCACGTGTGTTGCAAGCCTCTTCATTGCTGATTGTAGTAACTCAGGGATCAGAAATCCAACCCAATGACAACTTTTCAAGGCCCTTCCACAAGACCTTCTACAGGAAAATGCAGACACTGCTTGCTCCTCCTGGGGGGGCAGCAGGGATCACACACAAGAACATACTGTAGACTTCATCGATCTGCAATCCGTTCCTTGTTTCAACGAGAAAAATAATTATCATTTGCATGTGAAATGATCGAAGTGTTTAAAAAAAAATAATTAAAAAAATCAAACTCCAGCTCCTCGATCAGGAACACTGCCAAGCTATCAAATCAATAGGTTGTTAGATACTTGAAGTATGGAAATATGTGAAAGCTATCAAATGGTTTCTTTGTTAATAAACTGCTACAGTAATTACCATTAGAATAGAAATGGAAAGATACGGATCAGAAATGGAAAGCTATGAATGGTTTCTCATTAAGTGAAATTAAAGCACATGGGATTTTTTTTTTCTTTTCTTTTGGCCTTGATTCTGCAACATTTTGAACTCGCATACCCAGAGCTGCTCATGGACCCAGCTTTGTGTACCCCCATTTCACTTAAATATCTTCAAGGCAGTGAGCCTCGAAGAGAGCTTACCTAGAATCTGGAGAGTTGGTTAGAGACAGAGACGAGGGAATGCTGCTCCTTGCAGAACTGAGCTTCATACACAGTTGTAGACCATCCTGCAGCAGCTCAACCTGCAACGGTCACACTGGAGCTCAAACAAGACCAGTGCAGATGTTCTCCATGAGCCACAGATTTTACTGCCAGACACAAATCCTCAGTCTGAATGACAACGTGGTACTGGAAAATAACAGCAACAAGATTCAGAAATGGAGCTGCTGGTTCACAGAGCAGTGAGGTCGCCATGCCTCATCTTCAGGTACTATGTCTGCTCTGCTGCTCAGAACCTCAGCTCTGCCAGGGGTGGAAAGCATGGAGCATGGAGAACCAACTTAGACGTGTGGAAGGACCTTGGGGAAACTGGAGACCTGAGGGGTTGAGTCCTGGTTTGGGGTGGGCAAGAGAGCATGGGAAGACTGAGAGTGATGGTGTGGCTCTCCATTAGGGTCTTGATAGATGGCTCGAAGGCCAAGGAGGTTGAGCCCATGCTGACTACGTGCTAACCACGAAGACAGCCAGCATCAGAGTATCACGACCCAAATTCTTAACTTTCAAAGGTCTGTGGTGCTAAAACATCAGGTTTCAGTTAAAGAACATGGCAAGTTCTGCAAATCATAAATACATCAGGAAGCAAACCAAAGAGCCAGCCCTCCCTATCACTCCTACCCCACTTTTTTCAGTGAAAAAGCTTGACCTTGTCTAAAGTGCAGGTCAGAGAACGCAATGAGATAGGCTTAGGGTTCAGCTTTGCTCCAATTAGCAGGACAGAAATTGTCATGCTGGCTTTGGGGGATGAGGGACCAAACCATTTGCTGCGGGTCAAGGAAGAGTCTAGCTGTTAAAGCTAGTTCAGCTGCCCATACAAGACTCTGAACTACCCTGACATCCTTCCTCCTTAGCTTGCCTATTGCTGAGAGAGCACGTGCATGAAAGCACAGCTTCCTTCATGACATAGAAGATGCAGAGCAAGTAATCCACTCAATGAAAAGAGCAGGTCTCAAAAAAACCAAACTCTTTTTATGAGGAAAAGAAAGGTTGTGGAGGCTGGGAAACACCTGAAAAGTATCATTCAGCATCTGCAAAATCCCACTTTACTCGCAGTGGACAATATTAATAAGCCCCACAGCTTTGCACATTTCAAGTGCTTCCAGACCCTTTCCAGACCTAATGTATTTACTGAAATTGGTTGTCTTCTACTAGCACATAAAGAAGAAGGGGGGGGAGGAAGAGGACTAATGGATGTACATTAACCTTTTGGTACTAGATTTCCCGATACTAGCTCCTAATGCAAAATCCATTAGAAGGAAATGTCTGGGAACCATGGTGCGTAAATGCTATAATGCAGTGAGCATGTCTGTAAAAATCTGAAGTGGGCATGACAGGGACAGAGACCCATGCAAAGGTTTTTGCAAGTGCAAAATGATTAAAGCAAGCTCTCTCATTTGCTTTGGGAAGAGCAACCCTGCAAAAAGATAAAAAAAGGGTCTGGAGAGGTGAAGATTTGGACACCGAGCTTTGCGGGTGGCCTTTTGGCAGGTGAATTTTGCTGCTCACCCCAAGGGCAGAGCTTTGAAGCACTTGCATAAACCTCTTCCGTTGCCCCACACGCTTTTTCTTGCGCCTTCCTCTTCCTTTGCTTGCCTGCCTATGCAAGCATCGCTCAGAGGGCTGGTGGAGGCTGTGGCAAGGGAGACGAAATGGCTTTGCTTGCTGGAACACAGCCTTTCACCACAGGTGCCTGGATGACAAGCAGCTCACCACCGCTCCGTACAGACATGATCTCCTTCCCAAGTTCTCGTGCTGGCTTGGGCAGCACCAAAATGATGCTTTCCATCCTCTGGGTGCCCGAGCTCCTGCCCGTCGTGGGAAAAGTAGCCTCTCATCACTTGCACGAACACCACAAGAAGGTGTTTTCCCTAGTAAAACACAGGCATCTTTCTGTGGGGCATCACCCCAGAAATAGCTGCCTGGATAAATCAACTGTTCAGTCCTCTGAGTAGGTACAAAATGATCTTCTTTGAAGATGAAAGAAATACCAGGAGCAGCCAGGGCACACTGTGAAGCAGGAACACAAGAGATGGGGGTGACCATGGCACCGAAGACACAAAACAGCCTCAAATACCTTCATTTAAGGATTCCTTCACTTGGTGGGTGCTCTGCTTCAAAATTGTGACATTTAAGTGCTTTTCTTTCAGGAACATGAAGAGAAAGGGGAAATTATGCGACCAGGAGAAGTGAATATTGTAATTCAATACACAAAGACAGTTTCAATAGTTACCTTATGTGTGCACCAATTGGCTGTGGGAACAGGTGACACATCCCACAAGGGCTGGTTATAGCCTCCCTCCCTGCTGCACTCAGGCATGTTTCACTACCACGACCAAATATTAGAAAATGTACAAAGATTTATCACCTGTAGGGCACAGAAGAAAATTGTGATTCACCCTCCTTGGCAGTCACAGGTAACAGCCATCTTCCTAAAAGAGAAGCGGACATGGTCCAGTTTCATTTACCATCTGGAGCCAGCCAGCAGCTGTAAGCACCAATATGGGACTCCAAGTGACTGCCAGGACACGACCTTGGACCTGGACAAAAACTCTCTCTCTGGGTGCTGGAGCTCCCAATTCTTTTTTGTTCACCTCACAGCTCTCCATGAAACCTCTTCAGGTCTCTGGTTGTCACCTCTGTCCTTTCCTCCAGCCACTTGTGAAGTCCTTGAAGTGTAGGCACAACTGGGTACACCACCCCGTTGTACCAAGTGCACGTACACCACCACCACATCAAAAGCAGCTTGGACCTCAAATGGGATCAGAATGAGAGTCTTTATACCTTTGCAATCTCCTGACCTTGGGTCTTTCTCTCGGGTGCCAAACAGCACAGCACCTGGGTGAGCATGAGCTAAGCAGAGTTATCTTCTATCTGCATCCCTCTTCTCCTATCTTGAGTATTGTCCACTGAAACAAAAAGTCAGCTCTCCCCCTGTCTCACCAGGGTGCGTATTTTCTGCCTCTTTAGGATTACAGCACACCATTTGCAGGGAGGTGAGTGAGGCCCTCTGAGGGCCTTCTGAGGTTCTGAGGAACTGAGGTTCCTTCTGACTTGGGGCTCTTCGAACACTTTTGCCTTTTGAATGGCACGTGCCACAAACCACAGCATCTTAAGTAGTATCTGATTACTTATTTTTTTGTGCATGACTTTGGAGGCTTCAGTTTCAAAGCTCCCTTTTGCATTCACAAATTGTCCTTGCAGTCCAAATCCAGTTTAAAGTACCTGACTGCAGGTGCTCAAAAACAAGCGAAAATGTACGGCTGTTCTCCAAACCCGGTCCCTGCTGACAGATGACGACAGCTGAGCTCATGGTGCCTCTCCCTTTTGCACCCAGATACTGTTAGGACCTACCTGCTTCCCTGCCCACTACTAAGGCTTCATGTTGAAACGCATGAGCCCTGTAAGGAAGAAATAAAAGCAAGGCTGTGGGATTTTCCTTGAATCATAGAATAGTTAGAGTTGGAAGGGACCTTAAAGATCATCCGGTTCCAACCCCCCTGCCCTGGGCAGGGACACCTCCCACTAGACCAGGTTCCTCAAAGCCCCATCCAGCCTGGCCTTGAACACCTCCAGGGATGGGGCAGCCACAGCTTCTCTGGGCAACCTGTTCCAGTGCCTCACCAACCTCACAGGAAATAATTTCTTTCTAGTATCTAATCTAAATCTCCCCTCTTCCAATTTAAAACCGTTCCCCCTTGTCCTGTCACTACACTTCTGGACAAAGGTGGAATACAACAAGAACAAATCAAATCCCAGCCCCTTTCCTCCCCTTGCTTTCTCTGCCTGTTGATGAGAGCACCCTCAGCACCCACAGAGATCAGTAAAAGTTTGCCTTGCTGGTAGGACCAGCTGTGCCCTATGCTAGCCAGGGTGCAGGGTAGGCTAAGTGCCTCCACCCAGCTCCTTGGGCAAATCTGGTGTCCTGTGATGGGTGGGAGAGCAGGTTTGTAGGTCACAAGACCTGGGCTAGCTGGGGACATCCCACTTCTGAATCACAGATGTGTGATGCCACTGCACGGACCACAGGAACTTCTAATTCCATGTAGGCAGTTTCTCCATCTCTCGTTATTGAGTCAAGGTCAATTTCATCAAGCGTTTTTTCTAAAACCAGAAGCCAATAGTCTGTGGAAACTCTTGAAAGAATCCACAAAAAGACATCACTGGAAAAAACCAAATGTTTATTCCAGGCTGCTCCCAGATGTTTTTACCACGCCTTGGTTCAACAAGGCGTGGAAAAGCAAGCAAAAACCAGAGACCAGAAAACTTGTACTGTGAGTGGATTGAGCTGGGGAGAACATCTGCCTCCAATTTTTCAGCTAAACAAAACTGTGAATTTTAATTTAATAAAAACCTTCAGCCTACAACCACCACAAATAAAGTCATTCAGGCTTGGCTGAGTTTTAAACCAGAACTTGGCACCTCTTCAGAAGCACGTTAGAGAGCTTAGGGTAGAAAATCTTTCCCATTTTGACACATGCAGCTGCTGGGACTCAACTTGAGACCAGGAATGAAGCATTGCATTGGGCCCAGGTTCCAGAAGCAAAGCCCATGGAGGTCATGGGCAATGTTTACATTAACAGCAATTGTTTGTGCAGGGAGGCTTTAAAAAAAATACACATGCCACTAACAGCAGCTGCTTTGAATCTGAGTCACATCAGCCACACAGGTGACCCTGACTTTATACAGTCCACCTGAAGGCACGTGGAGGAGTTCAACCCAGAGTGTCACCTGGCACTAAACTGCTACACAGCTTAAAATAAATACAGGGGAAGAAAAAGATCTAGCACTGCAGACTTATTGAATTAAACATTATTGTGGCTAACGCAATCAATACGGCATTGATTGCATTATCCATATTAATATTTAATTCAATTAAAAGGCCCCAGATCTTTTATGATGCAGAAAAAAAGTTAAATTCCAGCTGGACCCAAACTATAGCTGATCTGGGTTTTCTCAGCTGTTCAAAGCTGACCCTTCCAGTGGAGCTGGAGAGAATCATCTCCCTGGTCAGGTTGCCACTACCACCCACTACAAACACCACAGGGAGACTGGGATCCACTCAGGGGAACGTGGGGTGCATGAGTGGGTAGGGGAGCTGGAAAACCTCACTTCAGAGGCCTTCGTATTGCAACTGAGCCCCGGCTGATTGCTGCCAAAAGAAGTACTCTCACAACTGCTCCTCCCACCAAAAGCTTTTTCAACTTCTCTGAGAATTAGTACATTTTGCTAAACTAGCAGGAAGTTAACCCAGCCCCCCAACTAAATGGAGAAATAAGCAAGCTTTTATCAGTTCAGCAAGCTGAGCAAGTCATCCAGCTTAGCTGTTGCTGCACATCCCATTTTTTGATACATATGTATATATATATTTTTTTTAACTCCTTTCTCACCTGTTTAGCTTATGGGCTTGTGAGGGTAGGCGCTGTGTGGGCTTGAGCGGCGCTCGTCATGGCACAGCCCTGCTCTTCAGCACGCGTGCTGCAACCAAATAGACATAGCCCCAAAGTAAACTCAGACCTGAGAAAGGCCCATCAGAATCATAGAATCATCTAGGCTGGAAGGGACCTTCAAGATCATCTAGTCCAACCATCAACCCAACTCTGACAAAAAAACCCCATCACTAAACCATGCCCCCCAGCACCACGTCAACCCACCTTTTGAACACCTCCAGGGATGGTGCCTCAACCACCTCCCTGGGCAGCCCATTCCAATGCCTGATAACCCTTTCAGTGAAAAAATTTTTCCTAATATCCAGCCTGAACCTCCCTTGGTGTAACTTGAGGCCATTTCCTCTAATCCTGTCACCTGTGACTTGGGAGAAGAGACCAATCCCCACCTCTGTACACCCTCCTTTCAGGGAGTTGTAGAGAGCGATAAGGTCTCCCCTCAGCCTCCTCTTCTCCATGTTTATATTGATTATATGGATTAAAAATGGTGTACTGCAAATCCTATATTTTGATCCAAATTTTTATATCTTGGGGGTCGTCTTCTCATGAACACTATTAATGTTTGACTAATTAATTGTGAAAATGGAAAGCATGACTTTTTCGAAAGAACATTTGCTCTGTCCTGTTAGAAGTAGTAAGTCAAATGCAGCCCAGTGGCATTAAAATGTGGCCTTATTTGAGGTCTGATCAAAAGACAATGAAGACTTCATCTGGCTTCCTCCAAATTTAACAGGAAGCTCTTGGAAAAGCACATTTCCTGTAATTATGCTGCATGGAAAAAAACCTCTCCTATAACATCTTATGTCTTAGTTAAATTTCTATCATTCTGCTAAACTTTGCTCTCTTATTTTGTAACATCATGCTTACCTTTACAAAACTAAGAAATATTTTTATTTCATAATTATTATTCTTCCTGGTTCCACTTCTTAATTTCGGCAAATGGAATAGTATATTTTATGTGGATTTACTTTTCTCTGCTTTCCTTTTCTTTTCTGCTCCTTAGGTGGTTAAATATGGAGATTGAAAACTTTTCATGCTTGCATTCTCATCTAGAATCTTTTTCTAATGACATTTGCACCTGTGTCATGAGCCATTAGAGAAATCCTGACCCCAAACATCAATAATCTGAAAGGCAAGCAGAAAACACCTGAGGTAAAGCCACATTCTTAGCTTTCATTAGAAACATGTTTAGACCTTCCGGTGAATGCTTCAGAGGGAACAAAAAAGGGTTTTCTCAGTGTTTTGCAATACACATTGCATTTAAGAAACACATTTATGCATGTGTTGTATGTATATATACGTCCACATTTGAATTATGTTTTATATACATATAGGTATTATATCGATATTAAAACTTACTAGTCATCAAATACCCTGGGGGATTCACCAGCACCTGGCAGTAGCACTGTAATATTATTCATCTCCTGACATCAAGGGGCATCCTCAAGTCCAAGGCTGCTGATGGAGCAAGATACACTCAAGAGCACAGAAAGTGGTTTTAGTAGCTGCTAATACTGGAAATGAGTTAACTTGTCACTACCAAGCTAATTTGGTATCTCCAAGAGTGGGATAAGTGAGCTGGGACTCAAACTGTGTCATTAAGCTGCTTAAGTTATCTATGAGGGTTTTAACCATGTGCACAGTACAAATGTGCTTTCTGGAACCCATATGGTTCTGGTAAACACACCACCACAATGAAGTTACTGGGCTTTTTCTGCAACAGCTGCACTGCATTGCTAATCTTTCTCCCACTTCACCCTCTGAGCAGTGTAAAACAATGGGTCATTTCTTCAGCAGATGTAAACTGATGTTTACCGTTGATTTAATGAACACAGAGCAAAGCAGTGGAACCAAACACTGTATGCCCTATTTTTTTTAAATCACCTTACTACAAAAACAGTCTCCTCATTCCAGCCTCAACAAAAAAATTGTAGTATTTTCTTCAAAGTTATTCTGTTCCGCTGAGCAAAATGGACAAATGTTATAGCTCAGAAGCAATCTCTCAAGATTTCTCATGTCTGGAAGAAAACCATTGCCCTTTGGAAAAAAATATTTTTCAACAGCTGTTTTCTCAAAGGTCTAAGTTTATAGGAAAATTTATATTATCAACTGTAAGGATCCAATTTAGGATACCCATCCCTCTGTTGTCCCTCCACATTTAATAGAGCAGGAGAGATATTTTTTCAGGGGGCAAGTAATTTCTAAACTGAACTGCTGTTCTGAACCAGCCTCTGGAAAGCACGTAAATGCACAAATATTTCTGGTCCATATTATTTCCCCTTCTCTGCCTATAATATTTGAAAACTAGGAGACATGACACCTGAACTAGATGTCTAAATAACAAGGTAGCTGGGATATCTTACATTGTTTCTACATCTGGAAGGTCCCAAAATATTGAACATTACAGTTGGAGACTTAAAAAAATACCGCTTAGGTAAATAACTTCAGGCTATTTATAATAATGTGTTTTTTCTTGTTGCGCCTTTTAAGAATTTTTGTACGTGTACTTGAGTGAGAGAGAGGTTACAAGTGAAAAGCTGTGACCTGGAAAATGAGGGGGAAAATATTTTAACCTGTAGGTAATAGTGTATCTTGTTTTGTGGTCGTTTTTTTAAAGACAGCATTCTCAGCTACCCTTTTCCTTGAAGGCACATTTATATAATTATTATGTTTGTAATAAAGATACGCATAGCAAGCACTTTCCGTGATATATTGAATAGGAGAAAATCATCTTTGCAAGGATATTTGCTTTCCCTGAAACAGCTAAGACTGTGTAAATATTTAACTATAATTATGCTAAAGCGCAATTCTTTTATGCCACAGTCACTCACAAAATACAATCCTATAAACGCCTTTCTCAAGATTTGTTACATGCTGGCTTTTGGTCTTATGGGAACAAATCTCTCTCACTGCTATTGATCTGTTCTTTAAATTATTCTCCCATGAGGCTTTCAGCTAAGAGCATCTTTTCCTTGAATCTCTTTGTATTTTTAATTGGCTTATGTTTGTTTAAACAAAATCACACCAGTGCCTTAGGCTGCAGCCGTCGACTCATTGCATTCAAAACCAGACACACTGTACTCCAGCAGCCTTCACTTCTGTCCTCTACTGGACTCATCTCTTTGGGGATGAAATCTGTCACAAGGAAAGAAAAAAAAAAAAGAAAAAAAAGGCATACAAAATTGCCTTTGGACTGGGTTGCTAGGGACATAGCCGGGATTTGCATAATGCTGTTAAGAGTCCTAAAGATGAAAGGAAGGGTGGATTGTGCCATTTGTCTGCAAGTTCTGGCTGGCGGGCGGTGAGGGGACACTGCCCCAGGAGGAGCGCTGGAGAGAAGATGCCTCGGGCAGGGCCCAGACCTCCCTTCCCTTGTGGTGTCCCCCCACCCCGGGTGCGGGCAGAGGCTCTGCACAATCTGCTCTCCTCTCTGCCACGGCACCGAGGGCTCTCTGCTCTTCACCCGTCCCGCTGCTCCCCCAGGTGAAGCGGGACTGTCAGCGCCGCAGCTTTTCCCTGGACCTCCTTCATCAGCGGGTGCTGGAGAGGGTGGTTCCCAAGCCCCCCTCGCCGAAGGGAGCCCAGGAGCTGCTATTGTGCGCTGCCCTCGCGCCGCTGCACAAAGAGGAGAAGGTTCTTATTCCCCCTCTGCCCCTCCTTGGCTGAGCAAAGAGCGTTCAGAGCCAGAACCCAAAATAAGATAGACCGTATGGGTGGTGAAAGCAATAGAGAAAAGCATTTCTTGTCATTCAATTTTATTCTTATGCACTTTGATCCCAGATTATTTTTGAATAGTGTGAAGTGACGCGTATTCAAGGATTTTTAAGTTTATCCTGTTCTTTTAACTATTTCCAGTCAATTACCAGCTGCTAAAGCACTTTTCTTCTTCTGTGGCATAAATACAAGAGGAAGGAAATAAAGTCCTGCTCATATTCTATTATGTTTCAGTTTAAATCAATATGAAGCCAAGCCTTTACAGGCCATATGGGCATCTACACAGTCAGGCTTGGGCTGTGTAGCCCACCTCCATGCAATACCACCTCACCCAGCATTGCCTTCACATCACACTGAATCTGGAAAGAATTAGTCCCTAAAACACCTTAATCCTGAGTGTAAGCCTCTTCCTCTGGCCTCATGATCTAGTCCCCTCCCCATGCAGGGTAGGTATCGAAGGTGGGACACCTACTACCACATGTCCCTTATCCAGCCTTATATGATCCCTTGAGGGCCCACTCACTTAGTAACTTACAAGCAGATGATACAACTAGAGATAGAAATATCTTTCAAGAAAAATAAAAGGACACCTGGCACACATTTCTAGATGATACACACTTCCTGCACTGCAGGCAAGGACCGAAATACAGTGCTGATGATCTGTGTTTCCTGTGCCAATAATGTTTGTGGTAAAGTTCCAGATCCTCCCTGGTACCAACCTCTCGGTTATCTTCATTCAGCCCAAAGTTAAGAATGCCCAAACTATCCACTCCTGCATGAACTTACCACTAATGTTTGGTATTGAACTATTCATCTCAAATAGAATCACAGAATCATAGAATTTCCTTGTTTGGAAGGGACCTTTCAGGTCATCTAGTCCAACCACAATAGTTAAGCTTATGCAAAGGAATGAGATGTATGGAGCTGCTGGACCAGGGGAAGAGAAACTACTGGGCTGCATGAGCACCGCACTGTAATTTCCCACCTTGGGATTTACGCAAGGTCATCAGCCATTCAATGGGTGGTGAATAAGGCAAATGTGAAACCATTACTCACTGAAGCCCATAGCAGTAGAAGCGAACAGCATTCATTTAAACTAACAGAGTGACTTATAATAGATAAAGGAATGTACTTCCTTGTGCAGCCAGTGGGGAACTTGTAGAAGTTACTTCTGCTGCAGGTTGTGGAAGGAGTTCAAACCAGAAGAGCAAAGAGAGAGACATTGAAGCAAACAACAGAAGTATCCTCTGCAATCCTTAACCCACCAGCTGTGGGTACTGAGGCAGGAAGGGAAGAGTCCACTGCAGAGAGTAGCCAGACTCACGTGCTCTCCACAAACAGAGTTGCCAGCTGCCGTCTCTGGAGACAGTGCACTGAGCTACACAGATTGCTGCTCTAACCCTGTAGGGCATTTCATCTGTTCTCATATCAAGGAATCACAGAATGGTTTGGGCTGGAAGGGACCTTAAGGATCATATAGTTCCAATCCCCCCTGCTATGGGCAGGGACACCTCCCACTAGGCTTTCATATACCAGAATCATAGAATGGCTCAGGGTTGGAAGGGACCTTAAAGATCATCGAGTTCCAATCCCCTTGCATGGGCAGGGACATCACCCACTAGACCAGGTTATGCTGGAAAGCAGCAAGTAGTATTAATATTTCCCTTACAATCATGCTGAAAATACTGCCTACTGGAGTTACACGCTACGCAAATGTAAAACTCTGACCGGCCCTGAAAACCAGGGAGTTTACATTCCAAATCCTGAAACATTGCCATAATCCAAACCATTCAGAGGAAATACTAAAATTTTAGAATGTTTGCAGATCAGTCAGGTTTGCAGGCATGGTAAAAGTACTGCTCACAAATCTCACAAATGGTGATGCAAATTCACCATCAAAAGTGAAACTAATTGGAATAGGCTGACAGATGGTTAAGTCTAAGGAAAAACATGGAATTGTTTTTATAAGGTGTTTTGCAAGCTATGAGATTTTAATTAAATCACACAAATCAACAATATCCTTGAAGAATTACATTCAAAGATACTTCTTTGTTTTTTACGAGCTCAGGTGACATGAAGAATTAATAATTGTGCATTTTCCATTTACTCATTCCAGATTCAAAAGCAGGCTAAACAGATCACTAATACTTTTCAATTAACACTACAATGCAGTATAAAACACATTTTATCTCAGAGCCCTAGACATAAAAATATCTGATGCAAACCCCTGCTTATTATTATCTCGGTATCAGAATATTTTGTTATCCTTCTCCATATGCCATCCTCTAAATAAAATCATTCCAAGCTTTTGTGCTGACAGTAAGGTTGATAAAAGCAATCAGAACCAGGTGCCAAAACTTAAAAGTCAAGATTTAACTGAACTCTGCATCTTAAATTAGAGACTTGGAATATCTTTTCCCAGTGGTAGTGGTTCCCAAGATGTAAAAATCACGTAAGATGTTTGAAAGGAGCAGCCAGGAGGAGACCATTCAACAGTATAATTTACAAAGGAAGCGGCAAATATGACTAACTGAATGTAAAGTTTGAACTCGGGTAAACTTTTGAAACCTACAATTTCAAGTCACTCTACTTCATTACACTGTTTCCAGCATTCCCTGGCTGCTGAACACTCTGAAAGCTTGGTTATTAATTAAGGTGTGATTTCTCCCTTTAAAGAAAAGTAACTACCCTGGTGAGACAAAGGTTAAAAACATGACTACTGGAAAAGGTTATGAAAAATATTTCGTGTTTTCATCTTAAAAAGCATACAGATGGCACTGAAAATACCTACAGCTCCGAAAGGATTGGACCACTACTAGTGCTTCAGTCATATTTTTTCTTATTTATTCACTGACAGAGTGGTTTCTCATACACCTTTAAGCAAAAAAAAATCCAATCCATAATGATAAATTTACATATAGTAATATAAGTGATATATACAGAGAAAAAGTATTTTATAGAAGTGTGGGCTCTGGTTGTGATTTAGGCTTAAAAAGCAGTGCTCCTTATCACTTGATGACTATTGAGCTGGGTGCAGACAGAGTGACAAGTGGCTGCCCAGGGATATGGCTGCCTCTCAGCCAAGTGACACAGAGGACATGCCACAGGAAGAAGCAGTAATGCAAGGGGAAGAAAAAGGAAGCCCTCTGGTAAACCTGTCACTGACCATTGTCATGTCCTGTGCATGTTACTCTCCTCTATCCAATTTCGTTCTCTTCTCCAGTTTCCGTTCTTATCTGTACTGATGTTTACCCTGGGAATTTCGCTCCGTCAGATCAATGGGAGTTGATGCAAGAGTGCATGTCAATGTGGTGAAAACGTGCCCTAGCATTTTCGGTAGACCTAAAAAGTGAAGGCCTGATTTCATAGGTCATATTGGAAGTGTAGTGGGCCGACCAACCCAGCTGAGATGTGCTTTAAGCAAAGGAGCTAAATCTTTGAACTGACTTTTTCATGACTATGTGCTTGTATTCGGCATTATCTTAAACAACTGACTGAATCAAGACCAGGGTATTTTTAATACACTGAGCTCTAGAGACCACAAAATCTGTCTGAAACAAAGGCAAAAGATTAAGATGTTAAGCTAAGGGATCAGAGCAGCAAATTACTATCACGCACTTCACTGTCAGTTCAGTGTCATCCAATACACACCACGTGTTGCAACTTTTACTCCACTTTCTTTTGTGCCACTTTCTGCACTTGCTCCTTTACTAGCTTTTGCATCCATCTTGCACACGCCAAGCAGATTTTTGGTGCGGTACTTGGCTGTTAAAAGTGCAGCATCACAGATGATTAAAAAAACAAAAGCAAACTAATTGCTGGATTATGTTTGCAGCAGTCCTGGAGGACAAGAAGGTTTCCACATACTTAGCCTGCGTTAAGATTTTTTTTTCTACATCTAATATAATTTAACTTCAACATGGCTGGTAGATAAAATTAGACTAACTCCAAATTGAGAGAAAGTAACTATCACCACAGTAATATAAAAAGACCACCATTTTAACCAGAATTACATTAAAAAATGAACTGGTATGAAATATGAACAGAAGCTAGACAAAATCCTTGTGGAAAGTTTCGATGTCATAAGCATTGTGAAAATGTTTATGACTAAAGGTACAATCATTTCTGGAGGAAAGGAAATAAATATATCCCCCACTGAAGCCAATGCAAATGAAATCACTATTTCTTGTTTTGTATCACTGTTCAGTTGTAAATGCCTTTAATATTTTTCCTCCCAATCAATAATTTTTCTTCCCTGGATCAATGGTTTTTATTTTCCTTGATAGGTATAAGAACGTTAAGTAGCATCAACCCACAGTACCGAAGTCTTATGGCTACAAATATCATAGACATGTAGAAAAACAACCTCATAAGTTGTGTTCTTGTGAAAATTATTACCTTGTGAACAAAGGCATCTGTGGAAACCAAGAAATCTGAAATAAAAAAAATCAGAGTAAAAATAAAATAACAAAAAATAAAGTCATTTGTTAGGGTTGAGTACTGTCCATTCAACATGTATAGCAATTAAGCCTTTCAACTCAAATGAAATTATAGTCTATGGTCATCATCTAGTTTATATTTTCCTAACTCTTGCTTTGAAGTGGTTTCAATTACATACTCTTAATAAAAGCAAGTTTTAAGCGCCTTCTTGTTATGTCTGCTGTAAAAGAAAAGCAGATGGAAATTGAATGTTTAAAGATAACTGAATGGGAATATTTGTAGTGAGAGAATTATTTTTTTCTTAATGGTTAATTGAGCCTATTGAAAATGCTAAAGAAGTCAGACATCATTCTTGGGTTAATATTTGTGTCTCTGTCTTACTTTTGGGTTTCTAGAGGCCTGATAACTGCATTCAGTCACTAAGAGCAGAATTCCTTAATGATGTTGAAGGATGCTGCCCACTCAGAGGGTTTACAAAAGGAGGCAGCATCATAGAAATCATAGAATCATAGAATCATAGAATCTTCTAGGTTGGAAGGGAGCTTCAAGATCATCTTGTCCAACCATCAACCTAACTCTGACAAAAATAAACACCCACACAACAAACAAAACGCAACACCATCACTAAACCATGTCTCCCAGCACCACGTCAACCTGTCTTTTGAAGACCTCATGCCTTTCTGGTTTTGTGCAGCTGTGAATATACAGCTGATGCGGCTTTTCTGCACCCAGGATTTGAGGATCCTGTGCTAGGAAAGGAGTGGCTCGATGCCATCCCTCTTTCCCAGGGCAGTTGCTAATGTTCTTGGTGCTGAACCAGTAACTCAAAGACTGGTACAGCCAGTGTATTACTGGAACAATTTTGACGTGCTTCTGATACATGCCAGAAATCACAGCGGAGAAGAAATGAAGGATTTTGAACTCGTTGCAAAGGTTATCTTCTGCTTTGGCAAGAATAGGGGAGGTGATTCATAAGGATTTGTACTGAAGTAGTTCTGTCAAAGTGTTTAAATTCTTTAAATTACATACTAATGCCGTAAATATACTGGGAAATACTTCCATTGAAGTCAACCGTACCCAGAGTTGTCAGAATTTTCACTAAGTAAAAATAAATATCTACCTGAGAAGCAAGCGCGTAATCCATTGTTTGCAATGTGACCGTAATATCTTAATTAAATGAAGTGATAATGAAATGAGATATGAATAAAAAATCTTTATTTTCATGAAAGCCACACATTCATTGAGAAGACAGCACAGAGCAAACAAAATGCTTGAATTTAATACAGGTTGTGTCTTTAGATATATATTATACATTATTTTAGGAACACTAATCTTGCTTCTTTGAAATATAGCGCAGTATCTCTGCTCCAGAGAACAGAAATGGACTCATTAGGCAGATAAAATAGTGAAGAAAAATCAACAAATTATCCAGGGTATGTTCAACAGGATGTATT
The DNA here is from genome assembly GCA_025774025.1 of Xenus cinereus. Classification (NCBI taxonomy): domain Eukaryota; kingdom Metazoa; phylum Chordata; class Aves; order Charadriiformes; family Scolopacidae; genus Xenus; species Xenus cinereus. The sequence continues at coordinate 41,622,376 of JAOXJK010000077.1, read as the reverse complement.
AAGACAGTATTTCAGATTAAACTCTTCTAATTGTGAACCTGTCAAACAATTTCACCTTTTGCAGCGCTGAGTACCTGGGGGGAGTTTGATGTTATGCATGAACTATGCATGTGTTTTCTCATCTTTGGTTTATATTCTGGTTTGGGTTTTTTTTTGGTTTTTCTCTGCTGCATTTGATTCTGTAATACCACCTAATCCTTTTCTCTGCTATGATGTACTTTGCTGTCCTTTTTTGCTTTGCACTACCGGTTCCTCCCCAAAATCTCTCTGACTTGTTATCACCCCTGTGTTGCAGCAATAAACTCACCACAGGGAGTCTTCCTGATCCTTCAGTTTCAGTCTTAAAAACTGTATTCTTAAAATGGATAAATGATTCAGGTTCAGATCCTTGTGGTATTTAAGCATCTAATTCCCGTGCATTTGATCAGGGCCTATTTTTAATTTGGTACTTAATGACTTTAAAATACTGCTTTCAATCCTTACATGACAAGGTCTGTAAAAGATGCTGCAAAGTTTATTCCCACGCCATACGCAGCCCTAGCACTCCTCTGGCTGGCACAGTCACATCCTGGAGATCTTCCTTCATCATGTCACCCTGCCTCTTCCTTGCTTTTTCCTTAAGCGGAGTATCTAAGAGTCAGGACAGGGAACTGCTGGAGAGGGAACAGCAGAGGACTACGAAGATGATGAGGGGACTAGAACATCTCTCTTATGAGGAAACACTGAGGGATTGGGTCTGTTTAGTCTGGAGAAGAGAAGGCTGAGGGGGGATCTGATCAACACCTATAAATACTGAAAGGGTGGGTGTCAGGAGGATGGGGCCAGGCTTTTTTCAGTGGTGCCCAGGGACAGGACAAGAGGTAACGGGCACAAACTTGAACATAAGAAGTTCCATTTAAACATGAGGAAGAATTTCTTTGCTGTGAGGGTGGCAGAGCCCTGGCAGAGGCTGCCCAGAGAGGTGGTGGAGTCTTCGTCTCTGGCGACTTTCAAAACCTGCCTGGACACGTTCCTGTGGGACCTGCTCTGGGTGACCCTGCTCTGGCAGGGGGTTGGACTGGATGATCACAACTCCATGTGGTCCCTTCCAACCCCACATCATTCAGTGATTCTGTGATACGGGGATATTCAAATGCTGTCTGGACATGGTCCTGGATAACCGGCTCTAGGAGACCCTGCCTGCTCAGGGAGGTTGGACCAGATGACCTCCAGAGGTCCCTTCCAACCTCATACATTCTGCGATTCAGATCCTTCCTTTTCCAGAGCCTTTTATAGGTGGGCATTAGAAATGCCGATGTGTTAAAATAAAGTTTAAAAAATTAAAAAAAACCTGCTCCCATCTAGCACTAATCTATCTACTACTATTGCTGCTTATATCAAGGGGTTATTATGCTTATAGTAGGGAACTGCATAATGTATATTTCTAGTTACATGCAATAAAAATGCCTATTACAGTTTTTAAATGACTACATAAATAAAGTCAAGCTGGTTTATGACATTTTTATTCTCTTTCACATGTGTGCAAGGTCTGTGTATCATCTTTGACCATCACAGAGCAGAGGGAAATATAGATTGGTTGGAAAAACATATCCAGCCACGCTGCATTGACTCTCTGCATCAAGCTGTGATTTACGGGCCTCACAAAACTACTCTGCGTTGTGCGTAATCCTTTATGGAGCACTACACTGAAAACTTGGGGTGGAAGATTCTGAATTAGTTGAACCTTCTCTCACGTATTAATTTCTGAGGCCATGTGGAGATATGAAAATATTCATATCACATCTTTGAACATAAGGGACTGTTTAATTGTAGTAACAGTGTAAAACTCCTGTCTTAGCCTATTGTCTAGCACTGCAGCTCAGTCTGAAATGGCCTCAAGTTGTGCCAGGGGACGTTGGGATTGGATATTAAGGAAAAGTTTTACATGGAAAGAGTTATTAAGCATTGGAATGGGCTGCCCAGGGATGTGGTTGAGGCACCATCCCTGGAGGTATTTAAAAGACTGGTTGACACAGTGCTTAGAGACATGGTTTAGGGATGGGTTTTGTCAGTGTTGGGTTGATGGTTGGACTCGATGGTCTGGAGGGTCCCTTCCAACCCAGGAAGTTCTATGATTCTATGATAAATCAGAACAACTAGATGGTAGCCAAAACATGTTTTACCTCTTCTCCCAAGCATTGCACAATCCTTCTACCTCTCTTTATCCCTGTCCCAAACGCACCCATTCAGGATGGCACCCTGGCAGATACTTCTCACCAATCCCCCTCTTCAGTTGTCTGATTTCACTGTTCTATAAATTAAAATAAAAATGAAACAGAAATTAGAGTTTACTAATGTAGCATTCAACACAAGCTGTGCCTACTAGTCTCCTAAAACACGAATATAAATGGGAGTGGTATTGTTATCTAGAAAAATGTCTATTCCCCTTTGAATCCTGCTAAATTCATTACCTCAGTTCTGCCTGGCGAATACCTGATCCTTCTTTGAGGCTTTTAAGGTCCTCTGCTTTCTATTCTGTATTCTTTGGCAGTGGATCACCTGGGTTTGTTTATGCACCTGGTTCATTTGCCTTTTTTTTTTTTCATTTTAAATATGCTGCCTTTGACTAGGAAAATCCTCTCATTTTTATTGGATAGGAGGACATTAATCAGAAGTATCTAGTCAGCCTTCTCTGCAACATTGCCTTTTCAATATGTGTGTCTTTTCAATATGTATCATCCCCTTCTTTGCTGTTTATTCCAATCTCTCCTCTAAATATATATTTAATCTCTACATCTCCTATTGCACTCATTAGCTGTCAAATGTTCTGTATAAATCATATTTTACAATGCAAGTTAGGAAGGAAAGATGAATGAAACTGTGTAAGCCACTATATATAAGAAAGGGTATGAGCCTGGAGAAGAGAAGGCTCCGGGGAGACCTTAGAGCCCCTTCCAGTCCCTCAAGGGGCTCCAGGAGAGATGGGGA
>JAOXJK010000077.1:41590811-41619309 GCA_025774025.1 Xenus cinereus | reverse complement strand
TACAACCCTAAGGTTGTAAGTCAAGGAATAGCTATCCACAGGGCAAGTTTTCCTAACTAGAAAAAGGAAGCTAAAATAATTTAGACGATAGAGACCAGTATGTCCTAATAGTCTGAGTGATGTTCTCAAAGACAGCACAAACAGCTTTGTTCGTGTTACGGTGTCATTTGAAAGCACCAGGCATATTCAAGCTTTATCGTTTTTCCAAAGAGATGGTACAACCACCACAGCATCACCTTGTGCTTAAGAACCTCCATGTCACACTTAAGAGTAGGGATACAAACAGAAGATTAGAGCATACTGGAGACACTTCAATTTTTTAATTGAAGTGCTGAGTCCACTCAGTAAAGCCCAGGTCTTTTTCTTTAACATTATTAATTTTAAAGCTGCTAACGTGTAAGTGGCTGGATAACATGACAGCCCTCTTTTAACAATCTCTACATCAGACTGAGCATCATCCTGATTAACAGGACTTATAAAAGGAAATAAAATCCCACATTGTATTCAAACGTATATCACTCCACTATTTTTATAGGGAAAATTCCAGTAGCTCTGTTGACTTTACAGCACTCCCATTTAAGTCAGAGGCACAGTGCCCTTTGACTTCAAACAGGAGCCGTATTAAATTGATTCCCAGAACTCCTGAGATTACAGACTCTTGATTTGTTGGGCATTGTATTGAAAACCCACCAGCGAACGCTTGATGTGAAGAACGCTGGTCAAATGAATGGACTGAAAAAAAGAACTGCTATTATCCTAATTAAAAAGTGATCGGGTAACCATCAATACTATGCCATCTCCCTTCTGAAATCGAGATGGTCATCTTAATTAATTATGCAAAAAAGTATCGGAACAGGACTGACAATCTCAAAAGGACAAGGACATCCTTAAAGCTTTCTGGAAACAGAGGCGAAAGTAAACTTGCTTCTGAGAAGACACATGTAATTATCAGAGGTGGTAGAGATCAGGGTTACATTGTTTTCCTTCCCACATTTAGCTTGTACATTCTTTACAGGCAAGCCTGACTAAAAATCTGCTCTGTTCTGTTGTAAAAAAGGACCACTTAACTTACTCAGGATCTCAGCCAATCTTGATTTATTCCATGATACTATTGCCATTAAGAGCTGTGGACCTTCTAGGCTTGAGGTTGATCAAGTTTAGTCATTTAACATAGAATAGCTTGGGTTGGAAGGGACCTTAAAAGGCCACCGAGTCCAACCTCCCCCACAATGAGCAGGGATATTTTCAAGTAGATCATGTTGCTCAAAGCCCCACCCAACCTTAACGTTTCCAGGGATGGGGCATCTACCACCCCTCTGGGAAACCCGTCCAGTGTTTCACCAGCCTCAGTGTAAAAAATGTCTTCCTTAAATCTAGACTAAAACTACCTTCTTTCAGTTTAAAGCCATTACCCCTTGCCCTGTCGCAACAAGCCCTGCTAAAAGGTTTGTCCCCATCTCTCCTGTAGGCCCCCCTTCAGGTACTGCAAGGCTGCTATAAGGTCTCCCCAGAGCCTTCTCTTCTCTGGCTGAACAACCCCAAATCTCTCAGCCTGTCTTCATAGGACAGGTGCTCTAGCCCTCTTATCATCTTCGTGGCCCTCCTCTGGACTCAATCCCTTCATCCCTCACCCTCTATTAATACCCCAGGGGTTGCCCCAACCCATGTGCACGGCCTCTTCTTCTTACCCATAGGCTTTCTACCTGCTCATGGCTATTCTTCAGACAGCTCTTCACACTTTATCCACTTGATGTAGAGGGCAATGCCTCCACCCCTCCTTCCTTGCCTGTCCCTTCTGAACTGCCTGTAGCCATAGATAGCTGCACTCCAGTCATGGGATTTGTCTCACCAGGTTTCAGTAATGACAACTAGCAGCACAATGGGTTCCAACTCCTCCTGTCCATCGCCCATGCTGCCTGCACTGGTGTAGAGGCACTTCAGCTGGGCTGTCGGCCGTGTCACCTTCTTAGAGGAACACCCCTTCATTCCTTTGGGGTATTTCACTGGTGTATCACTCTTGGCTCCTATTACCTCAGGAGCCCCTGGTTCATCTCCATAAGACTTCAAGTGTGCTGCGGTGCAGCCAGCACATTTCAGAGCAACAAGCTGCAGGCCCTCGCTAGCACCCCATCCCTGTAACTGTTGCCTGTTGTCCCACAGCTTGTCACAGGCAAGCCTGATATTGCCCTCTTCCCCCTTAATCCTAGTTTAAAGCTCTGTCAACAAGTCCTGCTAGCTCGTGAACCAAGACCCTCTTCCCCCTTTGAGAAAGGTGAATGTCATCTGACTACAGCAAGCATGGTGCCGTGTAGGCCATTATTGAAAAACCCAAAATTATGGCAGTGACACCAACCACGGAGCCACGTATTAATAGACTGGACTTGTCTGTTTCTTCCAGTGTCACTGCCCGCAACTGAGAGGAGAGGAAAAAATAACCTGTGCTCCAGATTCCCTTACCAACTGTTCCAAAGCCCTGAAGTCTCCTTTGATCCTTCCTGGACTACATGTTGTGGCTTCATCGCCACACAACATGTTCTCTTCCCTAAAGAGAAGAGGGTGATTATTGCAACTATGCTTTAGTGGCCCTCTAGTTCAATCACAGCAGTCCTTGGATCAGTTACCCCTCCAAGGGCAAGACTTGTACCAAGGCAATTGGTGTATTTCCATTTCACATGGACCAGAACTGTTCTGCAATGCCCAGCGCACGCTCAAAGCTTGTCTGGCAGAAGATCACACTGGGGCAAGATGACGTGTGCAGGGGGGTCATGCAAGGTTCCTCCCTAGAAATACAGAACATTAGAAGTTTAAAAGCCTCTTAAATGAGTGATTTCACACCTGCAATTTGTAAATATAAACAAGGTCATTGGCACCAAATTCTAGCAAAAACCGAGCCTGCATTAAGGTCCCTAGAAAATACTGCAGAAAAAGATTTTTCACTTAATACAACCGCATTTTAGCTTGATGCCACCTCATTTGGCAAAGAGAATACTGCTCATTTTTTTACCCTCATTATCAAGATCAGTAAAGCATCACTACTTATACTGATCCTGATTACTTCACTGAACAGCTGCCCCTGCCTTCTCACCTTCCAGTATATAAGGAGCAAGCAGGTTAAAAGGGTTCCCACTCTAATGGTATCGTTAATTGACCTTTGATACAACTGTAGCTATTAGTACTGGAAATAAAGAAATCATTATTTGCAAAATTTAAGATCAGAGCCCTATAATCCTTATTCATGTAAGTCTTATTGGTTTATAATGAAACTAACTGCATCAGCAAAACCAATTTAAACAGGATGAAGTACAAAAAGAACTGGTTGCCAAGAACAAGTTGTAATCACCCACAGAGACCCAGGGGTAGCTCTCAGTAACTCAATTAGCCTTACTGGAGTTTTGCTGGATTTGCATTAATAAAGCAAAGAGCAGGGGTTAGTCCCACAAATCTCTTAGAACAGCTAAAAGTAATTTAGAAATACACGACAGCAACAAAGAAGATAAGATACTACACATTCAAGATCTAGTAGAGATTGCAACTGAAACTTCCTCAGCTTACTCTGCGCTAAGTTTTAAGACTTACATGCAGATTGAGTAAAGCTTGATGAGGTTATTTTTCCTAGAAAAGGAGGGAATCTGGACTGAGAGAAAGCCTTAGGGGGATTTGGCACGGCTAGCTTCAATTTGCTTTCATCAACAGCATCACTGGTCTCTGCTAAGCACAGAGAAGAATTTTTATACTGTCTCTTATATGCTTCTAAAGTAACTTTAGAATCACAGACTTTCATGGGGCAAGGTAGAGATCTCACTTTGTGAAACAAAACCAGTCTATTTTTCCAACACATGGCAATGACGTAAGATGCTGCAGAGACTAAAATGAATCTGCTTAAGAATGGTAATTAACAAGTTAATCCAGGTGATATTTATTAAATATGATGGAGCAGATGCTTAGAAAGTCCTTAAACATCAATTGCCAGAAGTTAGCAGCCTGTAATATGAAAATCATTACTTCACTTAAACCTCCAAGTGTCCTATCTCCTTTAGGAAACCAGCATTTGACACAGCTGTTTTCTAGACTGGAGGCAGCAATTCCTAAGGTGCAGAGGGCAGGCTAAATTCCTATGGAAATGCTCATCCTTGCTCTGGATCCTCTTACATGCTTTTAAATGAAAGTAGTGATATTCCCCATTCTTTGCCTCAGAAGGGGCTTCCTTAGTGTAAGATTTTCTTCAAACCAAAACTGAATTGGAACAAAAGGAATCTCTAAATATGATAAACTGAACATTCGGCTAACACAGAACAGAGAGAGCAGTGCAAGCATGGTTTCCTTTTCTTCTAGACCTTTTTTCAAACCAGCCCACTTCCCCGTTCTGCAAAGGCAAACACCAGATTGAAGACATCTTCACCCTCATTTTCTCCTCTGCAAAGCCCAGCAGCTTCAGCCTAAACTTGCGCCAAGTCTGAAGCAAAACTGTTTCACTCCTCACTTCCAGAAGGGGCAGACACTGTGGGAGCACAGAGGTTCAGACCCAGTTGATGTGAACCCTCCCTGCTGTACACCCAATACAACAAGAACACGTGCATGCACCTTAGGTATTTGTACCACCTCCCACAGAGACGCCTTTTGTAGAGGGGGGCAGCTGAAGTAAGTCTCCGACTGGAAAACAAGCGTGAAACTCCAGTGATCAAAAGTTTTGAGCTGTTTTAAGGAGCGAGGGCTTTGCTGAGTATCAGCCTGTTATCTAAAAGATGTTTATGCATGGAAGAGAGACAGCCCAAGCTTGAGAAGCAATCAGCTCAAACAGCTTTGCACTTCCCTTGTCTAACAGCCTAAACGAGGATGGGCATATTGTTCCAAGAAATTCAGAAAGCATTTTTCTCCTTGAAATGTCAGTCGTGCAATCCTCTAGCTGTTCCAGTCAACTCCCAGTTGTTCTGAGTCCTTACAGGAAAAGCAGGGGTTTTTTTTTTTGCATTCCTTTAAATGATCAGAGCTGAATCATTGCTGCTGCTCCAGGTAAGCAAAACAGACGAAGGAATAAGCAATCAGATGCTTAGAATTCTGCCAGACACTTTGCTGCAAAGACTGACACAAGCTTGTTTCAACGCATATCGTTTCCGAGATCATTTTTCATTCCCTCCTTTAACAGATGACAATCAGTGTAAGAAAAAACAAGCTGAAGAGCTATTAAAGATTTCTGGGTTTAATTACACTACTCTATGCTCTACGAAAAGCACAGAGAAAACACAGTGATACTTGAATCTTCGTCTCAGCCTGCTTGCAGAAGGATAACGATATGCTTTGTGCCCTATTACTGTCCCAGAAATAATGAAGGCAATAAAATAATGAAACCAATGAAAGATATAGCCAAGGGCAAGGAGCACAGTGACAACAGTGTCTCAATTGAATTCTGTGCTGCTTCGAAAGTGGATATATTGCTGACAGTGTATTATATATGGAAAATAAGGAACTGCAACTGGTAAGGTGAAAGTCTTCTTCTGTGAAGATCTAATAATACCATCTTACAGTGATAACATCCTTTCATCCTAATCTTCTACCTGAAGAGAAAAGGGAACCCAAAAAATGAAGATACATATTTAAATCTTGGCTCCCTAATACTTAGAGGCCCTACATTTAGCTCAAACTCTGCTGGAAAATTCCACATTACCTCTCTACTGATACTGATGGATGCTGTATCTGTGTGTATAGACACGTGCAGATACAAGACACGAAAATTGCTTTTTATTAGAAAATCACAGCTTGAAAGCCTGCTGTAACGGAAGAGTTAACATAACAAATGCACTCTCAAATGAAATACTGTTTTTCGCAAGCATGTAATGTTTTTTTAAAAAAGTGGTGTAATTAAGTGTAGGCTATAAATATAACTTTAGAAATAACAGTCAAAAGCAGCTTACCTGGTAGTAAAAAAAAATTCAAATGCTTACTTACGCATAGTCAGCATTTTATTAAGTGCTACATCGAGCTTTGTTTTTTCAAATTTTTCAGTAAAGTTTTTGAACATGAATTTACTTCAAGTGAACAGTTTAGAACACTGAACTATAAGCAATTCCTTCAATTTATTCGCTGTGGCTTTGACAGAAGTAAGTCAGAATATGCACATACATTTGGAAGTATACTTGCATAACATTTAAGGAAACTTATCCAAATACAAGTCAAAAAAGCCACAATAAATAAAGAGAGAAATTATGGAAAAGCAAAGACCTCTTTTTTTCCTAGACAAATGTTCCATCAGCAGGAGTCCCATTATTTGTTATAACAATCTTTAACTTGTAATGACTCTGAAGAAGACTAATAACAGACTGGTGGGAACAGATGGAGTGGTGGTGTTAATTATAGGCACTTAGCTGCATCAGACCCCATGAGTTATTACTAACATTTCCCACTAGGGAGGAGAATCACTCGCTTTTAAGTAGTATGTTGCTTACTAAGCTGGGAGCATTAGCAGTCGGGATTGTACTAATCAGTACTAACAACATAAAATAAAACTCAGCTGCAAACAAAAAAAAAAAATCCAACGAAAATACTCCCTGAATAACCCCCACATTATTTTATTTATTTTACCTTTTCCAATCACTTATAAATATAAAAATTCTTCCACAAAGATTTAAACTCAGGTCTCACTAATTAAATCTTCCTACCACTCAACTACAGAAAGGTACATACCTTTACTGGCAACATTAGCATTCTGAGCATCCGATTAGCAAGAAGATAAAATGAAGTAGAGGAAAACCTCCCTAGCATGTATGATAGAAAGTAAGCAGACCTCCTGAACTGAGTGAAGCCAAGAACCTGCAAAGCGGTTCACCACAGAAAAAAGATTATTCAGTCTTCAGGATATTGTTTCAGAGCACCTGCACACACCCTTTCCAATTACACAACCCAAACATCGCCTCTAGGCCTTCTGAGTTTCCTGCTGCATCCCTACCTCCAAACAGGAAACCATCTCCCTTGTGCTTATCAACAAAGCATCTGGAGGTTATTAAATCCATCTGCTTGCTTAAGCAGAAACAGTATTTCTCCATGTTACATATTCAATAGGAAGCTACTCCTATTTGTACGAATCACAGCACAGAGAGGGGACAATGTCTTCCTTTCGCAAATGGTCATAAGGCCAGAAACAGAAGCCACCATAGGTGTTGCAGAAAACATTTCTGAGGGGGCACCAAATCAACATACCCTCTAAAAAAAGCCACGGAACAAGTCCATTGACCACCTGGGAGCCAAACGAACACTGTGAAAAAAAAGTCCAATGTTTAAAGCATCCGATGATGTGCCGTATTTGAAAAATTACTACACGTCTTTTGAAGCTTTAAGCAGTGCCTTCAAAAACGTTAGTTACTGGAAAATTTAAAGAATCCTTATATTCTGATGTTTAGTCACACCGTAGAAAACTGGAATGAAATTTGTCTGTCAGTTTTCCACGGATAATTAACTCATTTGTAGTATACTTATTAGCTGAAAGGACTTAGCCATAAAGGTCAAGGGGAAGAAGATGCGTTTTACAACTAGAATGAAAGCAGATACTAAGAAATACATTAGAATGAATAAATAAAAACCAGAATTTGGGGTGTAAGAACAGCTGTATAGAAAAAGCATAGACTGTATAAAAACTAATTACAGATTGCATGAAAGATGACATCAAACCTACTTGCATGCCAAGAGGACTTGCATGCTATGCAATCATCTTTCCCTGGAAATTACTATTTTAGTTGAAGAGCACTCCAGTCTGCAGGGCTCGTGTGTACAGAAATGAGTATTGAAAGTTGTATTATACATCTGATCTGCCTGAGCCTGTGATTGCATAAAGCCTGTTCTCAACAACGTTCTCAACAAATAGAGAACTTTAGTGGGAACTATAAACAGGGGTTATGATCAGCTGACAGTATAACTTTGGTTAGAAGTTGTAACTTTCAACAGATCTCAGCAATAAAAATAAACGCAAATAAGCAACACCTTGCCTTCCTACAGGCCTTGATCACATACCCCTAGCAAGCAAAAGCTTCCTATCAATTTCTATGGAAGCTGCTTATAAGAAATCCAAGAATTTATCTAATTCCTTCCTCTTCTCCCAGGATATTTTCTATCATCTTCCAAATCCCTCTTAATGTAGCCATGTACAAATTCACCTCCTACTGACACTTGGGGTATGACCTACCCAATACCTCTAATAATGAAATGCACGCATTTGCCAAGGAAGGAGCAGTTGTATTTAATTAAATCTCTTGTCATTCAGGAGATTAAAAAACAAAACCCTCACAATTTTATGTTGATAGTACCGATACTAGGGCAGTTGTTGAAAATTTTCTCAAGAATTCCATCTCCAATTTCTGGTTACAAACCTTGAAGAATCCCATATATTTTGTACTTACATTCAAACTTGAGGACCCAACATCCAGTCAGAACAGCCATCATACATTTGACAGTTCTTGGCATTGGAGCATCAGGGATAACAAGATGAGTTACTAGGAGAAAGATTACATCAGTAGAAGTAAAAGCACATAAAAAGCAGAGCCATGCCTGGCTAAAAAACAACTAATCACCATTTAAAGAATAAACAGACTATAATAATTTATGAACCACTCTTTCCGGCATAAGTATGTGATTTTTGAGACTAAGATACAAGTAAGTGGAAGCACTATTAGAAGTTTTGTGGTTTCCAACATATACTTGCTATGAAAAAGGGAAACCATGTTTTTATAGTTCTAAGCTAACGCTTAAAACTTCAAAAGAGGTTCTGGTTTATAGGATAGTACATTTTTCCAATCCTTTTAAAGTTATATTTAACTCTGACAGGAATCTTACTATGCAATCTCACTACTTTAACAAAGCTACAAAGCTAACAGAACTCAACTCGGAATTCTGGAGTATTAATCAGGGTGTGAAAGACGGTAGGGTAAAACTACCTTAGTGTTTCTTTCACAAGCAGGAGAAGCACTCCAAAGAAAAACTAATAGGAGGGATTAAGACAATGTAACCCCCCTCAAAAGGGAACAACAACACCAAAAAAAAAGCCAAACAATTTGGCTCCATCCTCTTAATGAAGAGCAAAATTTGAAGGAAGGTAGCACATGAGAAAAAAATTGTCAACATTTAGTCAGTGACATGCTCTTTCTAAAGGCACCATCTGCCTAAGACTCCCTTCTGCAACATAAAAGCCTTACAGGATGTCTCATATGAGCAGAGACCTTGGTAAAAGAAGTATAAAGAGAAGAGGTCTTTAAGGAGAACTTATAGATTTTAAATAACAGACAATACACTGTCAAACTGTGGCTTCTCCAGAAGTCTCCTGCCTCAGTAACCAGGCAGGCTTTATGAGTTTATAATGCAACACTAGACACCATCATTCTACTACTGCTATAATTCAAGGATTTCAGAAACTGCACTTATTAGGTACGACAAAAAGCTCTTGCAGCTAGTATCTTAAAGGAGGAAGTGCAGAACTGCAGTTAGTTATATTTGGACAGAGACATTTCAGCAAGACTGCATACCTTTGCTGTTAAATTCAGTACACCTTTGAGCCTTCAGAACTGTCGCCAGTTTGATCAGCAATTTCTGTTGCTCCGAAGTAAGATTGCTCCCCAGTAAAACAAGAGGTCCATCTCTTTGCTGGCTCGGGCTCAGAGCCTGCATGAACATAAAGTCCTACAGTAAGCTGAATGTTTGGGAACATAAAGAAAGCAACTAACTTGTTTGACAGATGTATCTAATAAAGAGTAAGCATTTTGAAAAACAATTCATGGCAAGCTTAGTGGACAGGGTCCACAAATAAATCTCTTTATAACAAAACAGTTCTAGAGGAGAAAAAGCTAGTTATTAAAGGTACTTCATTCAGCTTATGCAAGGTACCAAAACAGCTTGTGCATCAGGTTTTTTCTTCCTTGCCTTTTTTTTTTTTAAAGACACTGGTGTGCATACATTCAGCTGGTCAAACATTGTGTAAACAGCCTTGCTGACTCAAAGGAGAAAAAAATTTCCCTCCTACCTTGGTGAAGTATTACCAACAGATTCACTACCAATATGTTGAGTAACCTACATAACTCAACACCTGCATTTCTTTTTACAAAAAATGCCCCTAATACGTTGCTCTGTAATTAATGAATGCTTAAGGTTTTTTTATGCGGATAGTACTAATGCAAAGTAGGAGGAGCTGCTTGCTAAAGTTTTATGCTGACAAAGATGTGATACGTCAGTTCCTGGGTCTTTGTGAGTACTCCCAGATTCCCTAGTACAGACACACCTTTGAGACCCAGTTACCCTAAAGCTTTGGATCAAGTCATCCATATGAGCTGGTAACCATCCACTGGCACACACTCACCCCAAAGCAAACGCAAACACTAAGTGTTTTGTTTGCGACAGAAGAGCTGCATCTTACATCTGCTACAAGTGGGAGGAACAGTCATATCTTTGCTGATTTAGCTCCAACAGTTTACTTTTGGCCAGTGGCTATCTTATTACCCATTGGATCACAACAGGCTGTATACCCTGGAGTAGAATAGGACTACTTGAGTTTAACCATCATTCTTTAGGAAGCATGAAGTCTGAATAATGTGATTTTGGTCACAAATCCTGAGAAGTATTTGGCAAAAAGGAGAGGAAGACAAAAACAAAACCCCCAATATAATCTTCGAAAAGCTGCTTTCAACTGCTGAGCTGGTATCTTCATTGTTGGACAAAGGACAATATTGGAACAGCCTTTTAAAGGCACACAAAAAGCACCTCGAGTAAAGACTGCTGCTTACTTTCAGCCGGTTCAGCAAATAGAACAAATTCAAATACACAGAAAACAACAACAGTGTGTTAAATTAACGAAACTTCAGGAATAACATGTTGTTCATTCTCCTATAATAAAGCCACATTACAAGAAACATCCTTTGTTTTCCTAGATAAAGCTATAACACAGAATATCATAGCTTGTAAGCATCCCACACACATTCTAGAAATACTGTCCAAGTTAGTATCCCAGCCTATTTAAAATCTCCCTGTAAAGGCAGGTGACATTCTGTACTTAGGTCCAAGCCTTCAATACTTACAAGATAAAATTCTGTTTTTTTAAAAAGCAAACGAAAACGAAAAACCACACAGACTTACCTCACAGGGTTGGTTAAATGAAAATGATCCATTCTTCACTGGTAACATTAGCACAGACTTCATCTTTTCACTTTCCGCATAGTCCACAGGCCGCAGACCAAATATATTACTGGCAAAACAAGCACAGATGGGTTTAAGTAAATAAAATGTGACTTTATTCTTAACTAACTGGGCACATTAGCTGGGTAGCTTTCCCTCCCGCTTTCTTATTAATATGTAATTTCAGCTAAAAACCACAAAGCTTCAAGTAAGAATTGTGTCTAAGACAGATGGCTACTGAATTACAAGCTGCTGCATTCAGCCGAGGCGATGTTCAGAGCAGTATGTTCAGTTAAATAAACCACAGTCCTTGCTAAACTGTTTCAAGATGCACTTTGTTATCATTCACAGGACCTAGAAATTTCAGCTTTAATCTTTGATTGCAGTCATATAACCAAGAAAAAAATAAACGTATTTTTGGCTTACCCATCTGCCATAAAAGCCATGTCAGAAGATTAAACACACTGTGTTAAACACTGGTTATGCTTTTATGGGAAAAGCTATCTCTTTCCTACTTGGGAACTGCGACTCCCTCGCACTTCCAAAATTTGAGTATGCATCTCATTTTCCCTCAGCGTGCTGTTCTACGGCACACGTTACAGCCAATTCATTCAAGTTTTAGTTGTTTCGCCAATTTTGTTGAACACTATTCATCCTGTGTGGCACCTCGCAGTTATTAGATATGCTTCGAGACCCATTTCCTCCCCCATTCTTTCAGCGTTACCCAGACAGATAGGATTTGCTATAAACACAACATCGAGCACAGCCGTGGCTTCCATCTCTTCTCCACACAACTTTGCAGCTGCAGGACAGCAGTGAGTGGAGGAAAGCTTGAAACCGCAGAACAGGTATAATTGCTGTTAACGAACACGATCCTCTCCCAGCACTCTCGGGAAATATTCTGCTTGCTTTGCCCTTTGTGGAAATAATGGCTATTCCAGCTGATCCTCTTCTCCCCACCTCGTGGAGCTCGGGGTCTCAAAAGGCATAATAAGAGCTCGTTATGAAGGGGAAGCTTGTCACCGAGAACAAAGCCCTGACTCAGTATCTGAAATCCAGCAAGCTTCGTCATCAAGCAATGAAACATTTAAAGAGGTCAAAAAAACACTGCATTTTCGAAGTACTGTCTCTTACACGTTCCTGTGCAGAGGAGGAATCTAGGAAGTTTTATAGGCAATTCCACGTGAGGCCATAACCCATTCCAGCCCAAAGAGAAGCTCCCATCACTGAGTCTTCATTCTAACTTAACTGGGGGGCTTCGGCTAGCGTAAAACTCAAAGATGCATCTGACCTTAGCACCCTTCTACACTCCTGACTGAGCGCTGCTCACTAACAGAGCCTCTTGGGAAAACAACAATCCACAGAAATCCCACCCAGAAGATTCTGGGATGGAATTTTTACAGTTGCTAATTCTACAATATTACCAACCCCAAGCTCTTCTGTGTTACTAATGAGCGAAGAGCTAGCATAATACAAATTCTGCAGACTAAAAGATAATTGGTTAAATCTCAGCCCAGTCCTGGGAGGTGCAGCCCATTAAATATTGTCGTGCTGTTCCTGCTTTGTCATGCATCATCAGGGTAGCTCTTGCCCTTTCTTTAAATAAGGGCCATATTCGACTTAAAATGCTGCAGGCCAGAGTCCCTTTGAACAACACATCCAGAGGTGGTGGGGGGAGAAATATTAGCACATACACTAAAATCACCTTTAGACTAGCTGGCTGACCTTTTCCTGTGAACTAAGCAGGGGGAGGAAATCAGTGTCTGCCAGTAGCAGAGGTCTGGGAGTCACAGTAAGATCCTCGACTGTTGGAAAAAGGCTCATGAATGTTTACCATAGATAAATATATAGGCCATCACAGTGAAATATTTAACGTTTTTTGCCAATTAAACTGTAAAAATAAGAGCTCCAGCTACTCCCTCTGTAGTCACTTAAAATTTTTTTCTGCATTTTTAAGATAACTTCAGTTGCCTCTTACCAGTGTATTACAAAATGCTGTCCTGTCATTATGCAGCATTGAAGAATTAATGGCTATTCATAGGATGTTAAGGCTGGCATAGTTGAAGTAAAATGTGACAAACCTGAAAAAAGGAACACCAGCCCAAGGGATGGATTTAAGACTTTTAAATATTTTCAACAAAACAGCTTGTTGAGTTAAGGAAAGGGAGAAAAATAATAGCCAAAACAGAAGAGGGTTTACAAAATAAAAACTGAGACAAGGAAAACATCCTAACAACAGATTTCAAGTATGGTATTGCTGTAATTTACACATCCTTTCCAAAGAGAAAGGATGAAAATTGGATTTGTTCTATTTAGTTAATCACCCACTAACCATCCAAAAAGTAAGTAATCACGATCAGAAAGAGACCTTGCCCAGTCTTTGTTGGGTTGATACAGTTAGCAGTGCACTTACTCGAGAAACTGTTTTTAATATATTAGGAATATCTATTATTTTTCACCCTATGATCAGCATCAAGGACTAGATCTATGCAGCCACAAGAACTCCAGTAAGGCACAAGAATGGGAAACAGAAGCTTTCGGCAAAAACGCATGCTCAAACCTGTCTTTACTCAGCCACACTGAACAAGCGAAATCATCCACCTCATTTCAGAGTAAAAACTGATTTTTGATCCAGCTTGCAAAACAAAATTAAGTGAGACATGCACATTAGGTCCACCCTAACACACAAACACGGCATTTTTAGAAATACCAATAGCACACTCTGTTTGTGTGCTCCTACTACAGGTCTGGGTTTGTTGAGAATGGGTCTGGCGCATGTGAAGGCTTAATGGGACAAGTTCTGTACTCAGAAAGAAGATACAAGTGTGCCTCTGGTCCTTCAGCTAGAATACAAGGTCTCTCAGACATACTTCTTCCTACAAGAATGCAAGTGGGCTTTTTGCAAGTTGTTTTAAACCTTCAAGAGTCAGATGTATCCTTTGATGCAAGCAGTCTCCTCTTAGTCAGTCATCAAGGTACTGAATAGTCAGTAGAGGGCTCTTACAGCTACAACAAATTCCAATCAAAGAGTAGGACGCCTGTGCTGAGAACAAAGGTGAGTCCAATGAAGAGAAACTTGATGTAATCTGCCGAGTATGACTTTACACGAGATGACAAGACAGTATCTTAAGGACTGACAGATGAAAGAACTTCTCATGAAAAGCTTTAGAAATTGGATTCAGTTTATGGTGCAACATTGATGAAGTCTTAGGTATGAAGACAACAGAGGTTACTGCTGTAGTCAAAAAGAAACTTAACAGTTACCTTCTAAATGTTTCAGTAAACTTTAAGGAAATAAGCAACCAGAGGGAGACACACCCTTGTCAATTCTTCAGAAGCCCCAAATTTTCACAGCTTTTGATACAAGCAAACAATGACTATATAATACTTTGTAATCAGGAGTTTTAAGCTGCTCCATTTTGACACCAGAAGTTATTTTCTCTTCCACAGCTGAGTATAAACCAAGTTTTACCCCAGCCCCACAAAAAGAGCTCAGTATTGAATGGAAGCCCCACCACCAGGTTCCAGTGCAGTACTGTATCCACTCATTCCCATATGGAAATCTGACCAGTTTGAGGCTTTCCGCTCAGCGCTCGTATTGCGAGACTGCAGTAAGCAGAAATCTTTTTTGAACCTGACAGAAGGAAAAAAACATTTAATCTGTGGAGCCAGAAAGACCGTCTTAGATACCCAAACAGGGCCAGGGTTTTAATTAACCTGCTGTCAGCAGGAAGTTAAGCATGCTGTCTTGCACTTACACAGCAAAGCCCTGCACTATCTTGAGTTAGACAAAGCAGACAAAATGATGTCAGTGTCATGGGTCTAAGGCCTCCTGGAATTAACTGCAGGTTATAATAGGTTTTGCCCCTACGCTATTCAAACTGAAGACCACGGTCTACCCCCAAGCATTCACGCAGGTTTTCTTCAGAATCAGACTCACAGCTGAGCAAAGACAACTAACACCTAAAGAAATAGGGCAACACAACAATTTTTACTAATGCTGAACTTATTGTGCATGAAGAACTGGCAAGATAGCCCACTTGAGTGAAAGCATTTAGGAAACACTGTGAAATTGCAAATGCACAGATCTAATTTTTCAAATCACTTGACTTGCTGTGAAGCAAGGAAAGAGAGACAGAATTCAAGAGAGTGAGAGCATGAAAAAAGCTATAAAAATATAAATTAGCTATGTGTAGGAGATTAACTAAAAAAATTAACTACACCAGCAGGACAATTAATAGGTCCACTGGTCCATATAATATTTTTCATTTGTAGTTTGTATCTTTCCCAGCCAGTGAAAACTTCAAATGGCAAAATGAAGTGCCACAATATTAAATCTTACAGATTTCAAAAAAAAATTTTTTTGCCAAGGAATACTGAAATCCTAGGATTGCTTCCTGGCAAAAGAGGTAGCTATCATCTGTATTCATTTGGTCCAAAAGATATGTAGCTGCTTCATATTACACACAGTTACTCCTTAATGACTATGTATTAACACGCAAGGAGAAAGAACTAGCCTGAAAGACACTTGGAATGAGATGTAATTGATGGGTCTGTGAACTTGACAATCTAAATTTGAAATTGCAAACTCTCAGCTCTCTGATGGCTAGTGTTACGCTAATATTTGTGCGCCTCATGAATTGAGGTCCCTTAGACCTCAATTTGGTTCCAGATGTATCTTACATCCCTCTACAGACCAGTGGATCTTACCTACCTTTGGGCCTGCAGTCAGTAAATAGTGCACATCTTTAAAAAAGTATTTAATCTTGCACAACTGAGTATCACACTAAATTTCAAAACTACTGCTCTAAGCAGGCTATTCAACACAGGCTCTGTTTTTATTCCAGTAGATTAACTCTCCAACACACAAGGGACATTAAGACACAAAACTGAGTTAATTCTATGGTCAAAACAGCAGCAAGACATCAGTCACTTTTGTGGGGTTTCATGCTATATATTTCATAGTGTCCCAAGTCACATTTGAATCCATTTATCATGTTCACATTTTACTTAGCTTAGCTAAAGGAAAAGACTTTAAGAAACCACAGTGAACTAATCAAACTTTCCTCCCCATCCCTGTGGGGTAATGAAGAATCACTTTAATATGCTAGGATAAAGAAGGCCTTCTCCTGAGCTGAAAGTTAGTTCACTGAGAGCCTGAAGAGCCCACAAAAGGACTAGAAATCACAAAAGGACTAGAAAGAGTTTCATACACGGAAAAAAAATGCAAATTAAAATGAGACAAATTTATCAGTTTGGCAAAATTGGTTTGGTAAGGTCTTAGCTCAAACACTGCATATCTCTAAAGTTAAGGCACTCCTTAGGTATATTCCTAAAGAAAATAAACCTTCGAGGAGAAATGCAAGTTCTACTCATCACTGCTCAAATTCTACTTTAAAGATTCTAGAGTAATAATGAAATGAAGGTGAGCAGATCCTACATTAAGTACAAAGAGGCCAATTACAACTAGTCATACTGAAAAGAACTATAATTGCACCATCTGAAGTGATCACCCTGTTCTCACCTCGTTTTTAAAACTGTGGTCTGCAGGTCTCGGGGATCTAGGAAAAATGTCGCTGAAGAAAAGCAAGCTTCTTGTCAGATGTGACTTCATTATACGGGCACCTGCATCCACTAGAAAGAAACATTTAAACCTTCTACATTAAAGAAGGTTCAAGTCCACTTACCCAGACAAATCTAACCACTGTTTAATTAGGACTACAACTATCAGAAGCAGTGACAGAAAAAACCCTGTAAGACTTGCAAAAATCGTGATCCAGGGAAAGATCATAGCACAATTCATTACTGGAAGCCAGCAGGGCACAGGAAGGGAGGGATGAACAAGACGGATTCTCAGAAGTCTCAGACATACAGTTCCTTGTTTCTGTTGTTTCTTGGTAATGTCTGGAAAAGGTCAGTGAAGTCTTACTATTCAAGTCTAAACACTTCGCTTGTACATCCCTTTCTCTCTATGTCTCTAACTCTCTCTGTAAAAATGGGGGAGTGTGGGGAAATCCCAACCTTTTTCCATCATCAATGCAATAGTAACGTGCACAGTAGCATTTCAGCCAGAGATAGAGAGCCTACAGATGATTTGGAAGCCTCATTTTTTTCCGGAGGGGAGGTGGGTACAGGACTGGATTTTTGCCAAAGCACCTGTAGTTCCTTTTGCCAAATGAAACAAAGATTCAAGGCAGCTAAATTTATTCCCAAAGAGATTTTAAATTAAAAGAAAAAAATTTATATATATATATTTATTAACATCACACACTAGAGATTCCAAGTATCCTGGAGATTAAGTCAAGAACAGTGCATACTTAGAAGTGGGTTAGAACCCATTTTTCATACTTAGAGGTACTGCAAGAGGCAGCTAGTTGCAGAGTTGTGACATATTTACGTCACACGGTTTTAATATACAACCGAATATTACCTGTATTCAGTGAAAAGCTAAGCCAGAGCTTAAGGGCTACATACACCTTTTATTCCATGATTAAAAAGTTTCTCTTTCAATAAGAAGTCATGTTTGCTCACGTATCCGGCAGAGACTGAGGCTATTAAGAGACCTGAAGAGTCCACTATTGGCATTTGGAGTCTCTGCTGTGCAAATCTTCCAGTACCTAATTCCTGTCAAAACCTTCCATCAAAGCTGTTGCCTGTGCTACGCTTTCAAATACCAGGTAGACAAGTGGTAAGTGTCACACAGTCAGTTCCCAATATTCAAGTGGCTTGAAAATTAGTTTCTGAAGCTGTCAGCCTTTCAAGGTGTAACGTGCTGGTCTTTGTTGTTCAAGAACAAAGTGAACACAAAGAAATGATCCTTGTTTTATTTTTTCTTGCTGAAGTTTTGAGGGATGTTTTGCTGATTCTTAGATCCAATATATTCAAGATTAGGATTGTTTTTGAGTTTTGCTTTGATTGCTTTTCCACAGAGTAACTTAATTCTATAAGCTTCAAGAGTGAATACTGAGAGCTGAAGTGATTAAGCTGAACTTGTTTATGCTTCTTTATGCATCACACAAGACTTCATCCTATTGTGTTACTATATACACACACACACCTCCCTCCGACTGACAACTTGCTTTGGCCACACAGGCAGCTGCACAATACCACAACACCTAAAGCCACATTTAGTGTCTGAAATAATAGCTTGCAGGGTTATTCATAGACTAACAAGTATTTTAGCACCTCCTCTACACAAATGCCAAAATCTTCAGGAGGCATAACTATATAGAAGATTCAACTGAAAATATTTCTAAGCCTTTTTTTTTTTTTTTTAATTAAAAAGTGTATCAAGTGCTTTGATCCCAAATGGAAAAAATAAAAAAACACTTCCCAAATCTCAGCCTGTGAAGGTAGAAGAGACTGGACTGGACAGAAACACTTTATGCTAGCAAGTAGCGTAGTAAAATTAAAGAGACAAAAAACAGCTGTAGCAGTTCAAAACTCATCTAGCTCAGCATCTTAGATCTGACAGTAGCTATAACAAGATGCCAGCAGAAAAAGTGTAAGAATAGGGTAAGCATATTTTGTTGTTTTCTTAGTACAGTCTCCAATATTCCAGCTATCTATGACTCAGATATCTTCAGAAAAGCTTAGGACAAAGCAAAACAGTAAGACCTACCTGGAAAATGGGAACGCAAGTACAGCAGAGCATATATTTAACACCCGCCTCCTCATTTCAAATAGATCACATTTATTACAAGCTTTGCTTCCTATTTACTTAACATACACCCTGGAAGTTGGAGCTGTAGCTAATGCCACAGTTAAAACAGCACCCCACATCTACTTACACTGCATCACGGGAGGCACCATGCAAAAGCAGCAGCTCAACAATGCTCACGTGCCCATTCTTGGCAGCGTCATGAAGCGGCGAGTCGTTCTGATACCCCGTAGTATTCACTAACGCCTTGTATTGCAGCAACAGCTCCACCACTTCTTTGTGCCCGTGGTTACATGCCTCGTGCTAGTCGGGTAAATCCGTAAGTAGTAAAGAGAGAAAACTCAAGTGAAACAGAATTCAGAGGAAGGACCTCTCTCACACCAGTTAGCAGGTTCATTTTCCAACACCTCTCAGTAGACAGCTGGGGAAGACCATGCAACAGTACTGCATTACATTCCTGACATGAATTAACCTTGAAACTAATAAAAAGCACAAAAAACTGAACAAAGGCCAACTGTGTGCAAATTAGACTACCGTGAACAAAGCCTCCCAGATTACAGACTCTGTCGAGAGTATTCTTCAGGAGAGGAAGAAGTCATGGTTGAAAAGAACCTTTTGTTTATTTTCTATAACTCAAATGAGCAATTTTTTGATTCAACTACTTGATATGTTTCCAAAATGGTAGGAAAAAAAAAATATCACTGAGGACATTAAGAATCCATAAAATATGCATATTGTCTGCAACTGATCATTATCTAGTTAGCACAGTTATATTTTTTGCATTTTCAGAATCACAGGCTGATAGATTTCTTACCATGCCCTACCTCAGCAAAGGAGAGTTGGATTTGGGCAGGTCAGTAGTTGCTAATAAATTCTTTTGAATTTATTTATCATCACTTCTTCAATTGCATTCACCTAAATGCATGTAAAGGGAACTAAAATATAGGAGAGGGAAGGAGGGATGAAATGAAATCTGATCAGAAGACAAAAAAAAAAGTCTTCAACACTCACCAGTGGCGTCCAGCCAGCATTATCTTTGACATTCGGATCAGCCCCATTTTTCAGCAGCTCTTCAACAGCTGCTAAGTCACCCTACATAGGAAAAGAACACGGTTATTAAAAAATAATGAAGAAGATACACAAAGACAACAAAAATTTAAAAGATGCAGAATTATACATTTAGCCACAATAAAAAACGTAATGATACAAGTCTTCCATTTAGATATTGTCAAGATAAGAAAAACTCAACTGGTTTGGAGACCACAGTTTATCATTACTGTTCATTTAGAAGCACCTACACATTTTACACAAACACATATTTTTACATAAAAACGATGCATATAAGACGTAACTCAGAATAAACAGGCAAGTATTTGCTGATTGAAATCTGTCCGCTAGAGTCAACTGCAGGGATTAAAATCAGGAACATTTATTCAGAAATTCCTTGTCCTTCAGACTGGATTTTTTTCAAACTAATCTAAATAACTGGCTAGGAACACGTACAGGTGAAATAGATTAGCAAGCCTGACAAGCTTCTATAAATTGTTTTCCCACAAGTCAAAAGGAAAAGGGAAAGAGCTTTATTTAACACTGCAATTACTGCTCATGTTGAATCTCACTGACACTTTCTCTGACAGTTGTTCTACCAAAATAGTTTTCATTTGCTTTTTGGAAGAACACCATATTCAGTTTTTATTGTAAGCAAGGAAATGTGCACGGAAAAGGGTGAAGACTGATGCAGAGATTATGGGAAAAGGAAAGAGGCTGAGCAGAGACAAGGTGAAGAAAGCAACTGGACAGAACTTGTGAATTGGAGATTTTGACACTCTTCAAGGGCAAATATAGGAGAGCAAGCTGGTAATAAGGTTGGAACATATACAAATGCAGCTATAAATAGGCAAGGAGAGGACTCCTGCAGAAGCTGAGGCAAGGAAACCTCTGCAGTGCAGGTCATCCTAAAGCAGGTGGAAAAAGTAACCCGAAGAGACTAAAACCAAACCTACTCTTGACTCCTTTCTCTTTTCAACAGCACCAACCGGACCCCCAGCACGTAAAACTCACTTTGTGCCATTTCGGCCAGTTCCTGCTTCTGGCATTTGTACTGCAGAGCTGCAATTGCAAAGGTTTGCCCTACTGGAAGAGGCACCGTGAATTCTATTCCAAAATTTTTGCTGCAATACCAGGAGCCCTCCACAGCTGCAGGTACACAACTCATGTGGCCAGGCTGTCCCACACCTCTCGGCATCAGGCCAAAGCAAGGATTTACCCGCACTATTACAGATCAGGAGCAGTTACGCACCATTTCTCAACTGACAGGGTAACAGGGAAGGAGACTGCCAAATGTCATCTAATGACCGAAACTACTTAAATAATGCATGCTTTTCAAAGGCTAAGCTAGCATAATAGGCCTCGAGTTTCTGCATGGCTTACCACCAATGTCCCAATTTTATTTGTCGGGGGTTTTTTTGTTTGTTTTGTTGTTTTTTTACTTAGAATATCCCCCACACAACCAAGCATGTCAAAACAACCGCTGGCACTTTCCCTATACCAGGGTATTGTGATCCCCAACAAAGAGACTAATATACAAACAAATATACAAATCTAGCTCTAACCCTTGCCCAAACTTGCAATATATAAATACTAGGATCGGGGGGAAGGGGGGAAAGGAGGGAAAGAAGTTTAATCCCTGGTATACAGAAAGTTCTGGTCCCTCAAGTAGTGACACATCAAGGAATTCCTAACAGTTACTCCACAGCATGCCTTGGAAAAAGTGAGAGAACATTAAACAAATACAACAAAAATAAACTCAAGTCCCCCCCCCCTTTTTTTTTTTAATTATGAAGGAACACTTTGTAAAAACAAAATAACTTTAATCCTTACACTTTAGTAAAAATTTCGTAAAAATTAAGACAGACTGCTCAGCAGAAACAAACTGCTCCAGCAAGCAACAACTGTAAACTCAAAATTCATCCCCCAAAAATGGCTTTACAACAGTCAAGCAAATTAACACATCAGAGAAATTCCACGCATTATATTAACATCCTAGATGTCCCAGCAAAGCATTACCTTTCAAAGCAATTAATGAACATACTGCTGTTAGAATACTTTACGGTTGCAAAGTAAATAGACATGCATCAAATCTGAAGAGTTATTCAGAGGCAGCCAAGGCAGCGCTCAGCACTAGATCTTTTTCTACAGAGAGAAGATACAATTATCTATAGAGTGAGATCTGAGCTTATCATTAAAAGTTAAGTTTGCAAACATGTACAGCGAGAGTTTGACATTTCAAGAGTATTCCTTTAAAGCAGTAAGCACGGTTAATAATTTGTGTGGGCACTAGGTAGTATCACAGCTTTTCAGAACAGTTACGTGAACGTTGATTTGTAAAAGATTATTGCAGTTTTATCAAAGGAAACGTTGCTGGTGTGGACACCAATATCGACAACATTCACAGAACGAAATCCAGCTTTAAGTCAAAACTAGAAAATTGGTATTTTGCTGTTTGGGGAAGAAAAATATTGTCATCGCCTCAGCTGTAAATGGAACCTGCTCCCTGCAACCAACACCTAGCAATGAGAGTGACAGAAAGGGAGGGGAAGCTGTCATACCAGTTGTACTGTGCAATGACTGGATGGGTGCTGTCAATCGGAGTGACAAGAGATACGTTAACAAAATTGTTCACAGCTAGAAGAACATGCCTTTTGTCCCCTCAGAGGCTCTTTAGTCAGGTACTCTATATTGTAAATATTTAGTTTAAAAAAAAAGAGGAAGATGAAATTTCAAGAAGCAGAGCCTTAGCAGACACACGTTAGGGTCCCTCTTGCAAGAAGATCACCATCATCTGATAGTGATCCAAAAGTGAAAAAAGTGCAGTTAACATATTGACCAGTTCTATCAGAGTCGATGGAATTACTCACACATTTAAAAGTTGATAAATGTTTTGCTCAACTCTAAATAAGAAAGGCTAAGCACCTGGTAGGGGCAAATCTCAGCCACAAATATCTATATACCATGTGTCTTTCCTCCACAAGAAAGAAAGCAGAAGAGACTATACCTATACCCACCTATTGCTTTGACATTACTAATTCAAACATGCTTCATCAAGTTGTGCTTTGACTAGTACCGAAACAGACTTTGTACATTTAGCCCCTTGAGTTTACTTAATCTAGCAATGCTAGCATAAAATTACCAGCCTGAAATACGGAGTTATAACCCGGTGATATATACCAGGTGATAAGATGAAGGGCCCTCACAGCTTGTCTCAGCAGTCTGTAGCACCAGCAGAGTGGAAACTTATTTGGAGATACTGCTTGTTCAGAAGCAGGGAACAGGACAAACACAAGCTAACATTAACAATTCACAGGGAAGTGTTTATTTTTAAATCTCATTACCAATGAAGGATTACAAGCAGCTTCTGAAAAGGCAGAAACTACTGCAGAATTTAAAATTATCTGTTTGGAAGAAACAAACCAAAGGACATTTTAAACTCATAACAAAGCTTATGTACAGTGACAACGCAATAATGCAATGGGTTTGCTCTTCCTCTGCTACAGCTTAAGGGAGCTCTGAAAACCATGGAAGCAAGAAAGGCATTGGGGCCATCTGTTGGCAGATCTAAAAGACAGCATTAGCTTACGCAGGGAAGGGTATTTACACAGCTAACAAACACTTCCCTCCCAATGAGAATTTCGTTCCTGCAGACACAGATGGCATAAGCCCAAAAAACCATCCTCGCTTGGCTTAGACAAGGTTTTGCTTTTTTTGGTGCTTTTGGGTTGGTTTTTCTTTTTTTTCCAGGTCAATTGTATCACAATTTTAATGCAGAAAGATAGTTAAGAAGAATTGTAAATCTCCTTCCAGCCCTATTTTATAGGGAGGGGAGCTCCATTTTACCCTTTACTACCTATTTCCATTAACTACAGATATTTTCCACTCAAAAGACATATTTAAATTATTAAGTTAATGAAAACAT
Source organism: Xenus cinereus (assembly GCA_025774025.1). Taxonomy (NCBI): domain Eukaryota; kingdom Metazoa; phylum Chordata; class Aves; order Charadriiformes; family Scolopacidae; genus Xenus; species Xenus cinereus. The sequence goes on along the minus strand of JAOXJK010000077.1, from coordinate 41,595,535 downwards.
ATTCTATCAGTTCAAAAGAAAGAAATCCAAAGAATTAGGCAGTACATGAAGATGAAGCTGAAAACCTGTACCACTTCAACCAAACCTTTTTCCCTTTATTTGCAAAGGTAACTAAGTGACTTCAATTTTAGGTCAAATAAATGAACAAAAATACCATTTTCAAACCCAAATACATTTGCTTGTTTAAGTTACGTCAGGGCAAATATGAATTACAGATTGCTTATAGTAATTGTAAATGCTCCAACCAATTCTTTCCAGGAACCAGCGGGTTTCTCACCTCAAATTTCTCCAAATTAATTCCCTACCCAGCAGACCATTTATTAACTAACAAGCACACACGTAGCTCTGTTTAACCTTTAACAAAAAGAAAACCTTCAAGAAGTTTAACCCACCTCAGAAACATGGGGGAGTAACAACCAACCATTATTGTAAAAGAAATGGCAATTTGCTTCCAAGCTTTCAAATCAGCACTTGGGAAGACGGATTGCTTTGACTCATGGCCAATTTTCATACTTTTATGTTCTGCATTTGAAGCCCTTACGCTGCTTTATATATGTCTTAAGCTACCTGCTGGATACTACTCACCATCAGGAGGCTGCTTACCATTCCTGTATCACTCGGTTTTAACATTAGAGTCAATGTCAAACTACAATCGCAAAGGAGTCCCAGGTGCTACACCTACAGGTGAGTCATCCTGCCCGTTTCTGCCAGCAGACCTCATTTCTCCAGTGAAACAGATATTATACACGCAGCTAAGTCACCGCCACACAAAATCATGAAGTCTGGACAAAAAGACCTTGGACCAACAGATGCATACATTCACTGTGAAGCAGCTGGCAGAAATGATGCTGTCCATCCACTGCCTTTTTGCTCAAGGGAGGCTGCGAGTGTCCGACTGCGCAGCAGCACTACCCTCCTCTTGTACCTAAAGGCTCAAGAGGAAAGGCAGGAGGGGAGATATTCCTTCCATGTCCGTGTGTCACCCAACGCTCAACCACGATACATACCCATCTGGTACCAAAAGCAAGGAACCGCACAGCTCACTAGGTCAGACACCTGGAAAAAGATCTAAAAGGTATTCTGATGTTGGCCATCACACGTCCACAAAAATCTTCTTTCATTCTCCTTTCTAATGTGTCATTAACTGTTAACAAAGCAATAAAAAGAAAGAACAGTCTCACAGGTTCAGAAGGAATTATCTAGTAGTTATTAGAGTGTTAAGTATAATGAATATGAAGAGTCCAGCACAGCAGGTTAGCCATGGGAAGCCTTTATGAAGGCCCTCCTGGTCAAGGGTCAAAACTAAAGGGTCCCTGGAACAGGAGGTAACCAAAACTGGTCCCAGTGCTCCTTCTCTCCTTCTTCAGACTAAGTAGATGCTCTGCATAAAGGCAATTTCTTCTCTCCTCAGAACAGGGACAACTCTCTAATTGCTTCTAAGTTGAAGCATAAAAATGAAAACCTTCTCCCAGCTACCTCCCATCCACACCTCTGTAACAGCGCGGCCATTGTCACGGTCCCCCGTCACCCCGTTGCGTTGCAGTTTGCTGTGCCTCTTCCTGGAATCCACAGTGGCAGCGATGCCGCACTGTGAACAGCCCCATCATCTCCCTTGTCAATGCAGAAGAAACAGAGGCACAACCAAGACCTGAAATACTGTACCAAGAAACTATGATTTATATTTTTTTTTCTCTCCCTAATAGATTTAAGACTGTGTACTAACCGGTTAAGTAGTACTGTGCTGCATTTTTAATTGCCATATAAGAGCTAGTCCTGTGAACAACTTGTTGTACGGTTGTTTTACTGTAAAAAAAACCTCCTATGTGGAAGTCCCATTGATTGGGCAATTTCCCACCAGTTTAGAATATTAGGAGTGCAATAGGTCACATTTTGTATTTTAAGAAATTGGAAGTTTTACCTTTAATGACTATGGAGGAAGACAAACGTGACTGGCATTCGCTACAGGAAGAGTCAAATTTATTTTAAATTATTAGTTTAACTCAACATTAAGTTCATCCGCACTAGAACCTTTCTTGAGAACCATTTTGATTTCAGTAAGTTAATAACTAGTAGTAGCAAATAGAGACAATCCCTCAGAATCATTTGAAACAGCACAATGAACTTAATTTTAATGCCTGATAATGTTGTTTATTATCTCTTTTAAGTAAGAAAAAAGGGATAACTCAATTAGTTTTAATTAAATTCAGGGTATTAGACCCTAACAGCTAATGCAAATAATACAGATGTATTTTTGTAATTAATGAAGTCCCAGAGAATTAGACTTTATTTCACTTTGGGGGGAAGGTGGCAGCTACAAGTCTGTATCCCATTACACACATGGAAAAACATAACTAGCTGTGGAAAGAACAAGAAAAAAAAATCACCTATAAAACAAAACTGGAAGAGAAATACTTCTTCCAGAAACAGAAAAAATGACAAGACTATTTGGAAAAAAACAAACCAACCAACCAACAAACGCAATGAGAATATACATACAGTGTAAAGCCTAGTATTTTTAAGACCAGTTTCTTTGAGAAAACACATTCATCAGTTCCATAGCAGGGTTCCTACAACTTGGAAGAGTGATCTAGTTATACGAAAGACACTTGCATGCAAAAAAAACGTTTTCTTGCAATTGCCACACATCCCCAGCAGATTCATGGCAATTAAATCACCACTATTTCTCACTCACTGCTTCACGAAGTAGAATGTTACCAAACCCCGTGACCAATAGTCCTCCCATCATATTGGCTTAAGCAACTTAATGAGATAGTGGCGTTCAAGATCCTCAGGGGAGCAAGGAGGGAGCACAGTAAGCTCACTACCCCAGACTTCAGGAGAGCAGACTTTGGCCTCTTCAGGGATATGCTTGGCAGAGTACCATGGGATGAAGTCCTGAAGGGAAGAGGCACCCAAGAAATACGGTTAATATTCAAGGACCACCTCCTCCAAGCTCAGGAGCGGTAAGTTCCAACAAGGAAGAAGTCACCAGGTGGCCTGCATGGATGAGCAAGGAGATCCTGGACAACCTCAAACAGAAGAAGGAAGCCTGCAGAGAGTGGAAGCAAGGACAGGTAGCCTAAGAAGAATACAGAGCAATTGTCCAAGCAGCCAGGGATCAGGTTAGGAAAGCTAAGGCCCAGAGAGAACTAAATCTGTGCGGGGATGTCAAGGCCAACAAGAAAACTTTCTACAGGTGTGTCAGTGATAAAAGGAAGACTAGTGAAAATGTGGGCCCTCTGGAAGGAAATGAGAGACCTGGTCACCTGGACATGGACAAGGCTGAGGTACTCAACAACTTCCTTGTGCCTTGGTCTTTACCAGCAAGGGCTCTACCTACACCACGCAAGTCGCAGAAGGCAAAGAAAAGGCCTGGGAGAATGAGGAACCACCCACTGTAGTAGGCAACCAGGTTCAAGACCATCTAAGGAACCTGAAGATTCACAAGCCCATGGGACCTGATGACATACATCCACAAGTCCCGAGGGAACTGGCGGATGAAGCTGTCAAGCCACTATCCATCACATTTGAGTCACAGTAGTCCATTGAAGTTCCACTGACTGGAAAAGGGGAAAAATAACCCCCTATTTTTAAAAAGAGGAAAAGGGAAGACCCAGGGAACTACAGGCCAGTCTCACCTCTGTGGCCAGCAAGGCCATGGAGTAGATCCTCATGGAAACCATGTAATGGCATATGACACCCTTGTCTCTAAATTGGAGAGACATGGATTTCATGGATGGATAAGGAATTGGCTGGACGGCCACAGTCAAAAAGGTGCGGTCAGTGGCTTGATGTCCAAGTGGAAAACAGTGACAAGTGGTGTTCCTCAGGGGTCAGTACTAGGACCGACACTGTTTAAAATCTTTGTTGGCAACATGGACAGTGGGATTAAGTGCACCCCCAGCAAATTTGCTGACGACACTAAGCTGTGTGGTGCAGTCGACACGCTGGAGGGAAGGGATGCCATCCAGAGGGACCTGGACAGGCTGGAGAAGTGGGCCCATGCAAACCTCATGAAACACAAGGTCAAGTGCAAGGACCTGTATGTGGGTTACAGCAACCCCAAGCATAAATACAGGCTGGGCGGAGAATGTATTGAGAACAGACCTGAGGAGCAGGACTCGCAGGTAGTGGTGGATGAAAAGCTGGACATGAACCAACAAACAAGCACTCACAGCCCAGAAAGACAACTGCATCCTGGGCTACATCAAAAGAAGCATGGACAGCAGGTTGAGGGAGGCGATTCTGCCCATCTACTCCACTCTGGTGAGGCCCCAACTGGACTACTGCATCCAGCTCTGGGGCCCCCAACATAAGAAGGACCTGGACCTGTTGGAGTGAGTCCAGCGGATGGCCACAAAGATAATGAGAGGACTGGAGCACCTCTGCTATGAAGATAGGCTGAGAGAGCTGGGATTATTCAGTCTGGAGAAGACTCCAGGGAGACCTTATAGCAGCCTTTCAGTACTTCAAGGGGGGCTACAGGAAAGCTGGGGAGAGACTCTTTATCAGGGAGTGAAGCAATAGGATGAGCGGTAATGGTTTTAAACTGAAAGAGGGGAGATTTAGATTAGATATTAGGAAGAAATTCTTTCCTGTGATGGTGGTGAGACACTGAAACGGGTTGCCCAAGGAAGTTGTGGCTGTCCCATCCCTGTAAGTGTTCAAGGCCAGGCTGGATGGGGCTTTGAGCAACCTGGTCTGGTGGGAGGTGTCCCTGCCCA
>JAOXJK010000077.1:41576613-41586625 GCA_025774025.1 Xenus cinereus | reverse complement strand
ACAAGGACTATAAATGGTGTCCTCAATGGTTTAAGAATAAATTAAGGAGCATAAAGTGACCTCTAAGTTAGACACTAATTTTATTTGACAACAAGTCTTCCAGTGCAAAAGATCTATAACACATTTTTTACAGATTCATTCTTAGAAACCTAAGTTATTTTAGGTTACTTGGACAAGTCCTCCAAAGTAAATGCACACCTCTTTTTTTCTGTTGCCTCCAACCTCAGGGACATTCACAAAAGTCTTGGTGATTTATAGCAATCAATCACAAAATCAGGATTAATTTTGCCTAGGGAGGCAAGTAGGGTATTGTTATTATTGCTTTTAAACAGAATCAAGACCAGAATTAGTGGGGTTTTTTTAAACAGTCTTGAAATAAACTACACAAATCTTGATTATTAAAAGTGAAAGACAGACCTCACTGCAACAATATATTACTTTCACTTCACTGCATTAACTGTCTACAGATAGTCTGTCTTCTCCATACCTTATCCACTATTTTTTGGTGTTAGTAACTATAGCCTGTTTTCCACAGCAAGCTGTGATAAATTCCCAGATAGCAGACAGACGAACCCCAATCCCTTAACCACAAAAAATAAGTTTGAAATGTCACTTAGAACTGTATAGCTAGTAATTCAACATCAAAATAGACATCTGTAGTATTCTTCTAAAGCAATATTTCAAGATTAAATGCTGATTTAAATTACCTTTGAATTAAAATATGCTAGATATTAGGAGATTTAGCTAGAGTGATATGTAAATCATCATATCAAAAGTGTCTTTAAGAAATACAGCTTGAGGCTAGCTAATCAATCATTTAGGTATCTAAAGATAATAATTAAGTACAGAGCTGCAGCTATTTGGTTTTCCTGTTGGGCTGAGCTGGGCGCAAACAGGAAAAAAAGGACTGAAATGGAGACTGAAATCTCATAACTAGCTAGCCTTCAGAAAGATACCACATCCAATTTCATTCTGACAATAACTTCTAAAAGAAAAAAAAAAAAAAAAGAGCTTGATTGCAAACAGATGCAAAATATAAAACACAGTTACTATTTACTTGTCTTGCCTTCACTGTTTACACAACTAGCAGATTTCCTTCTAAAATATTTACCTCGCTAGAACTACCAGTCATCTCCAAGTAAAAAGCAAGACTAAAATCAGCTTGCAAAAGTAATTTGTGCAACAATTTTGTGATGTCCAGAATTCTTTTTGATGTGTATAGCACAATAAGACTCTGAATTCCAAGTGACAAATTCAATCAAAGGCACTGTCCTTCAGAAGCAGGATCTAAAGCTGCGTAACACAATTAAGTATTTACACTGGAAGCTATGTATATACCGCTTCTGGCAGCAAGAAAGCTTGTGAAAAATCAACCACAAGGGTTCGTAAACTGATCTGTCCATTACCGGTTGCTCAGCAGGGACTTACTAGTCAGGTTATTAAAAACCTGCTGAAAATACCCCAAGTAAATACTTTTCAAGGATTGTTTTTACTCACATGCAACTACTTCAGGTGTAAAAGAGTACGTTGCATGTTTTAGAACAGGAAGGCTCTCGCTGAACATGATTAACAGGCCACACGTACTGTGGAAGGGATCTGTCACAGCGAGAGGCCAGCCACGTGCACCCAGGGCACCTCCAGAGACTACTCGGGAAGAAACTGCCATTTCTGCCAGGGTGCGTGTCGTATCTCAGCCCTTCTTCGGAATACTCTGTAGCTAACATCAACTTCACCTGAACAGTTCTGCATAGCATCTGCAAAAAACCATTATTCTTAAGACTCTGCTACTGCTCTTCTCCATTTCCAAAGTATACAAGGTAGGGAGTAGAAGTAATAAGGACAAGCGGCCAATCTACCCTCCCCAAAATTCTAACCCTTTGATGGACCCAGAGCTGTGAGAGGGAGAGAGTAGAGACATAGCGCTAAGAAACTGAAAGGAAGATCTTATATAAATTAACACTTACATGTTAAGCCATAACAAAGGCAATACCTGGTAGCTAAGAGCATTCAGTTAAACTACCTTCAGAGAAAACTGCTCAAGGAAAAATCGATCCAAACGAATTCTTTGCTGTCTCCAAGTTGGAAGTCAGAGCTTGTGTTTCAAGAGGAATGAAAAAATTACTAGATATGACTAAGATTTAATTGTCTTTTTAATACATAAGAAGTATCCTCCCAAAATTTAATAAAGCATGCCTTACTAATTCTAGATTTTAAGCATCTGCAATACTGAAAAGACTATCCACAATAACAGTATTAGAATCAGCTTATAATAAATGCAGCAAACTTACTCTCCATTACCTATTAAATGTAACATTCACATGCACTATATATTAACTGAATTCTTTCTAAATTAGACTTATTTGCACACAATAAGCACAAGTTTCTTAATGCTGATATTTAATAGAGTTGAATTTCTTAAGCGTTAAAAGGGTTGAGAGTAGACAAAAATATTAGGAGACACACAATGCATTGCAACTAGAGAGCTACGTCTCCAAGTTCTGCTGTAGTGCAATAACAGGCTAGAGCAGGCAAAAAAAAAAAGGAGCAATTAGAAAATGTGGTTTAGCTATCATTAATCTGCATCAAAGGAATATAATGATGCACATTGTGTGCCTTTCAAATTATTCTCTATTATGGGTTTCAGAACAGAAGTTGAGAAATCTCTTTGACAAACTAGTCCCTTATTAAAAATCAAAGGGAAGTGCTTTGGTACCATCTGTGCAACATTAGTGCCTTCGCTGAAGAATGATTATTTTGCAAGTTAAGTATTCAACACAGGGGGAAAAAGGGAGAAATTCCAGCTATTCAAAAACTCATCTTTAGCTATTATGAAAAATGTTACAGCATACATGAAATGCAATGTAATCTATTACACCAGTTCAACGTCCTTCCCTCCACATCAGTAAATGTGAAACTAAATTATGATACTATAAAGGCTAATCAAAAGTTAATCTCTCCTACTGTCCACCAGCACCAACAGGAGCTTAGGAAGCTTTGACCAACACCTGCAAGCTCTGTATGAGAAGAGGGGGAGGCGACTTTCTGTTTCACTGTGTTAAAGTGAAGCAGATTATGCTCCAAAGAATGAGGTAAAATCATCTGTAAATGGTTGTTGGGAAAATTCACAACAATCTCTTCTTTTTAAAGAACGTTACACAGAAAAATCTGCTGAAGTATTTAGAAATTCACTTTCAAAGTCATTATTGTAAATCAACCTTCTTCATCTCTAGTGTACTATATAGACTATGTCCATGATTCAACAAGTTCTTACTAATTACCCACCTATGAGGCCTATCACTCCACCAATTCCAATTCTCAGGATGTCTCGGACTCTGCAACATTAGAGCTAAAGACTTTGAGGTGCAGACATCCCATCTTTGAAGCTGCCATCCAGATAGCTTCCCATTACCCTCCTAAAGGTACAACACTGGGCAGTGAAAAAGGTCAGGCAGCTCTCCTCACCTTGCCACAGACTGCAGATACAACGTCTCTAACAAGTGATTCAGTTTTGAGACTCAGCATTTGCTACCTACAGCTTGTGTTTTCTGACCAGTTTCAGGTTTTAAAGGAAAACATTAGCTGTTTTGTGCATTCTTTCCTGAATTACTTGCTCTTGCTTCTAAGAACACAGACGTACTTTGGCAAAAAGTTACCCTTATCCCAGAGGAGTACAAAGTGGTATTCCCCTCATATCCACCGCAAAACCTGGGGGTACGGGGATTTTTTTTATACTTGAATTCTTCAACACGTGAGCTTAACCCAACCCTCTTCAATCATAGTAGTTCCATGTTTTTAAAGACAACACACACAACTTACTGTGTTCACTAAGTCTGTCCTAGATTAAAAAATGGGTACTATGGTGATTTTGCATTAGAAACTTCAGTGTTAACAAAGATCTCAAACAGAAGCCTTGAGACAAGCCACGACTGTCTCAAAACAAAGTATATAAAACAAATATGCAAAAGACATAAAACAAATACACTGAAAGATTCCTTTTTCAACTGCTTCTCTTCCTTTTCTCCACAGAAAGATTGAGTTTTCAGTCTGTTTCCTTTACTAGAACATAAAATACAATTTCTGACCTTCTAACAAAAAAGAAAAGAAAATACTGTTGATGGGAAAGTGGCAGAAGTACAGTGCCACGAAAGCAACTCCGTAACGAGAGAGGTCCCGATTCTCTAAAATCAAGCATATTTCAGTTTGTATACATTAAGTTAAAGTTATACATCTGTGGAAGGTGACAGACTGGCCAGACAAAACATCCTAAAAGATTTGCCTCAAAATTTCTAAAGCTACAGCATCCTGTGCTTTGCCATAATACAACATATAACGCCTGTTGTTAGAGATGTGCTCATTCATTCATATATCCAAACCATTCCTGAAAGTGAACTATCACCAACTCAGGAGGTTTTTCCCTTAACCTCAGTATGAAACATTAATCCATCTGTAAGAGTCCTCCAAAATGCCTAAACACTATCAATAATACTACCATGTTGTATTTTAAAGGCTTTATTTCTAGCGTTACAAATAGCCCCTCTCAGAGATTCTCCTCTAACCATGTTTATAAAAGCCTTCACCACTTAAAATGTTTCCCTGAAATCCTGTTTAAACATCAGCTGCATTTTCTGTGCTCCAGAAGATTTAATCATTGTAGAATTTTAGATCTATATAAATGTATTCCTTTACAGTTGGACATAAGTTTCCAGCCTCCTCACTTCAATGTCTTTTGATGTCAATAAGGGGCTACCCCATAAATGAACATGAAGGTGCTGATGGGATTAGACTTAGAAAAAGAATCTTTAATTTAGACAAACATAATAGGAAGCAACAATGAAGGAAGAATTACCTTTTCTATATCTGACAGCTAAATTAATGTTTTCTAAAACTCGGTATTACATAAAATGCTCCTCTCTGGGCTTGCAGAAAAGGCACACACCCACCTACGCTCATTCCACTGCATTTTTGCCTACTTTGACAATAAGCCTAAAATTTGATAAAGAGATGAATTCCCTGAGTACTATCTTGCAATCTGCTACTACAGTCAGCAATGACAAAATTGGGCTAACTTGTTCTGATTGTTAGGGACCAGAAAATAAATTAGTTAAGACCTACCCCCTTCCCCTTTTAGGTAAGGAATACAGGTAGTTTTTTTGGTATTCAAAAACCCTAAACTGAAAATTACTGGGACAGCACGCATACCTCCACGCACAAATACATAAGATGCAAGAGAATATATGTATTCATCCTTTAACAGGGGCCCTCTAAAGTGTACACTGCATGACATTACACATTTCTGCTCCCCTAAAAGCACAAAATATAACAACTTGTGCCCCTGGTTCATGCTACTAACTGCCACGTGACTTGGGAATATATCACACTTTCATCTAATTTTGGAAGACAGATTCTAATGAATTATGGACTAACCCGCTCATGCAGATTTCTTAGTAAAACAGATTCAAAGAACGAGCAATCCATACAGACAGTTCTCTTCAAATCAAATTTTCCAAACATGATTCAGGATAGCCTTTCAGAATCTTAAACAGGGCTGCAATGCTCATCGTCTATAAGGCCCGTGAAAACGAAACGGGGCGGTCTGGATTCACCAGTTCAGAGACCCAGGCTTGCTCTTACCTGAGGCGTCCCCACCCAGAAGGTGCCGCAGTTTGCTGCAAAGCTGAATCATGTTATCCAGTTGCCGGTTTATCTGCGCGTCTTGCACCCAGGCTGGCATGTGGCACACCGGGCACTCTGTGCCAACACAGTCACCCACGCAAGATCTGAAAGTAAAAACGTTAAAAATCCATTATCCAGCAGAGGTTACCTACTGTACTCACCATCAACCTTTTCACAGGCAAATGCTCAGCAAGAAACTCTTATTTTAGCGTTGACAGACCGCTATTGTAAAGCCCACAGGAGTTAGTCACAAACGCAGGAGAGGACGTATTTATCGTGGCAAGTGACAAGCCATAATTAAGCAAGCCAAGTCCAGAGCCTTGTCAGGACACTGACATGAAAGACATGGTATCGTGTGACTCCCACAGAACTCACAAGCTGATCCAAATTTTCAAGGTATGCTAAAGCTCCACTCCTGTTTGCCTCCAGATAACAATTAGGCTCAAACAGTTAAAACTCCACATTCTGTTATACCTTGGCTAGAGATAGGGCTATTCTTCTGCAGCTTTCATTTTCAAAAGTGTGAGAGAACGCTAGCCCGTAGTAAACTATTATTTTCACTTTTTCCTACTTAAAATTTTCTTGATATTGTGAAGTTTCACCTGTCTGAACGCTTTGCTGTCAGAATTCCCATGAGGATCTGCAGGTATTCAGAGTATTCCATCATTTTTCTCTTTCAGGGCATTTATGTCAGGTGATGATCAAGGTGAGGTAGGCGGGGGAACAGATTTACTTAGGAAAGGTCATTTAACACTTGTAACTCCTTAGTACTTCTGCTTTCCCCATATGAGCCTCAAATCTTTTATTCATTTGATTAGTCCAGTGAGAGTAATGCCAAGGCACCGCTACCTGGAGAGAAAGATGGAAGTCTCTACATCTAGACTCTAACCATATAGTCAGCCTGGAAGCTGACAGTCATACACCCCAAAACTAATAGCATATCACTTAACAATACCAGAAGAATAACTACCACCGCTTTCCTGAAGAGGAGAGTTATTTTCAGATCGGTTCTCTGCACTGGCATCTCTCCCTCAAACACCACACAAGTATCGTGTCTTCGGTTAATTCCAAGACAGGAAATTTGGTACATAAAAATGGCTGCTAGGTGTGTTTTGTGCTTTAAACAGCCTGCTCTGAGCAGGTAAAGGACCTCGCAGTTGAGACACCGCTACGGGAGACTGAAGTACAATTCTTGGCTCTGACATATTCTAGATGACATTGACGAATCACTTGGAGCAAAGATAAGAACCACCAGGTCTCGTTCTCTAAGAAAGTTGGCCTCAGGTCTCCTGCATCTGTAAAAGGTAGTGCAAAGGAAATGCAGAATGACGTTTATACCATGACATTTCCTAATTACTTCTAGCTGTTGGGTTTTTACAGTCATTATCCATTAACTATAACTAACTTAGTAGTTCCTCAGACAAAACTGCAGAAACTGATCTTAATAAGTATCTTTGCCCATAATAAAAACCATGCTGAGAGAGAACCAGTTACATTATGTGTGACCTGATTACTGCAGTTCATTAATTTCACATATTTCACTTCATATATCAGAAGCCAGCTCTGGCCACTCACCCCACTTCTTCCCAGGTATATATTAATAAAGGTCTGTCTTAGCAATGGATCAGAACCATTTTGTGTCAGAATACTGCTGATTCAATCCATGCCCTTCCAAATTTGCCTGTAAACAAATTAATCTAAATTTCAGAATTTTATTTTTAAAAAATAGCCACTATCCAAGACTCAGTTATCAAAGGACACGTTAAATTAATGACTAAAAGTCTGGGCACACAAAGGAGAAAAGATCAGGTACAACAATAACTTGAGAAATAGCAAATAAACTCTTTTTCTAGAATAAAAAATAGCTGCTAATGAATGCTTAAGACTCCTATTTGCTATTTTTTTCCAGTCTCATCAATGCAAACTGCATCAACATCTGATGTCTTGAAAATTTTTCTTAAAAAAACTACTTCAACAAACTGTGCATGTTTGAGATCTACCACTTGGGTCCCTTCCAACTCAAACCATTCTATGGTATTTATAAATAACTTGTACAAGCTTCTGAGGGTTATTTTCCCTGAGTACTCTGTGGACAGGTAATACAAATGGAACAAGTAATAAAATATTAACTTCAGATGGCAGAATTCAGCAATTCAGGATACAGCAATTCATAGTCAAAGCTGGGAAAGAACCCACACATCTGGATAGAAGTCACGTGTACATCTTCTAATGCATCCATACTGGTAACATAGATGCTCAGGGCATCTGTCCCATAAACAGTTACTTCTTAAAAACAAAGGAAATCTTTTGCTAGTATTTTACTCTCCAGGCCTTCAACACTTTAAGCTCCCATTAGAAAGCTGCAGTGGAAGACAAGGAGTAAATACACAGCCATGAAGGGGGAGGGAGGGTTTTCCTCTGCTTTTATTGACATAGTGACTGCAGTATTAACAAGAGGTGAAGCTGAGTATCTAGCCTGGCTAACAAGCAAAGGTTAGAAAGTGTCTATCCACTGTAATAAGCATAAGATTTTACTAGATAGCTCATATCTGTGTGTTGGCTTTTATTGCTGAGTTTGAATATTAATTACCAGCCAGATGCTGCTGCTAGTCTGGTTCCAGATGCTGCCGCCATGTGCCAGTCTCCACCATACAGCTCTGTTGATAAAAACTTACTGATCTCAATAATTTGTGGACGAAGGTACTTCTCAGATTGAGGGTGTCAGAATTACGCTTTGATTAGCTTATACTTGCAACACCGAACATCCTCCACTTTGAAGTCATAAATAAGAAGGTGTTTTCAAGGCCATTGGAAAGCTGTTAAAGAATAAACTTTGCATATACAGGAAGCCTCACTCAGGTAATGACTGCAATAAAAATTATAATATTAAAATTATTACTAGGCTATGTTTACTGTTCAAGAAAAGTGATTTTGTGAAGAAACTGAGCAGTCTCTGGTACTTCATCTATCTCTGACTAAATACAGGATCATATTCCAAGCTATTGCAAGGATCAAAATTAATAGCACACATTCAAGAACAAGAGCAGAAATAAGTCATTATGGTTTGGAAAAGAACAATGACTCGAGGAAAATACTGCTTATTACAAATTAAAAAACAAACAAACAAACAAGAACAAACAACAAAAAACCAGTCATATGAAGGAATCTGACCACCTCTTGCAAACAGTCTCTGTGTCATGGCGAACAAGTGACTTGACAAGGTCTTAAACACGTTCAGAATAGGAGGGATCCTGCCGTTTCATTGCTCTGCTAAACAGAAGACAGGCCAAGATCCAGACAGCTCTAAAAGTAACAGAAATGCAAAACTTAAAATACAGGAAAGACAACTTCTTCAAAATCACAACAGAATGGATTGACGCTTTCCTTCTGTAGAACACACAGCAAATGCAGACATGAGAAGGCGGGAAGGAGACTTTGCCACTCCTCTGGTGCTTGCATTGCATTGTCGTTCCTCATTCTTATCACAACAGAGTCAGCACCGATCCAAGAGGCTGTGGAATACGCAGGGGACTTGTAGTGTGCTTAAAATTCAGTACATGCTCAGTTCCCCTCCCCATCTGGGTTACACCACTGGAAAATCTGCATATTGATGAATACTGAAATCTCCCTCTTAGATAGAGGGCACATATTCAACTCTCAACCGACTGCATATGTCAGTCAGTAGGTAAGCCAGGGTCATACGAAACCAGGCAGAAAGTTAGTCTGCATTGTATCAGGATGGAGTTTGTACTCTGCCTTGAGTCGCAAGGCAGACTCTGAAGTCTCAGTCTAAATTATTAAATCGTCACTATGCCAAGTGTCTGCTGAGTTTCTGTCATAATGCCAGGATTAATTGTGAATCAGACTTCACAGATGACTTATAAATCCTCTTTGCATAGCACCTTAAATACAGATGCTATTTTGGGGGAGGTTAATACCAGAAAAACTCCTTATCCAATTAAAAAAGAAGCCTTGCAATGGAACTTAGCCACTTCCTGTACCCTACTTGGCTTCATAGCACGTACTTCAGTGCCATCCAGTGTTAGACATAAGGTCATTTAGCTAAAAAAAGTAGTCTCTGCCACTTTAATACTTCAGGTCCTGATTTACCTCTCCAAGTCTCCAGTACATATGTCCAATATCCACCCACTTACTAAAACCTTTTAGAATCTTTTAAAAAAATTCATTTTTTAAATTCGATTACAGAATTTCAAATGCTAAGTATAGAAAAGGAGGACAATCACAGTCATCTGAGAAATCCTGTGTCCTGAAAAAATTAAAGATCATTTGAATCCATTTTGTTTTAGTGGCAGTTCAGATCATTGGAAAAAATGTCCTC
>JAOXJK010000077.1:41534304-41552222 GCA_025774025.1 Xenus cinereus | reverse complement strand
TTTGAGCAACCTGGTCTGGTGGGAGGTGTCCCTGCCCATGGCAGGGGGGTTGGAACTGGATGATCTTTAAGGTCCCTACCAACTCTAACCATTCTGTGATTCTATGTGAAAATCCCCAACATGTTGGGCCCACTGCAGATGCACAGCATCTATCCAAGGCTCTTCCCCACCCGTCCCACTGCCTGAGGTAGGATCTGGTCTCCAGAGGCCCCATGAACTTTCCTCTGGGTCTCAGAGGTGCTCCGTGTGCTCCTGTCTTTTCTCATAAGTCAGTGTTTTTAAAGGTAACTGCACTGACGTGACCAAAGAATGGTTTTTTCTTCAGAGTTAGACTGAAGTCCTGATTCATGAAAACTCACGTTCAGCTGAAGTGATTTGTCTTTCCCTGATGGGAAAATACAAGCAGAGAAGCCCAACTCACTGTCTCCCATGCAGTTTAGGTGAATAATTGCAACTGGACAAATTCTGCTGTCTTCATTTACCATATGGTAAATGTGAGTGACCCCCCGAGACTGCGCTGTGCTTGGTGCTGTACAAACACAACATGCAGACATTTTGCTCTGAATACAGCTCCATCGCTTTCCCATCCCTCTTTCTAGGGCCTTCAAACTGTCACTTGGTGTCCCAAATCCACCAAGAGCCTTTAGTCACTACCACAACCTCAAGAATCAATAAATAAGGCAAAGAAAGGAAGGAGGAGGCCAGAACAAAGCATTACTGTCATGCTGGAACAGTGGCAAGGACTGGGAGAGAAGATGAAAGTGGGATTATGGATCTGTTCCAGTTTCCCTCCCCAGCGTGGAAGGTGCCCGCAGCCTTTTCCTCTCGCTTACCTCTCCAGCAGGAATCCCAAGACTGATATTTTTCACGGCCACGATGCGTTTGTGAGGAAGGTGGTAGATCTTTGTGAGATTCTGGAGCTGCACCACATCGAAGTCAGCTTTGCCAGACTCCACCCTGTTCCTCTCTGCCTGGACGTCCCCGTCCTCTTCAGCCGCAGGTGGCAGAAGCGATGCTTTGCCATGTACTCTGTCAAACAGGAACCTGTGGGGAGGGCAGAGAGGGGACCTTACCCTCTGCCCAGCAGACAGAAGCGGGCCTGTGTGCTTGAGATACTAAGGAGCATTCCTGTGAGATCCCAGGGTGTGCATACACAGATACACAGACAGTTTCTATTCTCTCCTGATAGTTGAACTATTTAGGGAATTAAAAAACAACAACGTTCTCTGTCTATTTTTTTTTTCAGCAAATATTCTGAGCTGGAGGAGGTCCTGCCTTGTGGACACACTTGTAATGCAGGTGACAGGACTGTTCTTGCTCCTCCCTGTGTGCACCCAAGCCAGAGGGGACAGGGAGATTCAAACACAGGAGGCTGTCAATGGACTGACTCCTCTTACCAACCAGCTGAACATCAGCCCACCAAACCCAGGGCCATAATCTCACCCAGCAAGGACTACCAAGGGACTCTGGTAACCTGTATCGCTATTAGTTAATACTCTAATTACTGGCAGGTAGTGGGACTGCTGCCAGAGAAAACTTACTCCATGTTTGCAAAGTGTCTTGGAAATTTATGGGCTTCATAATTCACAACGATGGTGCCAAAGCCCAGAATTAAACCACTGAGCACTGGTCCGTTTTCATGTCGAGACTCCAGATGCTACTTACTCTAATATGTTGTTCCAGACTCTCTGGATCATCCTGTCGTGAACCGTAAGACGAACGGCGAAAAACACAGTGCCCTGGATAAACATGGCGAGCAGCTTGGAGGTGGTCTTGTCCAGCTCAAAGGTTTTGTCAGGGTAGTCCACCCCATAGGCTTTTAAGAAGCCCAGCAGTGCCTGATCCTGCGACAGTTCAATCAAGCCATAGCCAAAGCAAAATTGTGGAAACAGAAGGAACGCGTGCCTCAAGTTTTCAGCGAGATCACGCAAGCCCTGAAAAAAAAGGAAAAAGCCACGCAGTCAGTCAGTGTTTTTATTCATAGAATAAATTCATAGGTTTGACTGTGGGACCGAAGTGTAACAATTACATTGGGATTTGCTTGTGTCTCAGAGCAGAGATAAATTGAGAGCAAAGAGCTCTGGAGACGGCTCGTTTCGAAGGCACAAGGTCAGAAAAGTCAACAGGCGGCTCAGAGGTTGTGATCACCCATAGTAAACAGCAGCCAGTTCCCAGTGCAGCCCCTCACTGCTGCTCCAGCCGCCTCACCCTGCCCTGCAGCCGGCAAGCCCCGGCTGAACCCTGCACAGTCTCACACTTGTGAATTCTAGCAACATAAAGATCGGGTACATTTCTAGCAGAAGAAAGGATTAGCGCACACAGAGAAGTTGAGAGGCAGTAAATTAGCACGGAAAGAGACTGACTCCCCGCCACTGGGGTATCGAGGGATAGATGATGGTCATAGTTCCACGTCCCTAAAATCCAGGGGGTTGCTAAACAAGCACTGACGGAAAAATCCAACCCAGCTATTGTTTTACAAAGCAATTGCCCTTTATTAAAAAAAAAAAAAGAAAGAAAAATAAAACTAAATCTAAGGTGTACATTTTATCCCAGTGATTCCCAAGTATATCTCAGTTTAAGAGAAGGCTTTACTTTAGGGAATCATCACTCTCCGAGTAATTTTTCATCCTGGCAGGGAGAAGATGATTGCATTACAGATCTAGATGACAGGCAGCAGTGCTGGGCTTAATGCAGCACATGTCAGACGCGGGGCAATGACATCTAGTTGTCACTCCACAGTTCGTGCTACAAGAACTTCACAATGGTTCAAAGTTTCCATCAACTTTTTATCAAGCATCTACACCCGCCTCCTGCCCTTCTCTGCTCGGGCAGTTTTCTCTTTTTATATCCTCCCCTCTGTCACCATCTTTTCCTTCTTTGCTTGGGGTGCAGATTTACAGACAAGCAAGATTTGCATTTGACTCATGTCCTTTCTGTAAGGCACCCCATTAAGTCCTGTGACTAGTGGCCACTGCTTGGTCTGCCTCAAATACCTTGAAGCCAGCCAGCTGCTAAGAACCTGATAGAACCCACCAAACTCAACAAGAAGCCTCCTCTTGTTCCAGCAAGGATTTAGTATTAGTAGGATTCCTACCTGATCCGTGGCCTTTTCCTGGGAGAGCAGAAATACAACCGAGTGAGTAATGATGGTATTGATGCCAAAGAACAAGTTGACGCAGACATAAACGATGAAGGCCATTCCTGTTTCTTTGAAAACCCCAGCCAGCAGGTACATCCATGAAAATGTTGCATATCTATAAATTGTCAACAGAGCAGAGAATACTACAGTAACTCAAAGAGCGATTGAAAACAAACAACTAAAAATCTCCAACAACCTAACAGTTCTGTATTGGCATGTGACTAGGCTTCCATATTACAGGAGCTTAAAGGAGGAAAAATGGCTTTGTATCTGTTAGAATTTGAAGAAAAAGTTTATGATACAAACATTGAACATGGAGCCCCAACTGAAAACGGTCGGACTGGGCCTGGAGGATTCAAAGCCGGGGAGGCAGTTCTGTTAAGTTTTCCTGAATTGTGCTACTGGGTTTTTTACCCCTCTCTGGTTTTGAAATGCTTCTATATCTTAAACTTTGCAACAGTTCAGTAAGCGTCTGCTTACAGCTTGGGCTGTCACTGTGACCTTGGATATTTCATACCCTCACAAAGAGTTTGCTTTGATTAAAGCAGACATGACAACAGTAGTTTTAGCTCATTGCTCCTGGAAGGAGCAACTAGTCACCATTTGTAAAGTGCACGTTGAAGAAAGAAGCCCGCATATTCCTCCCTTGGATCTCAAATTGCAGCAGCCTGCAATATCCAGCTCTTCACTCTGTGCAATGATATTTAAATAACTTAAGCTCCACACTTACCCAAACAGTAACAGCAGAAGAAATACTGCCACTAAGTTATTGTTGTTGCAGAAAGCTGGTATCTGGAAGGATGAAATAACTCCTATTGAGAGTCCAATAGGGACCATAAAAAGTACCTGCAAAATGATATTAAAAAGATGTTATTAGGACGATAATTCTTAAACACTTTTCTAGAACTATGCAGAAGCAACAATGTCAGCTCTGAATCCGGTCCCACAAGCGCAGCTTGGGTTTTCTAAGGGAAACCAAATACAGGTGGGGTCTCCATCCTCCAGAGACTTTTGGGAGTCTCGCACGTGAATTCCCACAAAGCCACTTCGAATAGGCTAAGACTCAACATTCAGGACTGTGGGCAGAAAGTGCCTTGAAAAAAGGTGAGTGAAAAATACCCCTTTGGGTTTTCCGTCAGACTTGCAGTCAGATAACTTCATTGTGCCCTGTAAATCTGGTATTTAAAATGTTGGGTCAAGCCAGGGACCTACCGAATGTTTGCCTCGAGAGGTTCCTCTCTTCCCCAGCTTTGGGATTTAACAGAATTTACTGGCAGGGATTCACTGAGAAATATCAAGTTGCCGAGAGCGCTGGATTAGTTTCAGCCCACTGAATACTGATTGTGGCAAGGACTCCGGGGATTTTTCCACAGGCTGATTTACAAATATGCAGTGCTGGAGCGAGGGCCCAGATCGGGGAAGCAGATGCATCCTCAGCCTGGCGCTGCGACTCAGATGAGCCAGACAGCAGCCAGGCTGCCTTCAGACCCCTTTCGAGCCCCTTGGTGCAAGGCAGGAGATTCTTGCCCTGTTGCCAAATCACAGCATCCCCTTTAAGCAGGCGGTTTAGGCTGTTCAGTGGTGAGCACCCTGTTGTTAGGACTGCTTTGTAAGCGTGCATCCGTGTTAGCAAAACACCTAGAAGCTTAGGCTGTGCGCTCTGCAGAATGAGTCGAGGCTCACATTCCCCAAGGGATTTCAGCCCTTATCTCCCACTGCATCAAAGGGGGCTGGCCAACCAAATGCCCTTAAAGATTTCGTATTTTCCAGAAGTGATGGTATCACTGGGATTTTAGGCACTAGCAGAACTGCATCAATAGAAACTGGTCGGCTACATAGAGCTCATCACCATTACAGCATAGCTGGCAACGCCAAAGCTCACAAGAAGAGAAAATCTGCCCTTGCAGATCTCTAACTATGTGAAGGTGTGACAGCCTGCACTGAAGGTAATTCATAAGCCACAAAGCACTTCAGTCCACAGACACTGTGCATATTTATCCTCTTGGCCAATGATGCTTTCCAGCAGTGCTATTAACCCTCTTTACCATGAGGAACCTTAACTTCAGGGAGAAGAAGGGCATGCCTACGCTACGTAATGCAGCACGGTGCTGGGGAGCTCAACTATCTATAGGAACAAGGTGGTAAATCTATACAGCGCAGTGCAGCACTGTAGAAGGGAACTTACTCAGGTCCTGGAAGGCACATAGCTGCATTAGTAGCTTTCCCTGGCTTAAAATCCTTTATAATATATAATCTTAGAGAGAGCATTCAACCCAGCAACGGATTTTTGCCCAACAGGGGCCTGTCAGCTGTGAGATGTCTGCTAGTGTCACACCCCGTACTCCCAGGGTTTCCAAAATGCCTGTAGCCTCAAGCCCCAAATCCTTACCCCAGCTGGATAAAGCCTGCATGACAAGTAACCCAGCCCTGCAAGCTAACAGAAAAGCAGCTCGCTGCTGCTCGCATGTTAAAACTGAAGTCAAGCTCTGGCCTGGTCTGCGTTGCTCTCATATAGATGCGCTGAGTGTTTTGCATACACTCGAGAGAGAAGGAATGCCTTCGCTTAGCAAAATCCAGCGTTGCAGTTCACATTTAACAGCCTTCAATGTCTTGGAGAACAATTACTACATAACACTCTTGGTAGTAATAATATTAAGAAGTCTAAGCAACCAACTTTGACTAAAGAACTTTTTTTTTTTTTTTCTTCTGCTACGTATTGCTACTCTTGGTGCATTTAAGAATGTGAATTATTTACCAGGTCATAAACGAAGTTAGTCACCCAATAGCTTGTCATCCCAAGGCCTGAAATATGCTGCAGTTGTTTGGCTTTGGTTTGATGTTCTTTTACCACATAGAGCACGAAGCTTGCCGTTGTGATAGAGTAGCCAACCAAAACAGACATCGAAACTATGATGTCGAGTAAGCTGTTGAGCCTGGGGAGAAAGTGGAGAAAGATTTATATGGTGAGTCAAAGAGGTAGGTTTCCCTCGTTGCAGAGGCATTTTTAGGGAGCAAAGAGGTCCTGATTCTGCGCCAGCATCTTTTGCTGATGGTAATTACGCCTACCAAAAAGGACTCACAGCACTGAGTCACAACACTGTAGCATAGCACTGATTGGAAAGGCCAAAGAGAAATTATGTAATTATTATTACTGTGCCAAAGCACAAAAATGTGTGATGCTGTAACTGGGACCTCCAGATCTACATGGGATTCTGCAAAGAAACCCTAACAGGAATCTGCAGCTCTGTAGCAAGCAGGATGCTATTCATGCGTAGAGGGAATGAAGACAAGGACGAGAGCAGTTTCATCATTTAGAGAAAGATATTCAGTCATTTAGGCTGCTTTCTGGTTTCCAAGAAGCTGGTTTGCTCCTTTTGAAGCCAAACAATTCAGACATCAGCCAAATGAATCTTCTTACATTACTTGTTCTTGACTCTGTCCTCCAGGGTATGGGTGAGCTGATAAGAAAATACCTACAAAAACAAAAAGAAAAGAAATTGAAAGCGTGGCTAACTTAAAGCTTCCTTCACCAGTTCCTCAGATTGACAGTAATACAGAAAACATGAGTAAAGAAGAGAAGCAGATCAAAAGCTGGGTTTTGTTCTGTCATCTTGGTGTGATCTTGGGGAGAATTTGGAGCACCCCCATTTTTTCTATGGCTTCACCTCGATGTACAGCAGATCTGAAATACAAACCCTAGGCCGTGTTTCTGAACCTGTCTGGCTGACAGCTATCATTCGCTACAGAAAGAGCACATCCACACCTAAAATTAGGCACACACTCGTGGGTCCATGCATTTTAAGCTGGATTCCTGGAACATGGACACATTCAAAACCAGTGAATATGTTTCATTTTAAAGTTGCTGCTTGATGATCTCACTGCATTTCGTTTGTTCTTTTATCACCAGAAACAAATCATTCCCTATTGGCTTTCTCTGCAACTAGTATCTACCTATGATATATGTCTGTCTCAATACAGGCATCTGTTGAGGCGCTAACATAAACCCAAGTCAGGTACAGACACTTTTGTTCCCAGTTTGGCAACGGGTTAATTATGAACTATTCTGTCTTATGCAGCTAGGGAAAAATTAAAAAAAAAAAGAAAAAAAGAGATCATTTTGTCCAAAGGAACTAGCAAAAATCTTGTTACTGTGTTTGTAAGCCCCGTGTGATGTTTTGCAAAAAGATCCCTTAAAAATGGGTTTGTATCAGGCACAAGCTGCAAGAGAGAAATTTTCTGCTCCCATGCATTATCTTCAGAAGATTTGGTTTAAGTATTTCTTTTCCAAGGAGAACATCTAGCCCAAAGTATACTACTATTATTCATCACAGTGCATTTGCTGTCTGGAGGCAATTTGTGCCTACAAAACCAGAGTTTTCTAATAAAAGGAGGGACCTGAGGGGCTCTGGTGAGCCAGTTCCAACCTCCAGTGAAGGACACCTCGATCCCACCAAGACAACAACCCAGTTTCCTGGGCACCTGAGAAAGGGTTTAGGCTAAGGTGTTAATGTGCCTAAAAATTGGGTTCTTAATCAGTATTCAGGCAAATAAGTAAATGCCTCAGTTCTCAGGGAGTGCTGGAGGACCTCTAGCTGCTATTAAATCCAGAGAGATTTGCTAGAACACGCCACCTCTGAAATTTAAGCTCCTTACAGCCAAGTGCCTGACTTTCAGCAGTTCTGTGAGGGCTATTTTCCCTAAGAACGAGCATTCTGACACGGGAGCCATAAAGGAGGAGACTTGTGGGTTTAGCTGACCAAATGCCATACTGAACAAATAAATTTGAAAGGGAAGGTTTCATAGGAAATTCATTTTGGAGGGGGAAGAAAAACTCTTTCTTGTCATCAGGGAGAGAAATGGAATTAAAATCTTGGGCTGCTGATAAAGCCACACAAACAGCCAGGAAATGTTCCCCTTCTCTAAAATAGAGAGAGAGAAGAGAGATACCGTCTGTCTAATCTGTTAATACTTCACTATAAAGCCATTCCCTTTACTGAAGCTTAGGCTAGAAGTCAAAATTTCCATTTCAATGCTTTCTCTTTTTTGTTGGTTGGGATTGAGAGAAGAGAAAGCACAATATACATAAGTCAAAAGCTATTATGACTTGCTTAGTGACAGGGTAAAAAGCTTTTTATGTATTTTTTTAAAAATATACACAGTCTAAGTCAAACCTTTAAAGCAGGACTGGCACCTCTTTCAAACTGCTGAAATGACAACACACTTTTATCTGGCCATTTCAATGGTTCTTAAACTGTCATTTATTTGTCACAACAACAAATAGATTTAGCTGCCAGGAACATACCACGCAGAACGTCTGTTCAATTGTATATCAAACAGGATTTACACTACCCCGGGGGAGCTATCCTCGTCCATTCATTTTATTTCCCCCATTCTATGGCTTGGATTATTAGTGGGAAGTGGAGAAGTATCTGTCTGGTCATTTACTACTAAGCATTTCTTTCCAAAAACGCCTAAGCAGCAGGACAGATGGAATAAAAACTGCTGCTGTTCTTTCCCACTGAATATTGTTATTTTGCTGGTATAAAACTTTCCCTGTGAAAACTTTCTGACTGTTCACACGAACTTCTTGCCTTTGCTCTCGCTACAGCATGTGTTGGGAATACAGAGACAGAGCAAGAAGCTTCACTGCTTAATAATTCAGCTGCTCTGGGATGTTTCTGCCACTGGAAGTGCCTGGCTCAGGTCTCCTCTCTCTGCACCCGGACAGGGGCTGCAGCTTTGTGATATGCTGGTGCAGTGCACACCAAAAAGCTTGAACCTCCTGACCTGGAGGGCACGCTGCAAATCTCAAAGGCACAAGCCAGCGGGTATTTTAGGATGGCGGTGGGGACGAGGCACTGATTTCGCTTGTTGTGAGCTGAGCTTCTCGTAAGGGGAGTTTCAGTGCATCAGTATGTGGAGGTGGGAAGAAAGGCATGCTGTTTTGACTTGTAATCAGCATTCTGCTGTTTCTTTAATTCATGGCATGACACTCAAAGCTTCAGAGCAGATGCCTTTTCTATTATAGTTAAATTCAGACACATCAGTGAGGAACAGTCTTAAGAGCAAAGAGACACTGTCACCTATTTCACTGTCACCTGGAGCGCCAAGCCTCCGAGGCGAGGGGGGCTAGGCATGACCAGGACACGGCTGGAAGGACACTATTTTTCAAAGAAAAATCAATTGGTAGGGCATTTCTGCACACAATTGCTACTCTTGTCAGATCCCATAAATCTCTGTATAAGAATTCTCAAAGTGGTATCAACATAAATCTTTCTCTTCTCCCTGCATCCCCTCCACCTCTAGAGACAGGCATACCTATACGTAGGTATATTTGTGCCCATGCTGCACCCTAAATGTAGCCTGAACCATAAACGGTAAAGATAGGGTGCCCTGGTAAGGAATTTGGGTTGCTGCATTACGTTACGAGGAGAAGCTATGAGAACTGCTACCCCCAAATGGGCTACTAACACTCCCTGGAATCTGCGTAAATCGTGTGTCAGAGGAAAAATATAGCCGAAAATTATGTTTCTCACTTAATTCTCTCTCTCTCTCAAACACAAACATACACATACCTGCACATCCTGAGCTGCTCTCAGCAGAAGGGTGACATATTAAAATTTACTAATCTAAACCACCCCCAGAGATGATCTAAAGTAGCCTTCCTACGCATAACTAATGGGCACCTATCAAGAGACGGCTATTTCAGTACCATGATGACAGGCAATAAATCAAATAGCAAACATTGGCATTTTTTGGATGAAGGAAGCATTTTATATAGGAGCTGGGGTCTTCCCTGTCCAGCTCCCCTGGGTCTTTGACAAAGACAAATGAAATATGTGATTTATTCATGTTTTTCAATTCTGTTTTAAAAGGAATTGCATCATTGGGAATAAAGAAATGGCCTTATTGAAGTCACGGTAAGTGTTGGCATCGATTTCAACAGAACCAGGATATTCCCCTCAAAGGGGAGAAATTATCTGCTCATGTAAAAGGACACTTACCATATTGGGAAGTCTCATTTTTTGGCAAGTTAGCTCGAAGGATGAAGTTGTTCAAGCTGTTGAGATAGGCTGGAAGGCTGTGATAACCTTCAGGATTATACCACACCTGCAGAGAGTTGAGAAATTGAAACAATTTGGGACAGAAATTGTTACTGATAACATTTCGGTTTGTTCTGCTTGCACAAATTAATCATCCCATGGTTGGTATCTAAAGTCATAAGCTCTACAAGTTAATGTCCAATGATTAAAGCACATCAAGTAGTGAAGGAGTATAAAAGCACATTTCACTTCCAGCACAAGCAGTCCCATCAGCTTCATTTGCCTTCTGGGAGAGAAGAAAGAAGCACTAGCTGGATATGTGACATAAAGCATACAGACATTTGTTTTCTTCTCTGTAATAAGCTGGTCAGATCTGATGAACACCAGTAGTGGAGTCTTCCCAAAGAAGGCTAGAGCAGTAAAATGTCTAACATCCCTTGAAAGCCAGGGGGGAAAAGGTTGCTTTTGGGCAGAAAATAGCCAGTTGTCACTTCCTCATTCAGCAACAGGCTTTCCCTCCCCATGATAACTTTTCTTACCTATATCGTGATAAGGACTGAGGGGGGAAAAATTAGATCACAGGACATGTACTTCGGGGGGATTTACTATCCCCTACTTTAGGCACAACCCACAGCACCCAGGCTGGAGGTGTAAGTTACCTACCAAAGGACAGAGAGGTTAGGCTATTAAGGTTAGAGGCTTAAACACAGCCCACAGCATCCACCTTTGCGTATCCCCAAGTCCTGTGCGTAATTCAGGATAATTTCATTCTCCTTGCCCTAGAACAGCAAGGACTAGAGTGCCCTGCTTCAAACACTAGCAAGGTTTCCAGGTATTACACGTGATAAGCAAACAGCAATGTTTTCAGATCTCAAAGGAAGCTGTAAGATCGGAGCGGTGAAAATATCTGCAAATTCACTGAAACAATAAACCCTGTGATTCCCTCTGTTGCAGCCACCTCTGAAAACAACACTGCTCTTCCAGGAACACTCTCCTGGTAGCTGGGTTTTGCAATGAGCTCACAGGATCTTGTCAACTCTCTGGCATTTCCCTGCTACCTCAGATTTCAGCCTGGGTGCTTTTAATGCTGATGCATTACAACATTTTCACTGAGCAGAAACAGAGAAAAGGGTGTATCAGAATCCACCAGCCAGCCCTAGTTAAGGTACATACATTCCTTCATGAGATAAAGGTGCTACTAATTGATCTTTTCACCCCTGGATAATAAAATTATGACAGCAGAAAAATCCTCTCCTGCTAGCAAGAGAAGTCAGACCAAAAAAGAAGAATGGGAAGAAGAAAGGAAATGAATTGCAAGGCTCTCCCACGCCAAGCTGCAGATTTCAGAGGGTTTTGCTTTATTTTCTGAAATAGCCCTGAACCCAGCATCACTTCTCCCGGGTCCCACACTTCCCGTGCTAGGACGAGCAGGTGGAGGTTAGTTACCTTAGTCAATGTTCTGTTGGGGGGCACTGGTCTGATATCAAACTGGAGATCTCTTGTCAAAGGCAGCCCGAAGCTCCAGCCACCATACCTGAGTGAAAACCAGAGGGAAATGCATTGCTACCCTCGTTCAAAAGCTTTAATACCTTTGGTTGGTGCATGCCACTGTCACCCCAGTTAATTCTAGCTTTACTTAAAAGAACTTAACCCAGAACCTAATGTGTGGCCAAGCCAACTTGACAGCACTATTAAAAGACTGGGATGAAAGCCTCCACTTGAGAAACATCTTGGAGCCATGCGGACTCCAAACTTGCTCGCCTACCACATTGGAATACAATGATGCCTTCTTACCCAGAAGAAGAGCAGCTCAGTTTAAATCTATGGCAGATGAACGTGTTCCTTGGCAACCTTAATGGCAGGCATTTTTGCCCCAAGACACGCTGCACAGTTGTGTTGCAGAGTCCGCACACACTAATAGCTCCAACAACCCCATGGTGCAAGAAAATGTCCAGCCTCTAATTTCACTGGAACAGATGCACTTGTTTAAGTGAAGTACACACTGAGACTCTGTAGAGAATCAAACTTGGAGGCAAGTCTCTCCTCAGGGTTTACTTCATGACAGACTGTGTAAGATTTTCCTCTTTTCAAGCATGTCTGAGTCAGACAAAGACTTATCTGTGGATCCAACCATCAGCCTATGAGATGAAGGACATGTTATCCCTAGGCTAACTCTGCTAAAACCAAGCAGAGCGCTCGCACGGACCTTTAACTCCATAATTGCAGGACATTTTACCTCCTTTCACCAGATGCAGAGACACCCTTCTAAACCCCTACTGCTCTGGCACCACTTCAAGCCCAATGGATGTGACACGTATCAAAGTCTGCTCCCAGTACAATTCAGAGAAGGACTGGAGATTTATGCTGTACCGTTTTTGCAGGAAGTCTTTGGTAGTTGCCAAAATGTAGGTCTCCACATTGTGCCCTGTGAGGTTGTAAAGTGTCCGTGTGGAGAAGGTCCTTCTGTGAGGGGGAGTGTAGTTTGTCTGTGGACACGTCTGAGTGGAGACAAACGAAGAAGTTAGTGTCCATGTTTTAACTGAAAACTAGCATATTAGGACAAGACTGAGAGCAGGCAATGGCAACATTCTGGTCCTGGGACTGATTCCTCCAGAAGCTGATTATTTGCAAATCAGGGTGCAAAGACACACGGCCTACATCCCTGCATGCTGTCCTGAACGTACTTAGCGAGGTGCTCAAAAACAACCTTTGCTTAAATCTACACTTCAGTTCTACTGACAGCAGTGAGACCTTGATGTGCGCTTCATGCTATGTAGGAAGATTTTTGCTGAATTAAGGCTGATCCTACTTAGCAGAGCGTCAGAGCGTCTGCACAGACAACAGCAGAGGGCAAAACAACTCACAGAGCAGAAAACATCGTAGTAACCTCAAACTCTCATCTTGCATTTCACAGCAGCTACACTCTACGTTTTTGCTTTACTACCAGTCATTGGGAATATTTTCCAGAGCTTCATATAAACCTTGGATTAGTCCTGAATATATAATTTAACATGCTGAGGGTCGAAGTCACATCAACTGTTTCATGATGTTGAAGTGTCCTACCAGACAGTTTCCTGGCTACTTCTTTCAGCTCATCCATCACAAAAACCCTGGCCTCCCCCATTGTGTATCCCTTCATATCTTTGCATCAGAATACACAAAATAGCTCCCTACACGCTGAGGAACACCTGCCTGTGCCTGCTAGAGGTGAGGATCAGCTTTGAACATCGTCCTGACCTATTGGAGAAACGATGCCAACACTTTTAATGATGTGAAATTAAGTGTTTGTCCAGAATCCCTCATAAAATAGCTGCATTTTAAGGAATGAATAGGAAACATTCAACCAAGTACATGCTTTATCTTACAAATGTCACCACGCTGCACCTTGAATCTGATTTCCCACCGGAAAAAAGCTGAAGATGGGTGAAGAGCACTAGAAGGAGATGAGCTCAACTTCAAACTGGACTGGAAAATTGTAACATCATTGAGATTTGCCTTTTCCCCATGTGCATATAAAGACACGAAGCCCAGCAGTGCCCATATCTAGTTTTCTATGTACCACCATAATGCAAATAACTAATGTGATTAATCATTACTATTTATAAGAAGGAGCAGAGTAAAAGCAGATGGATCTAGACTTTGCATAAAGTTAAATTCTGAAGAGCAAACAGCAATAATAGCTGTGCTTTCATATAATGACACTGCTTGTATAAAATGCAATTTTCCTCTTGAATACGTTTCACCTCTGCTAAATGGACAATCATGCAACATTCAAAAACACCGTTAAACCTTTTCCCACTACGGGGAAGAAGGCAGATATATTAGCATGCGAATCTTCTGAGATGGTGTTTCCTTTCCTGTCCCCAAACTGGTGCAGACAGTGGTTAACCAGTGTACAAAATCAACAAGGCCAAAAAGAGACAGGAGGAATCTGAACACTGAGTCCCCCTTAGTATCACGCCTGCCCGCAAAACCACTCCCAATATACAAGCTCCTCCAGATACCCCCCCGCAACTCCCTCTCTTTTGGATTTATTTAAATTACCTGGATGCCATCTGTGCAGTTGCAGGCAGAATACTCAGTTCTCTGGTTTCCACTGATAATCCACGGGCCAAGCATGTCCTCCTTTAAACACTGCCTGAAAATGAACACATTTTCCTCTGAGGTTCTCTGTGCTCAGGTGTGCAAACGATGCTAATTGCTGTCATGTTTAATGACAGCAAGGATGGCAGCGAGCAGCTTCAGCAGAAAAGCAGACCTTCTTGTCAGCTCCAGGAGCTTCAGGGAATACCCCATCCTCCCGCTGCCCTTAGTGCCTGTCGGCAGAGCGCCCTCACTACCGCTCTCTGTGCTTGGATTTGTTCAGCTGATTAGAAGGAACCCGGACACCACTTCATGCCCATGGTAGACAGCGGAAGGAGGCAGCACGCAAAGGCCAAAATCATTTTACAATGCAGAAATAAAGGCTATTGCCATCACAATAACTGGGGAGTCCTGCGATGGACCGCATTGAGTAGGCAGTCGCTGTAACTACTCAGCGGAAATATTTGCCTGCAGATACGGGGCATGCATAAGGGTGCAAGTCCGCCCAGGATTTTACTGCCAATTCCTTGAAAATTTCTCTGCAGAGCCCAAAACAAACCAGCCCTCATGGCATAGCATTTAGATACAGATAACAAAAGCTATGCTAAGAACATTCCGGGTGGGCTCATTGTTGAGGTTACTGGGGAGACAAGGGCTACTTCTTAGAGTGGAGAATCGTTTGCTCCCGTCCTGGCATCCTGCCACCACCAAAGCAGCTCCCTTACTACTCAAAATAATAAAGAAGTCCACTTGAGGTGGTTAATATTTCTCGAGGCAAGCAAAGAACACCAGCGTCAAGGTCCTGGGGTTGTGTGGAAGTCCCAGTCTCAGCCTTTTAAAGCTCAGTATAGTTTCCTGTCTTCAAGAATATCTACGGTTCTGTGCTGGCAGATGCAAGCCTTCGCTCCAAGCCGCAGGGGAGCCACGTAGGCTCTCGGCAGGGCTGAGCTCTGCTTCACACCAGTCACGACCGCACAGCTCCCTGCTCAGCACTGACTCGCATCCCGCCAGTTCAAGCCTGCGAGCAGCACGAGCTTGCGCCTGCCTGCAAAGGCCAGTTAGACATCTCCTAATGAGCTGAGAGAGTCTGCAAGTCAATCTGAAGAGAGGCAGGAGAGGTTTTTGTTTTCTCTGCATGTGGCACCAATGTATGAAAATTCTGCAGATGATCAAAGATGGTTATTACGATCTAATGGCTAATCGTGCTATGTCAATTCTCTTGCGGATTCGGAATTTAAATGGAAGAAAAGCAAGAACTACTTACGAATTGCTTTCATTCATGCATGTGTTATCTGTTCCAGGGAAAGCAAGCATCGAAGCAACTAAAGCATCTGTGGTTTCATTAAAATTCCTAAGATTCAACAAAGAAAAAAAAAAGAAAAAAGAAAAATGTTCAAGGTACTTCCACGACCACTGAGCAGACAAAAACTGTGTCTGAATGAAACAGGATTTATTTAAGATGCTAAATAAATGGTTATTCGTGGTGCTAGCCCTGCAAACCATTTAAGTACATGCAGTACATAAGGGCAGTCACACAGGTTTAAAAGGACTGCTCATCGCTTAGAGCTGCACAGCTACTCCAGTGATTTGCTGTCTCTAGATCTAAGCAAGACACTGATGAACTTTCGGACAATCAAGATTCTGTTTTCCAGGGAAAAGGCATCTACTGCAATTTTCAGGCACTACTTCCAGTCTTGTCTCAGTCAGCTCTCTCATTTGTGAAGTCCATTTGGTTTTTTTGTTTTGGTCTTTCAATAAGATGCTTCTTGCTTCTGGCCCAGCTCTCTAGCAAAGACCCATCAGGAGAAGCAGATGACATTAGGAACAGAGGACTCAGACACGCAGTTCTGGCTCATTCCTCATCTAGCAGGACTGAAGTGGAAAGGCTTGAGCAGTCCCGGGAAAGAAAACCTAAGAGCTGATGTGTGCTTGCTTGCTTGAGACCTAAATTTTGTATTTCTCACTTAAAGCTGAGAACCACTGGAGAAAGACAGCAGTTCACATCATGGAAATCGGAATGATACAAGTTATAATCATTTTTATAATAAGAATTTTAAGCACAATGAAATAATTCAGTGGTGACATCTTAATCACACTGAAAAAGTGCATCCCCTTCAAATGACTGCATGCCTTGGACTGGTGGGGCCTGGGCAGGAGAGGACAACGCAGACAGTTCGCCAGATGGATAGAATCTGATCCCAGAGTTGTAATGTTGGAGACAACTGATGTCAATTTCACTTTGGGGAAAGAATATATATATATTAAGAAAATCCCTTTGGGGCAGTATGGCTCCTCACAGGAGGACTCCAATGGCAAACAGAAAGAGTATTCCTTACGTTTCACAGTTAATTCCAACTCAGAGGTTGTTTTTCTAAAGCTTTCTGATCGCTGGTCTGAGCCAAGCCATCCCCCTGAGAGACCTCTTGGGAAGAGGATTTCTATATGTTATCTGCGTAACAGCTACACAGATAAAACAGCTACATATTATATGCATAATACTTTTCCACTGGGTCTGCTTCGAAATAATCCTGATGGTAAACTGGGTCTTTATAAACAAAGAGGTTTAAGGATCGCAAAGAACACCACTCACCCGAAGAAGTCTGCCTGGTCGGACGTGCCGTACAGAGAGGGGGAAAGAATCAGTTCGGGATATTCCGTCTCCTTAGTTCTCAATGTCCCAAGTCCCATCGCAGCCATGACAAAGAGGACCGGGAGGATGACCTGAGCAATGAAGCCTCTGACATCCCGGCGGGTATGGTGGAACCTCTTAATGAACAGAGCTGATGTCTTCTTAAGCAGCAACGGCAAACCCTGCAGGCTTTTTGATCTAATCAGGAGTTGATCTGGTTACAAAAGAAGGACACATTTTGTCATGGATCAGTATCTGTGAAATGCAGGGAATTGATGGTTATAGTACCCTGGGAGTATATTTAGTTTCCTGCACTCCCTTACAGATGACAAATCAAAACTACCAAGTTGGAACAGACGCAAGGTTTTTGAGTCGTAAGCTCATATAACACCACTTTTTGTTTAATTTCAAACGCGTACATCTAGTGAATTCATTTTGAGATCTTGCAAGAAGAATACAGGCTTCTAGATGCAACATTATCTACATCCTACCTACCCAGCTGCAAATTAAAGGGAAAAGGTATTATTCTTTTGTATTTGTAAACTAAAAATTTTCATAACTGAGAAAGCAGGTCCTCAGGCAAATCAATAAGAGAATTCATTCTGAAACAAGAAAAGAAGTCACGCAAATGAATTGATCATTGCATGGACAGGGTTGTGGTATACTAAAAGCAAAGCCAAACCCTGTGCAACCTATTCCTCTTTTTGAAATATTAACCTATATAACACAAGATGAAGCAAATCCTTTTCAGTGCTGTCATTAGGGGTGACACAAACCCCTACACTCTACACATAAGTTACTGTTTACAGTAACATGTATAGTACAGACGAGCTTTGAGAAATGAGTATGAAAAGAGAACATAGAATCATAGAATTGTCTAGGTTGGAAGGGACCTTTAAGGTCATCTAAGTCCAACCTAACTCTGATAAAGAAAAAAAAAAAACCCACAAAAAACCACATCACTAAACCATGTCTCTAAGCACTATGTCAACCCGTCTTTTGAATACCTCCAGGGATGGTGCCT
>JAOXJK010000077.1:41511311-41534204 GCA_025774025.1 Xenus cinereus | reverse complement strand
GTCCTGAGTAATGTGCTCTGGGCAATCCTGCTTTAGCAGGGGAGTTGGACTAGATGATCTCTAGAGGTCCCTTCCAAGTCTGACAATTCCGTGATTCCATGGACCCATGAGTGCTTAGGACTGGAGCATCTCTCATATGAGGAGAGGCTGAGAAGCTGGAACTGTTCAGCTTGGAGAAGAGAAGGCTCAGTGGGACCTTATCCATGTGTATAAATACCTGATGGGAGGGAATGAAGAAGAAGGATTCTTCTCAGTAGTGTCCAGTGTCCAGTGACAGGACCAGAGGCAACAAAGGAGGTTCCACCTGAACAAAAAACCCCTTTTCTACTGTGAGAGTGATCGAACTGGCACGAGTTGCCCAAAGAGGATGTGGAGTCTTCGTCTGTGGAGATATTCAAAACCCATGGGACTCATGCCCCCTCGACCCCGTGCCCATTGACTCCTGTGTAGGCTGTGACCCACAATACCTTCTAGATCCTTCTCTTCCTCTTCTCTGCCTGTGGGGCTGACTGCCCTGATGAGGTCTGGCGTGCTGTATTCGCACTGACTCAGTTGTTTCTTATTTCTTTTCTGACTGCATCTCCCAAGTTCTTGAGATTGGTTTGAATCCAAAGCCTGTCCTGTGATATACTGGCAGCCTCTTCTGTGCTGGCATCATCTGCATGATGAATAAACCTGCTTCCTTTTCTATTATCTGGCTCTAAGTAAAAAGGCTAATTAGGATTGACTCAAACCACATCTCTGTGAATCCTCACTTGATGCATCTTCCATCACACAGTAAGCCATTTATGACTGCTCTTTGAATATGTTTTTTCTAAATGTTCTCCCATCATATTGCCATTTGAAGCTCTCTTAACTTGCTTAGGAGACTGCCTCTAAACAAATATCAAAAGTCTTACTAACATCAAGAATTGATAACTGTTGTTTTTCCTCATCTACAATGTTCTTTTGCCTGGCTGTCCAGGGAAGCTGGGTTGTTCTGAAGAGGTTGTGTTAGTTCCTACACCCTTCCTTGCTTTCCTCTAGTGCTTATGGTAATGAAAGCTAAGCTAGTGGGTCTGTAATTGCCCAGATTTTCTTTTCTTCCGTTTTGTAAAGCACCACTCTATTTGCCCTCTCTGCAGCCTTCTAAGGCTACTTGGCTATCTCTGGAGCCCAAAACCCCAGCAACCTGCATCACTGCCTTAAGATAAGGCTTATCAGGCACATCTCATTGGGAACCCTTCACATAGAAAAGTACTCCTTATTCTGCTCTTGCCTTATCTGAGGGTTAAATCTTGTCCTCTTGTAGTTGGTAATAGCTTCATCGGCTGTTGCTTTTTTCACACGCTGGTCTTTGTGACCTTCAACAAGTATCCAGGACAGCTAATAGCTTTCCAGCTCTGAGCAGTGGACATGCCATGTCTCCCTCTCATGCCTGATGGGCTTAGAACAGTTTCTCACCCTCACTGTTCCTCCAAAGCTAAGTTTGCTGGCTATTCAGCTTTGTCCTTTTGTGCTTTTAGCTGTTGCCTGCTGTCATCTAACCTAGTGTCAATTCCTCCTTCTGAATGTCACAAGGATCTCATGATTCAGCCGTATTGGTCCCTTCCTTTTCTTCCTGCTTGTTCAAGGCCTACTTCTTCAACAAACTAACAGATCTGTTGCTGTTCTTTGTTTCTGTAGTTCAGCCTTCCAAGATATTCATACCAAAGCTCAGAGTTTATGGTGGTATGCCTTTCTGAAATCTGCATTTCAAATTTCCCTCTAAAGGCTTTGCAATCCTTTCGGGTCAGTAACCCTCACCCATGTTGCCTTCCCTGTTTTTGTTCTCCCCAGTCCTCCACACCGAGTCACTCCTGAAAGGGAGCCTATCAGTCACCTGCACTGTTCCTATCTCAGCAGATTGTCCTCAGTATGTTCCAGTTTGCACTTTTGTGTCCACAGCTGCTTCTTTGCACTGCTGGGACTTCCTGCAGGTCTGAGTTTTTCATTCTCCCTGGATCCTGCAGCCAGTGCCTGTGTCCTTGAAGCACACAGTGTTGCTTGTCTTTTTGGAACTGGCTGATACTTTTCTGGGTTCAGTTTGAGTTCTCCCAGACAATCTGTTGCACCTAGTAAATCATAATTCTGGTCATTTATAAAGCCTTCCTGTTTATTTTAAGGTAACATCTCCAGGGCATTTGGCAAACTGATGCAAGGTTCCTTGTCCTCCTCCTATGGCAACTGTGACTTATTAGCCTCTTCCTAGGTACTGTTGTCTGGACCTGTTGTGTTTCTGCTATAGCCACACCTGCAAAGTTACCAGGCTGTTTTTTTGAAAGAGACCTCTTCAACTCTTTTTTTGTATATTATCAGTTGAATGTGGGATGCATGGAAGTTTATCCTTCTTGGTTTACCCTGTGGTATGTGGTGGCTAGCTATACAGTTGATACACAGAGCAAAGATGACCTTGCAAGTGTTCATTATTGACCGTGTTTCTGGAAGATCTAGCAACACTAAAAGCTCAACCAAACTATGGTCCTTCCACTGTGTTGACCAGACGACCTGCAGGGTATTTGGGCTCTTCATATTTATCTTCTTATTGCCCAAAATGAGGTTGACATCGTTGACGTCTAGCTCCCTCTAAATGAGCTGGAGGATTGCATGACATTTGACA
Organism: Xenus cinereus; assembly: GCA_025774025.1. Classification (NCBI taxonomy): domain Eukaryota; kingdom Metazoa; phylum Chordata; class Aves; order Charadriiformes; family Scolopacidae; genus Xenus; species Xenus cinereus. The sequence continues at coordinate 41,531,566 of JAOXJK010000077.1, read as the reverse complement.
TGGAGATGGCTAGATCATGTAGCACAAGTAACTATTGCTTCAGGTTGGCATGGGAGGGCTGTGGTGAAACCCTTTAACCAGAAAATCTTTCTAAAGCAACTAGAAGCCTTTTTTGGTTTTTTCCCCCTGCATTGGTGCTCTTGTTTTGCATTCAATGTAATGGATATGAGGCTGTATATCAGCTGTGGGATTAGCAAAGACACTAGGTACTCTGCTGGAGTTAGTGGAACAGAAAGGCTGCTTTATTGTATATGGAATGAGTAGAGATAATCTTCTATTGAAGGGCTGGATGAAATCCTTCTCTTTTTCCTGTCTGTATAGTTTTCTTTGAAAACCAGCTGATGCTCTTCTAGGCCAGGCCAGGATACACTGAGAGGATATCCAGGCCAGTACCCTAGATACCGTGGTGATTATAGTAATTTGCATTTTGATACAACAGAGAGTGAAATATTGGTAGGGACCCTTGTGCTACTGGGATGCACCATGTGCAGTTCTTGTATGCCAGCAACTCATTTTGGAAGCCCAATCTCCATTACCATAGGAAGACACACAGGAGCTGGAGTGTCCCAAGGATGTCCATCTTCCTGCCACGACCTTGCTTTTGCCAGAAGGCTTTCCTTCCCCTGAAGTTCTTATGCAGGCCTTGTCTGCTTGCTGTGAGTTTCCTGTTATTTCATGATCACTCGATAGCATTTCCCTTTCTGGTACGCCAAGCAAGTTTTAAAGTATGCTCATTTTGCTTGATATGATGAGTCAATCCAGTAGGTTTTCCTCTTATTCCATTAGAGCAATTCCCCCTTTGCCCTTTTCCTTGATTCTGAACTCTTCCTGTAGTTTTCAGTCCTTCTCTTGTTTCATCTCTGTGTGGCGTTCTGTTCTCTGTGAAAATGCTAAGTGCTAGGAAATATAGCCCTCTGGATGCACAGACCATGGGCTGATGAATCTGACCTTGATCTAACTTTAGCATAAAGAGAATTTCTGTCATTGTATCGCTTGCTCTTCCTCTAAGGGCTCCAGTTACTTTCAGTGCCACTTTGGCTGCATATAGTCACTAACTTCGCGGGTGTGAGATCATTTAACGACAATGAATGTATAAAACAGGACTAGTATGCTTGTGTTGGTGCAAGCAATGAACGTTTCTTTGGCTCTTAAAACCGTTAGGCAGGAGATGTAAAGTGCTGTTCTACCGCAAGCCATAGAAGTCTACAAAAATAACTGCCCAGGGCCAGAGAGAGAAGGAGTAGTTGCAGAAGAGAGGGTGATGAAAATAGACCACTAGCCTGTGACACCCAGGGTGGGATAGTAACAGACTGGGCACTTCCCAGTGCATCCCCAGCTCTCCTTACCGTGCACTTCAGGACAGCGAGCCTTGAGCTTGAGGGGTTAATATGACAATGTGAGCAGTATGCATGGTAATACATGCATGGTAGCTCTTCTCCTGACATATATAATCATAGACCTGAGATCAGGGCACCTTCCTTTCAGTCAGACATAGCGATTGCTGGTACCAGTCACAGGTTATAAACTAATTTTGGCAGTTGGCCATAAAACTGCTCCTTTCGGTGAGACACAGAGGCGTCTGGTGTCAGCCTGACACAAACCATTTGACCAGGGAAAGGCCTCTCTTGGTGGGACTGCAGAAGGGCTGATGCTGTTAGTGAAGGTAGAAGTATAGAGAGAGGGGCTCATAACCCTGCACTAATAAATATTAAATGCCTGTTATCAGGCCTGGCGTTTGCTTTGTGGCCCCAGCTTTTTTAGCCTGCTTTGCTGGCTATTCACTGAAGGCAACAGGTTTATCAGCAAGTTCAAGCATGTTTGGACTGCAAGGTCTCTCCTGGTGTCTGGCACGTGACATTATCTTAATCTGCCTTTAATATCCCACTCTGTACTCTGGGTGCCATGACACACAGTCTCTGCCCTGCACCTCTGCTTTGGGTTACTAGCTGCTCACAAAAGGCTTTAATCCTCTCTCCATCTCTGTAAACACTGCCCCGTACTTATTTTTCCCCCCTCAATGCAAAGGTCTGGCAAGGTGCCAGAGGCCCTGGGCTCACATGGCAGGAGAGACTGCCGCGGCTTTTCCGAGGAGCAGGGTGGGCTATGCTTATATGGTGAAGGGGAGTCCAGAAGTCAGCATGGTGGCTGCTGGTCCCTGTGCTGCCCAGACTGCCGTTCAGCACTGGTGGCAGAGACATGTGGAGCTGTGTCCTTTCAGCCTGAAGGCTCCGTATACCTTCAATGGCTCTTTCCCCAGGAAAGTCCATTGCAGCCCAGGGGTGGGTCACCAGGGTCACCCAGGATCTTCATCATTGGGAATTCCTAGGTAACGGGTGCAGGATGTGCAGCAAAACCACTGCAACAGTGAGGAATCTGAAATAAAATGTGCAGTTGTTGTAACAATCCTCTCTCAAATGGACTCTCTTCATCCCTGAACCACCATGTGTTTGTTGACAGTGATAGCAGTTTTGCCAGGGTAGAAAATGGAGGATCAACCTCCTTCTGATCTCGGCTTTCAAAAGATCAGTGCTCACTCTGCTCAGACAGTTCAGTTCACTGTATGCTCCCAGGGAGTTCAGTTTCATTTCCCAGATCCAAACCAGGGATTAAGATCAGGGACGTCATTGCTGTTGGTCCACGTCATTTCAGCAGCTTTAAAAAAGGAAACCAGGGGGGAAAGATCCTATTTTTGATAAGGTTTTGGGTTTTTTTCCCCAGCTCACTGGCACAGGAAGCCAAAACACACCAGTCTGGAAAGAGGCGATATGTCCTTATTAAAAAACAAAACAAATCACAGAACCCCACCAAAGCTAACAGGTTGCTAATGAAGCTTCCTGTCTGAACGGGATTGTGCTTGTCTGTAGTAGAGCACCTGGAAAGTATTTTCATTGTTTTCCGTTCTTCCCTCTATCAGGGAGGATGGTATTTTTGTTTCTCTCCATCTCAGGGCGAGAAGCTCTAGGAATGTTTGGGAGAGCTCTCCCTCTGCTGCTATTGCAGTTGTGGTTGTTTCCATCTCAGCCTAGAGCTTCTGGACTTGTCCTGTTGGGAGGATCACTGGCTCCCAGGACACTTCACTCAAATAAAATGCTTCCAGATAGGGTCAGTAGCTCGCTGTGAAGAGACTGAGCCAGTTAAGAAATGATGCTGTGCTCTGCCAGAAGAGTTCAGTTTGGATAATTACAGCAGGTCATTAGAGAACAATAGGAGTGGAAAGTACAGATTAAGCCACTGCTATTTCTACTGTATATACATTATGTAAGGAAGGAATATAACAGTGTCATAAGGACTCAGGTACAAAACACATTTCAGACTGGCTGTAGACTGCAGAAAATGTGGACAGAACTGCTCAGAGATCTGAACTGGTCTGAGCCCAACAAAGGGTTAATTTGTAATTTTGTTATTTTTGTTAATTTTGAGCTGGTGAGGTGGGTAGGACTTCTTTCTTTTCATCCAAGACTGACAAACTTTACCACTGCTGTTTATTTCAGGAGGCAAACTTGAGTTGTATGAAGCATTACAGATACTGTTTCTTGGTTATTTAGCTAGACATCTGTTCCCAGTCTGGTAGAACAGTGTGAGAACAGTGTACAAGCTGGTTGTCACTGTGCTCTGAGTATTTGGTTTAGTCCCCTCTGCGAACTTCTCCACTACAACGTGTTCTAGGATCTTCACGCTGTGTGTGAGGATGTGAGGAGGAGCTTTGGGTCCTGTGACTCTCTGAACTAAAGAAGGATGTTGTTGTCTTGAATGGAAAACAGCAGGACCAGCATTAAGCACTTTATAGCACTCCAGCAAGCTGTCTTGCAAGGAAGTTTAGATTTATCCTAAGCTAAAGCATACTCAGCCATTAAATTACATATGAGAAACACAGTGAAGGGCCTGAGAAACATAAAATCATAGAATCATAGAATTGTCTAGATTGGAAGGGACCTTTAAGATCATCTAGTCCAACCAACAACTTAACTCTGACAAAAGCAAAAAACCACATCACTAAACCATGTCTCTAAGCACTATGTCAACCCGTCTTTTGAATACCTCCAGGGATGGTGCCTCAACCACTTCCCTGAGCAGCCCATTCCAATGCTCAATAACCCTTTCAGCGTAAAATTTTTTCCTAATATCCAATCTGAACCTCCCCTGGTGCAACTTGAGGCCATTTCCTCTTGACCTAAATACCTCTGTGTTGTCCCTTATCTGCTTCCCTAACTATAAATGGTATATTCATAAGTAAAACCATGTTTCCACTCTGTGAGAAAGGTTGTTCAGTCAGGTATTCACTCATTTTTGGGCCACGCCACCTTTTGCAGCTCTCAAACCCTCAGGGATACTGGTGTAGCTTCAATGTTTTCTGAACAGAAATTTATCCCACTGTCTGGCCCTTTGAGCTGTTTGACCATACTGCAACAGCTGGGACACAGCAACAAGCAGAGAGGGACCCACCTCAGAGCTGTGCTGCTTTTGCAGCATGCTAAGGGGATTCCAGAAAGTTTCTCTCCAATTCTACTAGTTATGTAGAAATAATCCTCTACATCAATTACAGCAATTACTTCCAGAGGTATACATTTGCTCTTTCACCCACACATTGTATTTGATTAGATTAAAATCTGGATCAATTTAAAGGAAGGCAGATGCAAACAGAACCCCTCTTTAATTTATTCTGCGATTCAGACTTTTCCAAACCAGTGGATCTAAACAATTGTTCAGTGTCGTACTTCTAGTGATTTATTGGTTTTGTGATTCCTGGTTGGGTGAAACGTGGTTTTCAACAAAGAAAGAGGACAGGGAGCTCAAATCAGTCCATCTGTCACCGTCTGCACCTGCGACAAATCTGGAATAAAACTTGGAGATAATTTACCGTCTCTTTCTGTGAAGGTATCCGTGCTCATAGACGTCTCGTCACTGCCAATTTGACCACTGGCTCCGGGCAGCTGTTGGGGCAGCTCAGCATCTTCTTGCTGGTCCCTCCCTAGCTCTTTTGTGAGATTGAGAAACACCTACAGAGCAAGGAAATACGAAGGAAAATTGGTCCAAATGACTCAATTTGCCAAAACAATAATCAGAATCCACTCTCCTACTTTGTAGCTGTAGTTGGTGTATCAATTGTGAATTACAGTCCTCTTTCTGTTCTTTTTGTGCTCTGCAAGAGAAATTAACTTTTTTTTCCCCACTATAAAATTACTGCCGCCCAGCTCCCTGTCACGTCCTGTCTCTCTCCTGCTGCAGCAGTGGATTCTTAAACCTTTGCAGCTTCCCCTTGGACCTATTTTGTCCTCGTACCACCTGCTACGTGACCGAGTAGGTGTCAACGGAGCTGCATTTCAGGTCAGACCCTGCGTAACTCTACTCCCTCCACACCCACAGTGAGAGCAGCGCACAGGCAGCTCTCCCTCCATGCCACCTTAAAAGCAAGTGAGAATTTCCAAGCAGAAAGGTAAAAAATCTCCCTCCCTCCCTTCTGCAAGACGAAGACCATCGCTGCTCATCATGTAAAGTTACTTTTTGTTTCTGACGCAACTAAATGTTTGTGTTTATTTGACCAGAGGTTCCCCCTGGGCAGGAAGGTGCCTGTGTTACTCCGAGACGCACGGGTGACTCATTTGTACAATACAGCACCCACACTGAAGTTTATCACTTCGACAGTTTGCTAACTCCCTCCCTGCTGACTGCACCCGTAGACAAACCCAGATTTGTGGAGGGCAGGAGGAGAGTTCAAAAAGAAACACATCGTTGCCCTCTCTCCTTAGTCTAACTCTAGCATCTCATTTTCTGGGTAAAATGCCAAAAAGCTGTTAGCAAGGTGAGACAGCTTTGTGTATCAGTACATGTATAGATTTATGAATACATCTACACAGTCACACATTCCTAAGTGTAACACAGTGGACAACCAAGCCACGTTTCCCCCTGCCTGCAACTCTCACATCGAAAACATACCACCATCTACAGAGGAAGCAGAGCTACGCAGTGCTGTGAAGTTAATCTCCAGAACATCTCATTAAATTGAGGAGATCCTGAGCTCATACCTCTTCCACGGTTGTGTTTGAAATCCCGTAGCAACCAAGGTTGAGATCGCTCAAGCTGGTATCGAGGGCTCTGAGAAGCGCCTGGTAGGCCCCTGAGACTGTGGACTTGAAGGGGGGAAGCACATACACCAGCTCTCCACCAATATCCTCCTTGAGATAAGCCTCTGGCAGGTGGGACTGGATCAAAGAAGTCACTGCTGTGGTATCACACTCCTCTATCATGTTCTGAAAAAGGAGGAAAACACTGTGGTCACTGAAGGCTGCGAGGTCAGACTTCCTACCAGAGGATTTAGCCCAAATCCTGTCCCATAGAACAGTAAGTAGGTGATGTCAGTCCAGAGATGCAACATTTCAGTATAAATATCAAAAGTAGATGAAAGTGGGTTTCTGGCCCTTCAAGAGGCTGGGGTGTGCCCATCTTGGTCCATCCAAGACCTCGCTGGGCTCCATCTGTCTACAGAGACACTGGGGCTGGGCTGAATTGACCACATTGCACTAGATGGAGGGCTTGTAGTGCAACAGAGACAAAGCCTAACCATAAGAGAGCTGACGCATCAACTCAGCTGCCAGCACAAATACACCCTTTTCCCATGAAAAAACAGGGCCTGTGCTGTCATAAATGCTATTGAGAGCAGAATTTCCCTCTCCTTGCAAGAAGAATATTTTTTCTCAGGCCAGATACTATCAATGGACTCTCCCCATCTGCTTTATTTCTCTGACCTCCAGAATCCACACTCTACACATGGCCTTGCCTTTAACCCTCTTTTGTCCTTTCAACTAAGCAGAACACTGACATTCCTCTTTTCCAAGCATAAGAGAGGCTGGTCCGGTGGACCTGCTGAAGAGCCTCCCTCTGCTTCAGGGAAGTGGTGGCCACACATTCTGTTAGCAGTGTCCTCACATCTGGATCCTCAATAGTTCTTTGGTACCACCACCGGCCTTGGATCTGCCACTTGGCTTCTGCTGATTTAGCCATAAGAGCCTGCATCCCTGAACAAGCCTTGATGACCCCCTCAGAGATGAAGCTGCTGAGAGCTCCAGCTCAGCTTCCTGCTGGCTCCCAAACAGACAAATCTCTGCCTCTGCCCCGGCAGTGCTTGCTGTGGTGACCATGCTCATGGGACACAAAAGGAAGCTAAGGTCCAGCGGGGAAGGGAGGATAAAAAGGACTGCATCATGCACCTAGGATACAGAAGGCACAAGTTCAGAGCTCTGCCTTGTCTATTAATGCTGCAAGGCTTTGCGTCGAGGGGCTGAAGCTAAGACTCCTGTGTTTTGGAAAACTCTCCACATAGTTTCCTTCAGAAAGACAGCCTTATTTATAAAAAAAAAATAAAAAAAGCATGTGAATACCAACACAGGACAGGCAGAGAGAGCTGAAGAGCAGAGTGCACTGTAACCCAGGTATCTCAATGGTTGGGGCGTATGAAAAAATAATCTTACTGGCAGCCCAATGAAACAGTCTAGCATATTCTTGAACCTATGTGGCCAAAACCGAGGGATTCAACCCAAAACACATCCCAGTTTCACTCGGGCATAAAGTGCTCGCATAAAGAAGTTATTCCATGCAAGTGAAATTATACTGAAACAACCATCCCACTGCAGGTGCCCAAGACTGAGAAGAACGTTCTGCAACATCCTTAATTCCTGTGGGACACTATGGCTTGCCTTCTTCCTTCCTGCCATAGGACTGACCCAGTTTCCCATCTAGGATGCTGAAAATATAGGACCCACTCAAACACATACCTTCTTTTTTGTGAGTGTCAGGTGGTATCCATCACCAAACGTTTCCTTGAGATAGAACGGTGAACCACAACATTTGAGCCCTCCATGCTCTAGGAAGGCAATTCGGTCGCTCAGAACTTCTGCTTCATCCAAGTGATGCGTTGAGAGAATGATGGTTCTGCCTGGAAAATACAAAGCTGATGTCAGCCACCACAGAATAAACACCCATGACTACATGAGATAGGTGAAAGCTATGCTGAGTGAGGAGACAGAGTATCAGGTGAAAAATCAACAGTGCTTTTTTGTAATTATTAGCGAAATTGGATGAAAGGCAACATTAGTGAGAAGCTGAAAGTTACTGTATTGTAAATTGTGTATTACGGTAAAGTTACTTTTAAAATGACACTGAATTTACAGAAACCAACCAGGATGCACCCAGAAGACCTGCAAAATTCCAGTCTCTCTGTGGTCATTAAAACCCACCATTCAAAGCCACTGATACCATATTTGCAAAAGTGACATGGATCACTTTTGCCACTGGGCAGCATCTCATCTCATCACGGTACCTTTTTTATTCTTGGAGATAATTTCCCAAATACTTCTCCGAGAGCATGGATCCACCCCTGTGGTTGGTTCGTCTAGTATCACCACCCTTGATCCACCCAGGAGAGCAATAGCTATAGATAACTTCCTCTTCATCCCCCCAGACAGGGAGCCAGCTAGCTTGTGACGATGGCTGTACAGTCCAGTCTCCTTCAAAGTCCTTGAAAACAAAGAAAAAACAACCCCCAAAGGTTGTCCTTCAGCCACCTTTTAGAAGCAGGGATTCTGAAAATGCCCCAAAAAAACATAACTGCAAATGAAAAATTGCTCAAGTATGGACTGCTCTACTGAGTGGTCACAGTGCAGGGAGATGATTCACCCTGTAGCTCAGTCACTGGGATTTTAATTTAAAGCATTTTTTTAGGATGTTTTCAAAGTTTCCATCTGACAAGTCAAGGTTAAAGGCTCAACCTCATCAACTGAGAACACCAAGATCCAAACTTCCTGGAATGTTCTGACTGCTTCACTTCTCTGCAGAAACAATAAAGCCAACATCATCTTTCTGACTGGTTGATTAAATCTCTTTCTGTGGGAAATGGTAAAGCAGCAAGGACTAGACCCTTAGGCCTATAAATTCATCTCCAAAGAATTGCCACAGAAGCTCATAAACCCCTTGGAGAAGAGATGTTGTTTTCTTACAGACACTGGTATCAACACTCAATATATTCCTCTAGTCCGACTAAGGCGTTAATTGAACTCTACACTGGGTCTGCAACAGTCCTCAAAACCATTCATTTGAGCTTTGCAGTGGCAATGGCACCGGAACACAACAATTTTTACAGCCTCCTCTCCCTTCTCCAATCCTGCTGGTTTTTTACCTCTTCACTTCTTGGTAGAGCTCCTGTTTACTCCAGTGAGGGACTTTGATGTACCCATAGAGCAGGAGGTGTTCCTTTGTGGTGAGGTAGTTAAAAAGCACGTTGTGCTGCATACACACACCCATGTTCTTCCTGATAACCTCCTGGTCAGTCCTGATGTCTTTGCCATACACAAAGATAGTACCTGATGATGTGGGGAACAACCCGGTCAAAATAGATCTGAAAGGGAAACATAAATAGAAAAGGAAGTTATAAAAAGGAGAAAGCCTTAAGTAATTTTTTGTACATATCATCACTTTCAAAGCTTCCTTACATCACTACCACATCTCTTCCAGCCAAGGACCACTGAGCACTGCTGCTTCTGCTGTTTGTCCATGCTTTGGCAGAGCAGTGGCTAATTAACATCAAGGGACATCCACCTACCCCTCTGCGGGAACACGAGGGCAAATACCAAGCTAACACACTGAACTCTGGCAGCTTTCCTCATGTACTTTTATCCTCTTCAGCCTTCCCCCCCCTCCTTAAGTCAGACCATTGCATACCCCATACATCAATACTCATGAATGCCCTTGACTTCCAATTTAATCACTGGGAATTCACATAATGCAGTTACTTTTCATTCTTTGAGGTTTATCTGCAGTATCCAGACAGCCTCATATTGCTAACCACAACAGCAACTGAAAACCACATCTTCATCTTACTAACCACATCAGAGCATGGAAACCTGATTTCACTGCCATTATTAAAAAAGAGATGGGAAAGGATTTCCAGACAAAACATCTCACAGTGGGCAGCACTTTCATCTACTTCAAGCAAATAACTATCTACCTAGCAACACCCAACAGACCTAAGTCAAACATCCTCTGCTCAGAATAACTGCTTGCATGTTATAGGTCATTTTTGGTGCTGTCCTGCAGGGACTAAAGGGAGAAGATGTGTCTCAGACCGTCCTGCACCTTCCCAGAGCTTCTCTTTCTTCTGGGACTTTTAACCATCGTTAAAAAGAAGTAACCCGTGACCTTACTCAGGATTTGAAGCCTGCGCTAAGGTTCAAGAAGCTATTATACTTTTCTGCATATCACCGTTGCCTACAGTTTGCAAACAAGATATGAGATGAATTGATAATAAGCTGAGATGAAGCACACATCTGTCTTAGTGTTTTTTGGCTCTTCTGAGGCTTCTATTTATCAGCTTAATGTTGCTTTCAGAGTGAGGCACATATATATCAGCGGAGAAATCAAGTTCTACAAGTCTGTTTAACTGCTGTTATCTAACAACTCAAATAATAATTTATAAATGGCAAGGCGGGAAGGGCTGAAAGGCCAAGGTATTAACCCACTGCTATCCCAGACCAGTCAACACAGTTGAGTTGGTATGGCTGAAGTACACCTTTATTAAGCTTTCCTGCTAATATCACTTCAGCTTTGGTGTGTGCACGAGCTACCCACAGCTTTCGGAACAACCTAACCCCCAGACACCAAAGTGTCATGGAACAAAATGCTAGAGCAGCTGCTGTGCTGTGTATTTCAGGTATCCTACCACATTAAAAAGCATGTTCCTGAGCAGGAAAAAAAACTTCCATTCTAATAGATGAAGGGGCTGCTGAGGTCATCCACGAGCAAGATAAAACTACAAGACAGATTTAGCCTAATAAATCATCTTATATTCAGTCTCCTAACACTGCACAGCCCCATTTGGTCTCCTGTTCACCCAATCATGCCCCACAGTATAAAAAAAAAAGCAGCTTTAAAAGATACGCACATGGTCGTAGTTTTCCCAGCTCCATTGTGTCCCAGCAGGGAAGTGATGTTTCCTTCATAGAAGTTGAGGTTGAGGTTGTTCACTGCAGCTTTGGATCCATAAACCTTCGTTATGCCATGGAGGGAGACTCCCAAGGTGAGATCTGTGGGCTCTGGTTCCAGGTGAGGAGGGGGGGCACCTTTGAAGGGTCAGAGGACAGTTACTGCACTGCAGCAGGGCTTTTAAAGAACAAAATACAGCAAAAGTAGGTGCCTTTCAACTAGGAATGTAGAGAACAGTTCACAGGATCTGTATCATTTTGAGCTCTCTGGGATTTCTCCTTTTTACTTCTGCAGCTTCTAATAACTCCTGACAATAAGCATTAATTACTTTGGAAAAGGTTACCATATTTAGATGTTTCAGAGCACTTAATTTATACTAAGCAAGCACAAAAAATTAGAGGACATACAGCAAAACTACTGAGTTCTTTTCAGTTAGGTAGAATCAGCAAGCTTTTATGTGTGATCTCACAACATTTCACAGGTTAAATATTTAAAGAGATGAACAAAGAAGCACACATCCCTTTTGCCAAGTGGAAACCTGTATTTGCTTGCACAAACAAAAGTGTACTTCTACAGAGAGCACTGTAGACTGAGGTATATGCATCTAAGGTAACTGCCCAACTACAACCTACACAAATACGCACATGAAAACCAGCCCTGGATTTCCACATCAAACAGGAACAATAGTACAATTTAAAAGCCAAATCTCCACATATGTAACAGCTTCTATTTTCTCCTGTGCTACTAAATCAGGATTCAATAGAGACATGTGCTTTCTGAGCATGGCGTCCCTTCGCAAATTTGGCTTCATTTACCCAAAACGTTAAGTTAGTACTGCTACCCCATCTAGCATTCACATACATATCTTATTGTTGAGGGTTGCTTCTTTCCTTAACATCAGCTTGGTGAAGAGAAGGCCTCCTCGTTTCTCATTCCAGAAGGGGAGGTAACTGTTGTATTCGATCCAGTAAGATGGAAGCAACGGGAAATACCAGGGAGCAGCCATGCCGTATCTACCTGCAAGGAGAAGAGGAATCTATCTGTTTCTGAGTAACTATCACTATTGAGGTGCACTCAAAACAGCAAAAATAAACACTGAAATCTTTCCCCTCTTGATGTGCTCATGTACTACTGACACTTGGTAGAGAAATTGCCTGATTGACACAATAGGAAGCATCCGCTAATTTGTTATTCTGAGTAACTTCATAGCTGGAGGGCAGGAGTACTTTACATTTTCCACTGGGTAGATTTCTGTATGCCAGTGGACTGCTTCATTAGGTGGGGAAGAAAAGCAAAAGACAAATGTACTGGCTCTTGCCCAAGGCAGGAATTACTTTTTGAAATCAAATGATACAAGTAACACAACACAAAATCACTCAACTGACAAATGCAGGCTAACACACTCTGTTCTCATTTTCACCCATCAGACCGCAAACACATCTTCCCATGTCCTTGGCTTCAGCTTCCTCAGGAGACCCACCAACCCATTTGATAAATAGAGGAACCCCTGATTCTCCTTTGCTCTGTTCTGTCTCAGTTTCATTAATACTCTCACACATCCACAAAGTCATGCTCCCTTTGATCTAGAAGCAGAGGTATCCTGTGTGTGCAGACTGTCTTACTGCCTGAACCACTGAATCAGCCAGTGTTGTTTTCCAAAAGAGATGGTACACCACCAGCCTCGATGCTTCGTATCCTTACCTGGGAAAACATTCCTTATATACCATCCCAGGATGAAGTAAATCAAAGAGTCTATCAGAATGAGCCAGCACATCCAGCCAAAGGAAGTGTTGTCTCCAATCATTGGGGACTTATACATGTTGTCCCACTGTAGACCTGCAGAAGGGAGTTTAGAAACACAAACAGAATTCTTATTAGTCAGTGAAATGTCGCAGCCACGGCAGCTCAAAGCCTAGTTTTGTCTACAATGAACATACCTATGCCCTGTGCCTCATATCGAGCAATGTATTGACTTGCATAACTGAACGCAGTTGGAGACAACAGACTCTGTGGAATAAACAAAATTGAAAACACAGAATTTATGAATTAGTCTCAAGGAGAAATCAAGTCAGTCAACCAATCAGGTATCTCACTGGCTTGGTCCAATAGCCAGAAAAATGAGTGGGTTTTGGGTGGTTTTTTTCCAACAGTCACAAAGAGCACTAGACCAGGCTTATGATGGGCAGTGCTTCTGGTGGTGGGCTGTAGTGACTCCTTAGAGGCTGCCTTCCTTCTGCTTCCACACCCAGCTCGCAACTTCCTCCCTCACACAGGGCTTTATTCTAGGCTTTTCAAATACAGCAGTACTTGAGAATTACCTGCCACGTGGTTAATAATATTACCACTTGCATTAACAGATATCCTTTCCTGAATTTGGTGACTCAAAGAAAACAAGTCTGGCTTCTGGAACCTAATACCTACTTATTTCTACCCTTGGTAAGAAACAAGGCTTTACATCTATTTCCATGACTAGGAATTTGAGATGCATGAAACTAAAGGATGAGCAGAGCCAGCAATGAGCAGAGCCAGCCCTCCTTCACAGCCCTGCTACCTAAACTCCTCACTGAGACACAACTAATTCCAAAACAGGCCACAGCCAATTCTCCTGTTGTGCTGTCGTACAACACCCACCGATGGAATCTAGGAAGGCACCCAACTCACATATATTTGTGACACAAGATATAATAAGAGATGAAGTTTATTGAAGGTGAGCGTCTGCTCCCACACACGTGGTTCTTGTTATTGAAAAGCAGAACTTACCAGTAGGCTCTTCACAGAGAAGCTCAAATGATTCTCGATGACGAGCAACACGATGAAGGGGAAGAAGGTGAGGATGTACACAAGACTGCCCACCAAGGCTGCTATGTTGGTGTTATTGAAGAAAACACTAATGAAGTAGCTCATGGCTATAATGGACAGGCTGTAGTCCATAAGGTACAGGAACAAGAGTGCTGTGTTTGTTTTGGGAAGGATGTCACCCACTTTTAGAACAATGATGAGGAAGGTGACAGTAATTAGAAGGAAGATGGCACACTCTATGAACCAGGCGATGAAATGGCTGCTGGCATTAACACCCATCATTTTCATGTACTACAGAGAGAAAGGTGAAAAAAAGAATCACAGAGGGTCAAGTGTTTATTAAGAGATCTTTCTGCTGATATTGAAATGTTTGTTTTTTCAGTTTCTGGACAAGGCATACATCCAAAACATGCTCTTTCATACTTTGGCATACTGCATGTTGATAACCCGGGAGAAACCACGCCCTCCCATTTCTGGAATCCCCAAGGTTTGCAAAGCAGTCTATTACAAAAGAACAGCGCAGACAGGATCTGCAAGCATGAAGCATCACAACTCACAAGCTCCAAAGCAACTTCTGGCCTTAGATTTATAGCTTTTCTAAAGCATTTTGGTTATTTTTAAAAATAATGCTAATTACCAAGTGGTCTGAGTGTAAAAACCCTTAAATATACTTGAAACCAAACCATTTCTCATACACCCCCAAGACAACAAATAATAGAAAAATTACCATGGTTATAAGGAAGCAATATTAAATTATATTAGCTGATGATCAAGTCCACAAGGCGTCTATAAAACTGTAAGTTTGTGTTGCTAAATCCAAAAGAAACTACAGGTGCTAGTGTCTTGTTGTAGATTACTATACGCCTAAAAAGATTACTGACACCCTGCTCTTAGGGACAGTGAAACTTGGTTTCCTAACCCAGATCAAGGGGCTGTCACCTAGCCACAGGGGCTCACTCATTTTCAGTCTCATCACAGTTCATAGAGTGCCCTTTCTTGGAAATGTTTTTGATGAATCGGCATTTGTTTCCATGGTACCGGATAAAAAACAAATCTTCTCAAGCTTTTGTTGCTTGCTAAAGCTTAGTTTTACAAAAGTTCCGTGCTGCTCATCTCTGTTGATTCTGTTCACACTGAAAATCTGAGTTAATTTCATAAATTCCCTATGTCTCAATGTCATTTCTTTTCCAATAGGCAACCTGAATGAAGAACTTCATTTCAGCAGAGCTGATATAATATGCAGCACCTTCTGAAATATTAAGTATAATAACTTCAAGGATGGAAAATAAGTCACTTTTCATGTCTTTGTCCCCAATAGGTATAACTCAAAGTCAATTTTTAGAGAGCTTTAAATCTCCACAAAACTTGTAATTTTGTGAGGTCCCCATGTTTCCAGTGTTCAGAACTTCAAAGCAATATTCTCACCACTTGAAGGGCAAAAATGCCCTGCACTTCTATGTTTTTGAGCTTGGTTACAATGTCAGAACTCAAACACTGCAGGTCAAAGAACAGGCATTTGGAGTATTATTTTCCTAAATGCTTGTTTTGCTCCATTTAATATTGCACATGAGACGTACTACCTGCTAATAAGGAAAATCTGTTTATAATTTTGCACGCCCCAGAAAGTTTCACCATACCTCATAAAGCCTCAGATCTTTCTCTTGAACAAGTGTTTTAACAAAATCAGCTATAAACAGCACCCAGGCAGCCATCAGAGCAAATGGAAGAGAGTAGGTCACGCTGGTTAAGAACCTGTAAAAGGCAAATGCAAGCTTTAGCTGAATATGAAGTGTTCTGGGGATTAAGGCTTTATATAGAATATATTTTTCAGAATAATACTTCGGCTCAGGAAAAGACATGCTAACATTTCAAAACTTAGAGTATAATTAATAATTACAAAAAAAGGCTATTTTGCCATTGCGTCAGATTTTTTATTCACGAAAACTCCTGATCCTTCAAAATCTTTTTTTCTTTTTTTAAATCACAGAGGAATTTCCAGATGCATTCTGGAAGTTTTGCTCAGCAACACCACTGGCAGGAGTAGGAACCAGCACGGGCACTGGCATCTCCTGGCTCTCTGACGGGTTCCATCCCATTTTGAAACATCACAGCAGCCAGCCATAATCCCCATTCCCATTAATAGATATAATGGCCAAATTTTGTTATTGGGTAATATTTCCTGGTGCCAGAGTCTGAATATAGGTGCACAGTGTCTGTCCTGTTACCCCACAGGACAGGTATTGCAGATCCAGGCCTACAACGTGGACTTCACAATTCTTGGCTCCTCACTTTAGTTAAAACCTTCTTCCTGTGCCAAATGTGTGCGGAGAAAAGACAACAATAGCCAACAGTAAATTTCTCCTTTTGTGATGGAAAGCAAGTTTATAGAGCAGAAGATTCACCTCATTGTATCTACAGGGCTAATGTTTTCCTCCCTCATTTCTAAACCTGGCTTAACAAAACCCAATAATCAGTGTTATTCCTGGGAAAAGTTTAGTGTACAATAACAGGAAGAAATTAATACCATTGCATTTGTTTTTAATTTTTTTCCTGTAGAGCTGAAAACTTCCCATCCACCAGTGCTTTCAGGAAATGCTTCCATGCAAATGAAGTCATATTTATAAAGAACAATGAAAAGGCATTTCAGTAGCTCTACTAGCTCTTTGTTGTTTGGGATTTTTGTGGCTACTATCTTGTGTATGATCCATAGGCTATTAAAAATGCAGAATTTCTTAACACCTTCTGTGTGTATCTATTCCCTCCCTGGCATACATATTCCCTCCGTTTGCCTACAAGATGGTAACTATGCACTAACAATCAATAAACAGTCATTTTACGATGACTTCTACTGCATCCAAATCCAAAGCCTTTAGGTTTTTTTAATAATTGAGCAAACTCATGTCCCTCTGAACCTGGGGTGGGGAGGAAAACCTGAAGGCAAGTGGTTTTCTCAGCAGAACAAGAAAAGCAGGTAACACTGTAGTAAGTGCCTCCAGCAGTCAGTTAATCATTGTACAAAACTATCTCACAGCAATAATCCATGTATTTGCTACAAGAAGTTGACACTTGGTTTGAATGCTTACTTACCGCCTGCGTACTTGCAGGCTCTTTGCATGCTGTTACCTTGAGAAGAGATTATAGGTCCCCAGCTCTCTTAAGTGACAGGCAGATTAATGAGTCTGCTATAGTTCCTATAGCTATGTAGCTCCCAGATAATCTTTGAGCTCCTGCAGCAGACATGCAGGCTTTTCAATAGAAAGAGCTCCTAGGTCTAGTCTGTCTTTTCGGTCCAAGGGAGACCCTCACATGTCAGGGGGCAGTGACCACCTGACCTACCAATACTATTTGCTGAACATCCTTCAGTGCTTTCTAGTGGACACTGAAGTCCCTTCCCTATGTTTTCCACTCAGTTTGGCCACCAGCTGGGATCAGGGTAATAACTCTGAGGAAGTACCATGCTGCCAGCTTTCCAAACGCAGACCAAAATCGCCTTGCCAGAGGGGCAGGTCCTCAGCTGTGAGAGGCTCACTTCTCTCTATTGCGTTTGGCAGAGACGCTAGTTTACAGTAGCTGCAGATCTGGCTCAAGACGAGCGGAAAGGAAGATGACCCAAACCTTTTTGATCTGCTTCACCATTCAAAACTTATTCTGGTCCACACACAGTTCATGCTGCACTGCTCTGTATAGCAGGCTGTTAACCCTGGCAACTCAGAGCATCAAAAGCTTCTCTGTTTTCCATCATTGCTGTAGAGATGAATGGTACCATTTCATCTTCCCTCTTATCCTTCTTAAAGCATCTGAGAGGCACCTGTATTGGAAACTATTCACTACACACTGAACATTAGCTAGAATCACTGGAGTGAATAACAAGCACCACAGCTAGACAGCAATCTCAAGGAACAAAGCTCATAAACCTAGGGATTCTCTTTTTTTCCCAATAAATAAGTTTTCTGAGTTCTGCTGCATTGTCTGCATGTAAACACCTGCAGAACAAGCCAACACTCATATTTAATCCAAGTCCTGCCAAACCCAGTCTCAGTTCCACCACTATAGTAAAACAGGGACAGCAAATTTTACCTGCTGTAAAACCTATAGTTGTCGTGACAATTCAGGTACATACAGAGCATTGGGAAAAAAAAAAAAAAAAGATTAGGCAAACTAAACAGAGACCATTTATACCAGAGTCCAAAATTCCTTCTTTTGTTCAGACCCTTGAAAAATAAAAATAAACCAACACAAAATGAAATTATTTCTATGCCATGTCAACATGACACTGAAGAGACCAGAGCAGCTGGTGAACTCCACCAGTCAGACAAGATGAGCTTACACAAAGCATGACGACAAAAGCCCCACAAACTTACATATCCTTATTATAGCAGGGGTAAGGCATGGCCTGGACTTGAACAGCTATTTCCTCTGGATTCTTGCCAGTCTGCAGCTCAATAATGGCTCTTTCAATGCTGTCCTGGATATAAATAAACGCCCGGCTGTAAATCTGGCTCTGCGAAGTGGAATTGTGTGGGCCCACCGTCCAGATGCGCTCCCTTATTCTGTTGGTGGTTTGTGTGATCCTGCTGCTCATTCGGATGGTGTAGTTGAGCACAGGAGGAAGGATCGAGTCCCCATGAGCAGAACGTCCAGGGCTGCTATGGCTTGAAGGCAACTTGAAAATGATACCTTGGAAAAGAAAGGGAAAAGGCTTTCCTTCAGAGTCAGTAGCACTCGAGCAGTACACACAGATATGTAGGAACTCCTCATTTTTTATAAGCCCTTTCTACATTACAATCCATCATTTCATTTCTTTGCTGCACAAATAATGCTCAGATGGGCAGGCTGCTTATCAAGGGTCTGGAAGTGGAAACTATATATCACTGCAGCTACTCGTAATTTCAAATGTGACCAATGATTCTGGGTGTGAAATACACCCCCAGACCCTTTAAATCTTTTCCACTGACCATTCAAAAACCAAAGGCTCTTAAAATAACCAGCTGTATTTGGAAAAAATCTTGCGGTTAACATGGACTGTCACATATCTGTTAGGTATGTCACTCAGCACACACACCTCTCATGAACGTGCCCAAAGGTGTTCTATCAATGCAGCTCACATAGTGATGCTGTAAGATAAAAACCTCAGGAAGGCAGTGTTGAAAATTGTTCATGACCTATACGTACATTTTTGTGCCCACACAAATTCCTGCAAAGACGAGACGTCTAAGAACACAAAAGCTTTGCAAGTTCCTTTTAGGAAATGGCACGGTGTGCATACAGTTTGCCAGACAGGACTTTTTCTGTTCCTTTAAAATGTCTGTTTGAGGAGAGGAAAACACCCCAGAAGGTTTTCTCTCCAGAGTATTTTTCCTGATTATTCCATACATAAAGTATACAATGGAATGGAGGACAAACATAGAAGAAAACTGCTTTTATGGGAATAGACAAATATTATCAGAGTCTGAAGTTTCAAGAAAATAAAAAGTTTCTATCCATCGCTCAATTAGGAGGTATAAAATCAAACAGGTCACAGGACTTATAAGTAAATCCGAATTGAGAAGATCTTGGTCATTCTTAAAAATTAAGACACATTTGTATCATCCAAATAAATATAAGTTCCTATTCTGTACTCCCCCCTGCAGCCTGATCCAAACCTGCATTCCAATCCCACAAATGTGAGAAGTGTGACCAAGATGACCCAATATAATATTGCAGTGTTTGGCTGGAACACCTCAAGAGCTTTATGACCTTCTAATAAATTGAACTGTCTCATATCTGGACTCAATAACCTTAAAGGTCTTTTCCAACCTAAATGATTCAATGATTCTGTGATATCTTTCTCTATTAAAGCATCTTTTCCCAGGGGAGCCTGAAAGAAGGCAGTTGTCACGAAGATTTAAGTGCAGTGAAATTTTCCTCAAACTGAGAATTAACCAAGAGAAAACACTAGCTGACCAAAGGCTTTCTACACAGGCAGCAGACGTGTAGAGAGAAGAGGAGATATAAAAAGGAGAGTGTAAAACACTGCCGTGAGGAGGTCTGAGTGTGCAGGTCCCACACACACCAGGTGAAAATAGATTGCTGTGTGGTGGTAGCTGTGATCACAACAGCTGCTGGTGGAAAGCCAAACTTCTTATGCTGGACTCCCACCCTGTGCCAGGCTAACTTTAATTTACAGGGGGACTCAAGACTTGTCACGTACTTGCGAAAAGCTCATTCTTCAGAAAGAGCTCTTTAGCCACCATTTCCATTTCCTCTAAGTTTCTGACTGCTCGAACACGATTAAATGAGACACAGGAGGACACATTTACAGCAAGGGTAGCTAACGTATTCAGCTGATCCACAATGTCGGCGTTGTTCTGTAATTCCAGCCGAATATCATCTGGAAAAAAATAAAACCAAACAAAATGAGTAACATCACTGCACATAGCAAAAAAATTCATCACATTATTCTGCACTTTACACTAGCAATGACATCAGAAAGGAAGAAAAAACCC
>JAOXJK010000077.1:41482880-41506497 GCA_025774025.1 Xenus cinereus | reverse complement strand
GTCTCACCAAAAAAAAAAAAAAAAAAAAAGGACTTTCCATAGAAATTGTGCTTTTTTGGCTAACCTTTGCTATGACAGAGGTGATAAATTCCCAGGTATGAGATCCAGTGTGGGAATTGCCTATAATGTGTGTACGTGAATTGCCTATAATGTGTGCCTGGTAATACTTATACACCCTGGGTTACAAGACAGAGTTTGTCACACAGATGTGCGCATCCCTTATCCCCATCTAGTCCGTGGCTGCTGTGGTTCTGCAATGTGCAGGCAAAGTGATTAGTAGAAATGATCCCTGTGATCTATGCTGTCATTGACTATGGACTGGAGAGGGAGTGGATCCAGTGCTGGATGAAGTTAGCGCAAGATGATGTTACTGCAGCTGTCAGAGTAGGACTGGGTTTGCACTGAATGTTTTGGGCAGTCTTCACTCTTCAAATGTGATCTTATGCACACTAAAGCTAGAGCAGATTTTTGCTGTTGACTTACACGGTTTGGGATAGCCTTTAATGGGCAGTTCTCCAGTTGTTTTCACAAGCTGACCCCTTCTAGTATTTTGTTGGAAGTCTACCCTCCTTCAAGGCAGTTGCTCATCCCCTGCATTTTTGTTCCTAGTGTCCCTCCCACAGCACATGTTCCTAGTGTCCTCCCTGTCATGAGCACATGATGATCCTGCTGCTCCAAATCTTCCCAGGAAGGCAACATATAAGTTTGATAGAGATTCTTCTTAGAACACTGCTGCTTTAAAAGAGAATCAGCAATCTATGATCTAATGCACCTTTGGCTTCTAAGGTAAGATATTCCTGTGGAAACTCTTCCACTAGTTTTGCTTCCAAAGTACATTGCAGACTACATGTACCTTAGTCAGTGGCGTATTTCTAGACTGCCGGAGCTTTTTCAGTGAATGAATGGCTTGCAGCAATGGATCAACGCCAGACTCAACCTGGTGTCTGAAATATTTCATTTTTGTCAGAAGGCCTAACATCTTGTCCACGGATTTCTGAAGTTCCTTAGGGAAAAGCATCTGCAGGAGGCAGGAAGGAAATCAATTATGATTAGCAGGAATCTGTGCACACATGCATGTACAAAACCATATTGTGTTAATTCCAAGACAAAGATTGTGGGATTTTCAAAACTGTTAGGAGGTTTAGGGAGCAGATGTCCCATGGGAAATGAAGGGGATTTGTATTCCTAAATCCCCAAGTGCTTTTGCAAACCGCTCCCCTGGATATTACATATTCTGAGCTGTGTATGTTTCCAAACACCTACAGTTGGGAAATGTGCATCAGATATTGGCTGGGGTACAACCCAAATCTCTAAGAGGCAGAATTTCATACAACACGTGTCACAAACACTATGAGTGACTTTTGACCTGATCCAAATTCATTGGCATTCTCAATTTTATAACTTTTTTCCCCTGGGATTACTTCTATAGCATTTTAAAATACGTATTTCATACACACTTTTCCGTGATTGGTATTTTTACATGCTGTTTATATAGTTGCGTTTGTGGGATAATTGAATCATTTAATAACTTGGCAGTGCCAATTTTACAGGGCTCTTTCCGGGGCTCCCCTTTTCAAGGAATAAAAAAAAAATATAATTTAGCCCAGCGCTTTATTTTGGGGAAGCCTGAACTCGGCTGGGAAGGTTCAAGAGGTTGTGACAGCATATAAACAATACCAGCAGATCGGGAGGCATTTAGAGTAGGTCCAGTGCCTTTAAATGAGGTTTGCTGGTTGACACCAGCTGGGATCCTCGTTTATATCCACACTGTCACAGCATGGATATGCAATAAAAATTACTGCATGAGCAAAGCCTGAACTTTGACTTGTGTAAATCAGCATAGCTTCTGGCCACTGCAATGATATTTTATGACCTTTCAGCCACTACATGCAGCAAAGACTACAGAAAGCACTCTACAAATCCAGCACTAACCTTGTATAAGAAATTGTAAATGTCTACATGTCGTAACAGAGTGACCCCCAGGATGTACGTCTCGCGAGTCCTCTCCGAAAGAGAGAGATTGCAGAACTCCTCTGCTACTGTTTGCAGCTGTGGGTCAGCAGGATGGATGCTACAAGACTCCAGCTGGAGGATCTGAGAAATGAGCTGTGTTTGCACAAAGGAAGAAAAGATTTGTTAGGGGGTAGACTGCTCGCTCCAGTATGCATGGATTAATCTCGCCTTGCTGTTGTTCTTTCCCCAGTGTCGTATTTCAACCCCGAGAAACAGAAAATGCCTATCCATTACTCACGCTCCAAGGGACAAATCCTAAGGATTATATTTTACTGCCCAGCTTGCACAGTAGTAAAAGTTTCTGTGGCTTCAATTTCCCATTGACTGATGCATATGAAGTTTGGAAAAGAGAGCGCTCTTTGGGGCTCAGTCCAGACAAGACGGCTGGGAAGGGGAAAAGCATCTGGAGCTCTGCTTGCACAGGAGGCCGAGGAAAGCGAGCTCATCTCTCATTATGGCAGGCTATTTTTGGACCCTGAGCGCTCTCAGGAGTTGTGGTCAGAAGTGTGCTTTTCCATCTGGACTGCAGCAACTCCTCAGCACTGAGGGCCCTACTGAGGACCCCACTCAGTCCTCATTAGTCTCTTACAGTGAACTGTGCCCTTGCTACGGACAAGAGCAATCACTCACCAGGCAGTGCGTGGCTGCTTACCAGCTACTGGTGACAGCCAAAGAGACCATATGGCTCTTGGTCTCCAGCGGCTGAAATGATGTCAATGACTGCTCTTGCTGCATTTCTGATGGCTATTTTGATCTATAACATGCTATGCTGTCTGTCTCTGTAGAATCACACACCTCTCTGTGTGCTGTCACACATGCAGTGTGACCTGCTTAGCTGCATTCACTAGCACGTTCTGGTTTTAATGGTCTGAGAGCTAGAAAGCAACAAGATTTCCCACCAAGATGCCAGCAAACTTACCTGACTGCTGTTTTCTGGGAGAGATGCTTCCAGAAGAGCATCAATACTGGCTGTGGACATTCTTGTTGTGTTTTTGAGCTCCTCTTTGAGCTGGTCCACATTTTTAAACACATCTCTTAACTTTTCTGTAAAGAATAATCAAAGAACAATTGATGTAACAGCTTTCTCCAAACATGCATCAATCTCAAGCACACAGATAAGGCTTTAGGTAAAGTATGGAAGTGAGGTACAACACTGCTGGTTAAAAAAAAAAACCCAACAACCAAACTTGCAAAGTACAGTCTTATTTCCCAGGTTTTAGAGTCTGATTTGTGGGCTGAAGTTGACAAGTCTAGTGATAGCAAAAATTGCTCAAATACAAAGACTCAAGACTTTCAGCACATAGGACTATTTGGGCTGTACAGAAAACAAAGGGTGGTCTAGAACAGCCTCTAGAATTACCCTAGACAAAGGATCCTAAGGACATGAGACATGGTCTATGGTTATTTCATTAATATCACATCTTCCTGGCAGCTAAGAAAGTTTTGGGATTTCCAGCAGAAAGTATGGTACCAGTGATGATGTTTACCAATGTTTAAAGTAAATACAGAAAACTACCTTGCTTGCTAGAATCTGTTGAATTCTCAGTGATGTTCAACAAGGAATTCAAAGTAGTCATATACTGAGGAATCTCTTGAAAGAAAGCAATTTCTGGTACGTTTTCTTGAAACCTAAATCAGAAAAACAAATCAACCAACAAAATTGGAAATATGAAAAGAAGGTAAGAAGCTATTTCATCATTTCATAAATAGAATAGTAAATCAGAGGGAGAGCCTCACCACTTCATTTGTGTCTGGATGTTTGTGGCATCCCCAATCAGTATATTTTGAAGCTCCTGGGAGATCCTTTTGTGATTCAGTAGATTGGTCACAACTTGATTACTCAGTTCAACAGCACGGAGGAGCTGCTCATGAGAGTGACTTTGTTCACACACTTCTCCAAAGCTAACGTTAGGGAGATGACATATATACTGTATTGACTTAAAGCTCTCATAGTCACAAAGAAGTGTTGTCAGACTCCGGAGGTGAGATATCTTCAAAGGAAATTTTGAAAAGGAAGATAAATGCACAAACACAGTTAGATGACAGAATTATAAGAGACAAATTTTAGAGTCCCTTTCCATTTTCCTTTAGGATTAACATTTAAATTTATACTTCTAGTTCTTTCAAAGGGTGTCCAATGGAACAGTTCCTAACAATCATTCCTACAGGAGCTTGGAGCAGACCTGGCTACACGACGTTGCACGTGACCTAATACACCTTGCAAGCCTTAACGTATCATTTCCCCCGCCCGACATGCATACACAGCAATACTCCACTTGGACTTACCTGTTGACAAATTAATCTTCCCAGAGACCAAATAAATCTAACTTGTGCAACAGGCTTAGCCTTTCAGATACCACCTGGTCATCTCTACTACAGCATACGAAACCGAGTTGGCTAAAAGTCAGGACTTGTGCATCTGCCAAACAGTGTAAAATTATAGTCCTTTGCCCGCTCCGCTATTATGGGCTTCCCTCTTGCCTGACATCACTATTTACATTACCAGTCTCATGGCAAGAACTGTTTTCTGTTTTGTTCCTACAAGTACACCTGTCACACCGAGGCTCATCGTATTACTGCTACAGATAGAGTAAGCAGCAACAGCATTTCATACTGTTATCTTTTTTTAAAAGACTTTTTAATTCTATTTCTCATACAGAGAAATAGAATAAAGTGCACACAAGCTCCTAGTGCAATCATGTATGTATGGTGTAAGAAGCATTTTATCCCAATGAGGCACTGCCAAATCCAAAGCTGGTGAGGGAAATCCATGAATTAATATTGCTTAAGTGCTTAATCTCAGAAACCATTATGGTGTTGTGAGACATTTAGAGCTAAGGGAGCATGTGGGAACTTGGACTCCAATCACACTGGTGTTGGTATAGTTACCACTATGCCAAAGGAACCAAGTTAGTTGTACTTATAACTACTGGGTATGCACAATTCCACTGATTTTCAGCAGGGTAGAAGTGTCCAACTGCTATTTGTGCCCTACATTCTTCTCAAATGAAGCTGAAGCATCCCAGAACGATCTCAGCTCTTCAAGGTGCTTTGCTAAGTCTCAATGTACTGAGCTTTAAAAGTACCGGTGCACTGATTTACGAGGAATATGCTGCCACCTATGCATTGCCTATCCTTTTGGGATGACTGGTGGAAAAGACAGGGGATTCTACCCAACAGACTGGGAGGATAGGAACACTTCTACCTTCTCAGAAAAACGAGCGTACACTAGGTAGAGACTCTTATAAACAACAAGTTCCTCAGCTCAGTTTAATGGCAACTTTTAAATATAAGCAACTGGGAGAAAACAGTTTCGGTCCTAGATTTTAATCAGCTGTTCTTTTAAGAAACTCTTTTTTCCCATATGCTGTTTTTCAAAACCCCTATTGCACATTCATGTATCACTGCGGGATGTCCTTCAAGTCAGCACTTTAAGCAGACTTACTTTTAGCTTCAGGAGCTCTGGTATGGATGAATGTTTCTCAGAGGTATTATTTTGCATAAAAAAGTTCTTTTTCAGATGAGTTTGCTTCAAAAGCAGTGTGATGTTTTCTGTGCAAGGAAGAAAACAAAAGTTACTCAAGACAAAAATGCCAGACTTGCAGAAAGTTCACGTATGGGAATATTGGCACTTTTATTTTGAGGCCTACTGAGTATTGCTATTTTCCACCAACATCACCTGGCTCAGGACTCCTGAAATCACAGATCAAGACCTAGGTTGTAATCTGGATTTTACTGGATCCAGTCTGAGTAGGTGCTCTGGTCCTAAAGAAATCCACCCCACACTGGTAACAGGTCTTCTGAGAGTGCCCTTCAGAGAACAAGCTCTGTGAACAGATAAACCTCTCGGGTTTTACAGTAGGCTCATATGATGAATGTAAAATACCACGTTAACTCTCAAAAGTAACTGCTGTCATCTTACAGGTATATAAAGCTGTGAAGGGAATATAGGTTTCTATTTGTAAGATTTCTTTATCTGAGTGTCATCACATAGCAAAGAGTAGATGTGCATTTTGGATAGAGTTGGATGGAAAACTTGTATCTGCAATGTGACATAACTCAAACAAAAAGAAGTCGGCTTCCCAAGGTCTCACAGCTCCAGTTAATTGCTAGCAGGTGAAAACATGTAGCACCACTCTTTCCACCATTAGAGAAAACACTTTGAAAAGATAGGCACAACATATTCCAGCTGAGGTCCCACAACATTAATGAAATCATGATTACCTGTCAGTTTGCTGTCTTTGACTTCAGTGGCATTTATTAAACACATCAGGTAAGGGTTATAGCTGTTATTCACTGTCACCTGTAAGATGGTGTTTTCAAATTCTAAAAACAGAAATCTGAAAAATAAGATAGGATTTTAAATCAGCTTCTTTTTCAGAAACAAAGTATATCAGTGAGCAACCTGTCAGCTGTGTAGACGCTGTTCCTTGGCAGCACAAATAAGAATTCCAGATGAAGTCATTTGTCTCCCGTGACATCTCCTAAGTGGGTACCCTCCCAATTTTATTTTATCAATTCTTTTGCTGTTATCTCCCAAAGCTGTCATTCACCCTCAAAACATACGTATAAGAAAACCCACTTGAAAGGTTCACTGTGGATGCAAGATATAGATGGAAAGACACAAACTAGAGGAGACTGAGAATCAAAAATTAGAGTCATACCACAAAGAAGGGGTTTCCAGAGTTTACCACTGTTGGCAAGCCTCCTACAGGATTCTGCTTCCACTGTGAACTGATACATGCCAACTCAGAAAACTTTGGAAAGTCTAACTTTTAGCTATATGTTCAGTTAAAAGAGAAACTTCCTCTTCTTTATTCTAACCCACATTACACCTAGTGTCCTAAATTATGGTGATTTCAAGCTTAAGTTGCTCCACTGGAAGAAAATTACATACTTCTTATGCTGGAATGAGAATGGTGGTCACTACCCATAAGTGCAATTACAATACCCAAAAAGCGAACTCACCGTGTGATCAAACTGGTTGGTGACAGAGTTTGGTCACTCTGAGTCCAAGGTAGGGTCTTGTTGTACAGGGTTTCTGCCTTGACAACAAAGTGATGAGCAACAATATCAATCACGCTGTCAAGACTAGTTTTATTGGAGAGAAAAACCGAAATGGAACTTATGTTGAATTCATTTAGCAGGTCAGAGTTCAGCCTCTTGAGAATGTGGCGACTGCCTTCTATGAATTCTAGAGCTGACACATCATTGGCAGAGTTGTTTGCCAGTGCTTCCAAAAACTTTGCAAAGGCAGCCACATCGGTTAGATTCCTTTTGGTGTTTAGCAAACTGTCTACCACATTCCAGACACTTGAGTAATAACTCCATTTGGTGAGGTTGAAGGTGCCTTGGAGTCTCTGCAGCAGGTCATTCACGTGGAGCTCATCCTGTACCACACTGAAGAGCACTGACATGTTCTTCCAGCCTGCTAAGCTGTCAGAGAAATTTAGGGACTTCAGTACTGTTTCATTCACCATGAAAGGAATGAGCATGTTCAAAAGCTGAGATGGGAGCACACCACTCACATCTTGGACTGGGATGGGGCAGGAGGCATTACTCTGCAGCAACCCCTCCGTGAGAGCACTCAGAGCTCTCGCCTTCTCCTGTACCCAAGAGTTTTCCAGCTCGGAGACAAGGTTCAATTCGGAAAGGAAACTCAGAGAAAACTCCAGAGACTGGATGATGCAAGACAGCTCCTTGGAAAAGCGTTCGCTGCCGTTCTCATATACAACAGCAAACTCTGGAGATAGTTTCAGGTTGGTTATGGCAAGCTGGAACGTTTTTGCAAAGGTGTCATTGTGTGTTGTTCCAATCTCCATGTCCATGGAATCAAAGAGGGGTTTGCAGGGGCTGCCAGCTAAGGACTCGCTTAGAGTGGTATTTTCAAACAGCATCTCAAGTGTTATGTGGAGCACATCCTGAGCGGAGCAGTTCTGGGGTGTCCCACGATGGTTGTCACCATTCTCAAGGAAAGGACTCAGGACTGAACGCAAGAACTCACAAATTTTTGCCCCCAGTGAAGTATTGTGCAGTAAGGAAGTCTCACTGAACTCCTTCTGCAGCAGCAAATGTGAGAAATTATAGACAATGTCCATTTTTTCTTCAAATGTTTTGTTTAATTTGGTGTCCTGAAGGACTTTTATTCCTGCTCTCCATATTTCAGTCAGTCTCTGGGTATAGTTACTGTAAGAATCAAATAATAGGTTGATAGTTTCAAGCTCACTGATATTGTAACCTTTCTGCAAACTTTTTAACATGAAGATACTCCTTTGCATGGCTTGTGAGTATATGGAGATGTTGGTTCCTCTGGAATCTTCTTCACCATACAGCTCAACTATGGAGGATGCAAAGTTTATCAGCTGCTTCAGTGCGTTACTTAAATAAGGACTGGAGTAATTTTTCATGGTACTGAACTGATTTTGCAGTATGTTTAGAAGTGACTGGGAAGTGGGACTCTCTGTACTATTCCAGTTCACGGACTGGAGTACTTCAGCAATCTGCCAGAAAGCACGAAGTTCATTTCTCTGCTTCCCATGAAGAGAACTTTGGAGCTTCTGCATTAGCTTAGACAAAGAAGAGATCAGCAGATAATGATCACTGGTATTCACCTTTGCCACGGCAGCAAGAAGCTGCTCAAGGGACAAGAGCTGTTCTGCAAAATTTTCAGAAGTTACAGGGGTCAACAAAAAGTCAGAAAATAATGATGACACTTTTTCATTTGTGCTGAGATAATTTTCAATGTCTTCAAGTGAGATCGCATGAAGTGCAATCATTTTTATAACCTCCCAAGCTTTTTCTGTATTAAAATGCGTCCTGTTTAAAATTATCTGATTCCAAATCACTGCAGCCATAGTCAGAATATCTTGGTTTTCTTTTCCATAGGAATTAGGGTAGAACAATCCTTTACTGCCAACTTCATACAGTGGAAGTATTTGTTGAAATATTCTTTCCAAAACTAGCGTGCTGTTTGTGGCAGATGTTGAATTGAAAAAGAGTTTTAATGAACTATCCAAATCATTCCAATCCGAGAATTTAATTTCTCCACTAGAATTATGAAAGATCTGATGTACCAATGTTTTTCCAGGAGCTACTCCAAAGTCCACAAGAATTAGAGCTTTCTTCATAATTTCCAGAAGTTTCACATATTCATCCACTTCTGTTAGGTTCCATTTGGTGGTCAACATGTTGCCAGTGGCGTGCCACAGCTGCGAGAAATGTCCCCACTCAGACTGGTTGGGAGCATTTCTGCCCACCTGTAGCAGTTCATATATACTGCTGTTCCTCGTGGAAACAGTTGGTAACAGATGGGAAAACACAGGTAGCCGATGCCAGCCTGCTAAGCTGTCAGAGAAATTTAGGGACTTCAGTACTGTTTCATTCACCATGAAAGGAATGAGCATGTTCAAAAGCTGAGATGGGAGCACACCACTCACATCTTGGACTGGGATGGGGCAGGAGGCATTACTCTGCAGCAACCCCTCCGTGAGAGCACTCAGAGCTCTCGCCTTCTCCTGTACCCAAGAGTTTTCCAGCTCGGAGACAAGGTTCAATTCGGAAAGGAAACTCAGAGAAAACTCCAGAGACTGGATGATGCAAGACAGCTCCTTGGAAAAGCGTTCGCTGCCGTTCTCATATACAACAGCAAACTCTGGAGATAGTTTCAGGTTGGTTATGGCAAGCTGGAACGTTTTTGCAAAGGTGTCATTGTGTGTTGTTCCAATCTCCATGTCCATGGAATCAAAGAGGGGTTTGCAGGGGCTGCCAGCTAAGGACTCGCTTAGAGTGGTATTTTCAAACAGCATCTCAAGTGTTATGTGGAGCACATCCTGAGCGGAGCAGTTCTGGGGTGTCCCACGATGGTTGTCACCGTTCTCAAGGAAAGGACTCAGGACTGAATGCAAGAACTCACAAATTTTTGCCTCCAGTGAAGTGTGCTGTAAGGAAGTCTCACCGAACTTCTGCAGTAGAAGATGTGTTAAGTTATAGACAGGGCTAATTATTTCTTTACTGGAAGCTTCACTGGCACTGGTATAATGAAGGATTTTCATTCCTGTCCTCAGAATTTCAGACAAGCTCTCTAAGGTTTTGTTGTCAAAATTGAAGAAAAGATCTATAGATTTTAATTTACTGACATTATAATTCAGCTGAAAGTCTTTTAATACGTACAAGGTCTTTTGTATGGCTTGACTGACTAGTGAGATATTGGCTACTTCAGAGTTTTTCCCAAACTCTTTAAACACGGCTGTTATAAATTCTGACAGCTGATCCAACTGCTCACTGAAGACGCTAGTTGAATTATTATTCAGCTTTTGTAAATGGCTGTTTAATACCTCTAAAAACTGCCCATAGGCTATGATGCCTGTATTATTCCACTTCATTGATCTCAGTTTTTCCCCAATGCGCCAATACGCATTCAACTCATCCCACCAGGCTTCACCCATGGAGCTTTCTACTTTCCGCATCAGTTCAAACACAGGCATCAGTAGGTACTGATAACCTATGTTTGTGTCTGTCAGTATAAAAAACATCTTCTGGAGAGCGAGGAGCTGGTCTGGAAAGTTTCTGTAGGACACAGGCTTAAGCAGATGATCGGAAAACAAAGATGGTATTTCTTGCATTCCATTTAAATGGTCTCTGAAGTCTTCCAGCAATGATGGCAAGCTAGTGGAGAGCAACATTTTGAGAGCATCCTCAGTTTGCACTGTACTAAAATTAGAATTATTTAACAGAACTGGATTCCAAATCGTTGTAGCTAATTTTAAAGCACTCTGAATTTCTTTCCACTGGGTCGTTATATTGAAAATGGAAGTCCCATTAAAGTCACTCTGTAATTGCAGTGATGTGAAGTTATAGATTTCATCAATTATTTCCTTATTATATGGTTCCTTTAATTTATAATCATGATATGGATACATTCCCAGCTCAAGAATTGCATACAATTTCTGTAATGTTTCATTCTTCAAATTTCTGAATAGATTTAAGCTTTTTAATTCACTTCTATTCATTTTTTTCTCAAAGCCTTTTAAACGATGTAGAGACTTTTGTATGGCTTCTAAATCATCTGAATTAATGGACCTCTTGGAGTCTTTTCCACCAATCCCTGGTGACTTTATTTTTCTGGAGGGGAAAAAAAAGCATTTTAGTGAATATGAAATCAATGCAAGTGGAATGTAAAGTGATTTAGAGCAAAGATCACAGATTTGAATTATACTGTTAGTAATATCCCTTTAGCTAATGTCTTACCTCAGAACTTCTTCCAGTTCAGATACTAAACTCCGATTATCTTTCCAGTTAACAAAGTGATTACAAATATATCTGGTCACCAAACTTTCTTCTTTACCTACAACAAACACAGAAAGATTACATTAGTAAAGACCATATTAGTTTGGAAACTGAGAAGAGCCGCATGGCAAATCTATTAAGGATAACACGCATATACGAAGTTAGGCTCCTAGAAGACACAAAATCCTGTTTGGAAATTTGACTGCTCTTTCGGGGTGTAACTCTTCCTGGCCTTCCAGAGGAAGTCAGGATGCTACTTGTCATCGTAGAAATTATTTTTCATCTCAGGAATAGCTCGATGCTCCTGTGATCTGGGTGCTAATGGAGATCTCCTCCTGCTTTAGGAGCACTTTGCCAGCAGCGATGCAGCACAAGCTAGTCTAATATTTATCATCCTTTCTTTCCCTTCATTTGGGAATGCTTTTTTACTACCCGCACGTAGGCTTTGTCTGCAGCATCATTTATGTCTCCTATAGCCATTTACACTCATCTTGATATCCCCGTGTGTCCAGTCCTCTCAGCAGCCACATCCCCATGTTTTCCCTACTTGCACACTGCCTTAACCTGCTTTCTTCTTATCCACCCCAACTTCCACAATCTCCATCAAACAAGAAGTAGGGAAGGGATGGCATTTACAAATCTGTCCCTTGTATCATTTAGACGCTGTAGCTTTCCCTTGCCCGTTCATACAACCTCAGTTAAGAGGTGGGTGTCGAGGACCCTGCCTCTGCTTCAGGCTGACAGGGGTTTAGAGGAATGGCTAATCTTGATATCTTGACGTATACAGCTTGTTGTGCAGCCCAGCCCCTACCCTGATACACTAAGGAGAGTTTGACAGAGCCCACAACTACAGGTAGACTTTGACCAAAAAAAAAAAAATCCACAAAAAATCAAGGTAAAATATTACCACTCCCCATTTTTCCACTGAGACTGCAAACTCATGTTAATTCATTATCTACTGACAAAACCAAGCTTTTTACTTTTCTATTTGAAATGAGGTATTTCATTCACATTTGTAAAAAGTTGAAAGAAGAATTTATTATGCTGAGCCCTGAACAGTATGCAATCTGTATAGGTACTTATTAGCCCGCAGTTTGCTTCTCTTCAGCACCCCAGGTTTTCAGCAGAGATACAACTATATTGGAGGAGTCTTACCTTGCTCCAAGCAGTTCAGGGAATATGGAGGATCTGTAACCCCATCCTGAACAGTTTTGAATCTATCATCAGTCACAAGTGATGCAGAGACATTCTGAGCTGCCAGCACAACACTAAAGGAAGGAGGGGGAAAAAAAAAAAAAAAGAAAAAAAAAGGAAAATGAATTGTGGTTACAGGTTTATGGGAAGAAATAAAACAAGTGCTCAAATAGGAAACAGCTGGTGTACAGCCTATCATTCTTAAAATGTCTGACAGACAAGAAATTGCCCTTATTTTTAATTATTTGTTTGATCATGCACAAAATACAAATACAAAGGGCTTTGATGGGAAAGCCATGGCAGTATATTAGCACAAACATATGTGTTGTACTCGTTAGATGTACTTATTCAAAGGGTTATGCAAAATCTATAGACCACTTAAATCCTCACAATAGGGTTTAGAAAACACTCAGGTGATATGCCAGCCCAGTGATTCACTGCTACGGGTGAATCTCCTCCTAAAAGAAACCAAGAACTGAGGAGACAAGGCTCCAGGGAGAGCAGAGATCCCTAGGGGACAACATCTGTGGATGGAAGAAGCAATCACAAGTAATGGTTACCATTTCCAATTCTCCTTCTTTCCTCTTTTATACAGTAATAACCAGGCTGACAGGGAAGCAAGGAATGTTTTTCAGTCTTCGGAAAGAACAAGCTGATAATCAGGCACATTGTATCACAGAGGAAGTCATTTAAAAGACACTCTGTTCAATGTGTGCAGGTTACTGAAAACTTCACGGTGATTATTAGTCCCTTTTGCTTCTCCTGTATAAAGAGTAGCTCTTCACTGTAGGCATAGGGTCACCGTGAAATGCATAATCTCTCGCCTGCCTGAAGTTCTGCAGGTGATACACAAAGAACCTAGCTGAGCTGATTTCAGTGGCATGAATAAATGCATACTGATTTGTGGGAACAGACTGCTAGCGAGAAGAGAGCACCAGGGATCTCTTTTCTCCTCATTTAACGTAATGTCTCCATGCAGGTTCCGTGGCCTTGGTGCTCACCATTTCCATTCTGCAGAGGTGCTTGTTAGCAAGAGTCTTATAAGGGGAAAAAGATCTGCAGTTATAAGTGACATATTTAGTTGAGCAATGGCAGAGCCAAGGAGGAGGGAGGCACAGGCTTGCTGAAAGTGGATTAATTTCATATGGATCAGAAAGTAGCAAATGTGAAAACAAGTGTTGTTGTTGCCCTTTTATTTCAGTCTTGCAGGGCTTTTGCAGACATTGGCTTTAGAGAAAAAGTTCAGCTTACGTGCTTGTCTGAAAAGCTGTTTTAAAACAGTGACAGGAGCATTTGTGAATTCAGTCTGTAAACCAGGTTTGTGTGGGTAATAAAATTTGTTCCTAAACTTTCTGCAGAATTCACGCCTTTGAAGTTACTGTTGTTTATCACATGGTTAATATCGATGCCACAAAGAGCAAAAGTTCTTTTCTTTTGTATCTTCATATTTATACTACAAAAAAATTCCCAGTACAGCATTTCATTAGGAGGTCAGTACTGCCTGAGTAAGAGACACAGACAGGCTAGCTAAGATGTGCTTCTGTAAGCATCATTAAAAATACTATTCGTTTAATCTCTTTGCAATAACTCTTTACTCATGCATTTACACTGCCAGATGCTAGGCATCAAAGCACTGCACCGTTCTGGTGATGAAATTCTCTGTGCCTCTTTGTTGTGCCTATGATAACTTCGCCCAGCTCTGCAGCTGTAGAGCAAAGCAGAGCAGCGCAGTAAATATTAATTCTTCCTGGGCACTCAAACAGCGCTGGTTCCCAGGCTTGATTCTGCAAACCAGTAAATACAAACGAATGGGACTGAAACAGCAGCATGGACAAAATACCTCTGAATAAAATTAAAATTCTTGCCACACTGCTGCTGACTCCTTTAAGGATAAGGACATTATGACTTACAAATAGTTCTCACAATTCAGTATGGCAAATTACCCAGATATTAAATGTACAGTTTTTTAAGTGCATTGGCAACATGCCAGAGATGAAAAGCGAGTCCCTCTAAGTCTGGGTGTAATCAAAGGGGCAAAGTTTCTACAACCTCTTTTGGCAACCTTACCCAACTGCTCATGTACCCAAGGAAAAAAAAAATAAAAAAATCTGAAGATACGCAGTTGCTTGCTGTCCTCCATGTGCAAGTAGACCATACAGAGTAATTTATAGCAGTGTCAGTCACATATTCAGTAGATTATTTGGAAGAGTCCCTTAATCTCTTGTGTAACTCAAGTCTTCTAGAGATCAGTAAGAGTTTAGCCCAACTACAGACCAGGAAGGGGATTTCAAGGCTAAGCCTATTTTAGAAGAGTTTTTATTGTCCTAGCTGCACACAGCATCAAATATTTCAGCACAGTTAATTAATACAGTTAAGCCAGTTCTGTTTTTCCTATAACCATTGAGCAAGAACATAACTGGTACTTTCTTCTTAAAGTCACACATGTTCAAAGCACCATGTGATAAGAACCAGACTCCCTCTCTCCTCTACTTTCTTGGGACCAATCTTGAAAGATAAAATAGCGGTAAATTGGGTAACCAATATATATATTTTTTTTAAATGACTGTATGGCTCCTCTACAAATGCTCGAGGTGTTCCAAAGCAACTTGAATTTGCTCTACGCTTTTCTGGTCAGAAGCAGCTAGCTGCTGTCTTTGGCAGAACAACTATCCAGCCAGAAGAGCTTTTCTTCAACCAAAGGCAGTGTCTGTTATTCACCATCCTTTCTATCTGCACATGGAATTGACAGTGCTGGAAGACACTGTTGGAAGAAAACTAAGAGCTCCCATCTAAAAAGGTGACACAAGAGTCACTGAAAATCAAAACACTGCTCGCTGGCCGTAGAGACCTTTAGAGATGCATCAGTATGGAGCCATATCATACCCCAAATAAATCATGCTCTTAAGCTAACATCCTTTCTTCAAGATGAGAGGTGACAGAGTTCAATACACAAACCCACCAACTTTCAGTGCCACTCCTGGCATTTTCTGTATTTTTACCTGCTTGGATTCTGAAGGAAATCGATTATGTCTTGTAGTTTCATGCTGCCCTGAAATACATCTGGGGCCAGCAAAAGGAGATGCCACAGGGAGGTGTCATTCTGCACTTGGGAGATGAGCATTAGAAACGAGACCATTTCATTGACGAATGCTGCCTGGTACTGTGGGTTATGTTGCACCTTAAGAAATAACAATGCAAGAAATTATTTAAGAACAAGAACCCTTGTTGCCGGTGGGTCTTTTTATGTTTTTCAGCTTGCACCGCACTTGTACACAAGACTACAAACAATACATTCAAAGGACTATAGTGACAGGCAGTAACTGAGAGAGTGACTGTGCTTTACCTTCACACCCCAGATTGTATAATAAATTTTCTGTTTAGACAAGTCCTACGATTCACAATGTCCCAAACGGTCCAAAGACTAGGAATACAAGAAAAATTAGTATCAATCCTCACCCTGGCAAAAAAAGAGAAGGTATGACCTTTAAAGGATTTATTTCCTTAAATTATATAGCTTTCCCAAAGACAAGTACTCCTTCAATCATAAATAGTTGGATCAGATGCAGTAGTTATTGGATGAAGTTGTAGGGCTGAGGTAATACAGGATTAAATTTATTGCCTCCCCTAGCTTTAAATATTCTTATTTACACCACATTGTCACACTGCTCTATCTACCTGTCACTGCAGCCGGGTAAATAAAGAGGAGAAACAAGACCTAGCCATGGTGAGAACCTTTACTGGACACTAGCTGATGGCTGGATGTCCTTGCCTTCCCAAGCTGGATACTCAACTCTTAAGGTCTTTAAGCTAATCCCATTGTCCTGGTTTCAGCTGGGAAAGAGTTAAATTTTCTTTCTAGTGATGGCTGTGAAAAGAATGTCAATAATACCTATTGGTTTTAGTTGTTGCTAAGTGAAGTTTACACTATTCAAGGACTTTTTATCAGCTTCCCATAGAAGTATAGACAGAATGGATGGAATGGCCAATGAAATATTCCATACTACACCAGATGTCATGCTCAGTATATAAATGGGGGGGTTATCCAGGAGGACAGGAATACACAATCACTGCTCAAGATGATACCAATTCACTGGGCGGTGACAGTGACCCGTGTCATTATTATTATTGTTATTTTTCCTTTTCTGTTATTGTTTCTACTAAACTGTCTTTATCTCAACCCACAAGTTTTTTTTCCTTCCTTACCCCTTCTTCTTTTTTTCCCCTTTCTTCCCCCTACCTTTCTGGAGAGGGGAAAAGGGGGAGGGAGTGAGCGAGCAGCTGCATGGTTTTACGTGCTGTTTGGGGTTAAACCACACCACCTGTTCACAAAAATTAGCTCAGCCTCGTCATGCAGCATATGCGCTTTGGTAGAGAGATGAGCAACTTCTAGCCAGGTAGGGTTATGTTCTATCTCCAAAACACTGCAAGAACGTGTGAACTAACACAGCTACTAGTTGCAGATATCAGGGAAAGTCCCAGGCACCCACCTGAGAGAGCTGACTTCTGAACTCTTGGGTAAACGCCTCTAAAAGCGATGAGTCAGTAAAGCAGAATGTCCGGTGGATATTGGCTGCCATCTTCTCTTCAGTGAGATCGGGATGTGCTACGTATCGTGACAAGACCTCACACAGAATGACTTTGAGATTTGTTGCAGTTGAATATCGGGTCTGGCTCTAAAAGCAAGATGTAATGTTAAAGGTTTAAAGATGTAATGTTAAAGCTTTAAAGCAATATTCTATTTGTGACACTTTTAAGCATAGTGATGAGACTTTTTTTAGGGGGTGGTAGTGACATCTGAAAAGCACTGTCATTAAAAGTACTTATACAGAACTATAACGGGTGAAGAGTGTCACTGAAATCCCTCGAACTCCTCATATAGGCAAAGAGAAATGTGTGCATAAGTGCTTGGAGGCCTTAATACAAAAACATACGCGCACTGGTGTCCATGGGACCATATTTCTGTTACAAAGTTGTTCCTATACATAGTCAATACTTACATAATAAACACACAGCGTCTCTGATGCAGGAGTATAGTGGGCAGATAACGAACTCAATGGCAAAGCCTGTAACATCATGTCTTTAATTTCGTGTGAAAGAAAACACCCTCTACACACCTTAACTCACACAAGTTTTGAGCAAAATATCTATTGTGTGTGACCATATTTGTTAATTCAAGGTTTTATGTCCCAAGGTGTCTGGTTTATCTGGTTTCTGCTTAGAAAGTAATAAATTTACCACAGAGCTTAAAAATCCACCCACAATAACTGTCTTTCTCCTCCCAAAATAAAGCACATCCATGTAACAGGGGAGATCCAAAAGCAACAGAAACTGTATGTTGGTTCTTTGAGCTTCTAACTCTTTAAATACGATTATACATAAATGCTCACACTCAGCTATTATGCAAATACAAACTTACCTTCCCAAAATTGAGGATTTTGTTGAACATGTTGATGCTGGAAGTCAAGTTGGATGGTGATGAAATATTCCCAAGGGTTTTTTCTCCATGAGATACCAAATCCCCGAATGCTGCAGTAACAGTTTGAAACACTGGATTTTACTTAATACCCTTTAACCTCTTTGCTACATCAAACCATGACACAGGATAGCTGACTACAGCTTTGGGTATGCCATCATTATTAATCTCTTTCCAAAGGTACAGCCAATGGCATCCTGTAATTACTTAAGTTTTTTTCTGACATAATTAATTTCTGGATTACATTGTTTCCTTCTGTAACTTTTTTTTTTTTTAAATTAAATGCATTTAACTATCTGCTTGCAGCTAAACTTTAATTTCCACCAGTCCTTTTCTCCAGCCCTGCAGCTCCCCCATGCAAAGAGAGAGATAGGTAGCCTTACAAGGAAGCCCACATCAGCTCAAGGCAACAGCCCTGTAAGAACGAACTCTCCAGGTGTCTTTGGCACCAGTGGGTGGTACTCGTTATTCAGAAATGGCTCCAACAGAGACTTGGAGCACTGCTGCCCGCAATACATGGTGGCCCACTGCCAGGTGCCCAGCTGACATACACCAAAGCCAACACTTGCACTGAGCTACGCTCTCAAACAACACAGCTCACTGCAACCAAAGGAGCTACGCCAGTTTACACCAGCAGAAGCTATGACCTATGACTTTTATTTTATTCTTTAAAATAAGACGTGGAACTGAGTTCCTACCTGACCATCCGTGGCCATCAACATGAGTTGATAGATCCCATAACTGTTCATTGATTTTATTTTTTTTTCCTCATGCCCCTGCATTCAGTCCCTTTTGCATTCTGCCTTTTTCTGCCCGAACACCAAAGAGTGAGTGCATTGGCAGGAATGCTAATTGGAACAGAGAATGGCTGGAGCAGAACAGTCACAGAATGCAAATCTGTAATCATTCATTTGATCGTGAGCTCCCTGGAGAAAGGACTATCCATCATGATGGCTTGTGGATAGTACTGGCCATCAATAAATAATAATTGTAATGATTTTATGGAAAATTTAAGCCCGAAAGTTCCTTCAGGAAAGGGAATCGCATCAGAGGAGAACATCACCAACAATAAATATCCACTGTGGCACAGAAGAAGACTTATTTGCTGGGAAACTGTGAATAAGAAATACATTTGAAAAAAATAATAAGCTGTTTATGGATGATTTGTGGGCAGTAAAAGGGCAATATTCCATAAAAGGCCAGGTCTTTAATTAATGTCCAAACAGTCTTGGATCTCGAGTTGCTCCTGTGAAGCAAAACAATTTAACCCTGGTTTCATGGTCAAATTCCCAAAGCATTTTCTACAGACAGTTACTTGTAATTATTCCCAAGAATTTACACTAATGGCATGGCCATAGTCACATGCCTGTATAGAATACATAAATAATTTTAGCACTGCTCTAAGAATTGCATCTCTGTCCAGAGAGCTTCAAAAGATCACCCTTTGAAGACCAGAACTTTGCAGGGCGGTGAATGACCTACCCAGTGAAGCGTTCCTGCTTTTAGGAACCTCTGCACTCCATGGTGATGGATGGTTGTCCTTGGCCACACTGGACGAGCTCCTCCGCTTACTGGGGGAAGAAAATAAAAAATAAAAAAGACAACACTTGTAACAACTCACAGATTTTCTTACGGTTAAGGGTACACCTACTTACGGTGTGACTCAGAATGGGTCTATAACCAGATTTCATGGCAGGTGTGTTGAAATCCAGGTTGTGCAAAAGTCTGGCTCCTTCTAGAGGCTTGGCATCTATTTTGGGGAAGCATACTGCAGCGCTCTCAGACATGAAACAGATGGAAGGGACTGCATTCATGCCTGCTTTACAGGAACACTAATGACAGGCAAGGTTTGACAGATGTATTTGGTCTAATCTTAAATAAGTTCCCACTTCTGGAAAGAAGGCTTCATTGTTTCAAGTCCTACTCTGTCCTCCAGCGACATCTGCTCAGCAGAAGAAACAGTGCAGAACTTCATGGCACTGTTAAGGACACTGACTGAGCAGAGGCCTTGATGTAAGCTGGAACAGCTCTAAACTGTAACATCAGGTTACATGTCCCTACCAAGAAATCCTTGAAGACATCAGGACCTTACTTCATCCTTCCCAAACATTTCACTACAGGGGAAAAAGAAAGGGTGGAAAATGTTGTACTTAGTTCCCTTTTATTAAATGAATCAAAGATGAGAACCTTGCCCATTTTCTCAGCTGGCCACTGGTAAGACACGGTTTTAAGGCAAGTTTAATAAGAGCTTCAGTGAGTTGCACAATGGGAGGGGAAAAAACCAGTCTGGATTACCCAAATATTGCAAGCTCTAGAATATTACACAACAATATACCCAGAGAGTGAAGGGTCACAGCTTAAATACTGTGCCTTTGTGACAAACTCACACACAGTGATTCTGCTTCTGGAGCTTTCTCCTACCCAGTCACCCTTCCGTTGAGGTTTCATACTCTGC
Source organism: Xenus cinereus (assembly GCA_025774025.1). Lineage (NCBI taxonomy): Eukaryota > Metazoa > Chordata > Aves > Charadriiformes > Scolopacidae > Xenus > Xenus cinereus. The sequence continues at coordinate 41,486,077 of JAOXJK010000077.1, read as the reverse complement.
TGTATCCAACCACTTTTGCTGTGGCTACTTAACAGTTGGTGTGTTTTCTGGTAGAATACAATACATTCCTAAAGCTGACGTTGATCACACAAGGGTAGGTATACCCACATAGCTGTACGATACTTCACACAGCCAACTTCTAGCATCAATAGTGGTGAAGATGCTTATTAATGATTCATGTGACTTGAGCTATAGTTTGGCCAAATCCTTGGATTTTCAGTTGGCAGGAAAAAGTCAGTTATTTCCTAAACAGCTGTACAGAAATCAAAACCAGAAAACAAGGAGGATTTGTAGCTGTTGAAAGTCATGGAAGACCTCCAGCTTTGGCGCTAGAAGTTCCCGTTTCTTCATTTCAATGCCCCAAATTAACCATTGTTTAACATGCCCAGGGAAAAACAATGACACTGAGGAAATGAGTGAAGAGCTGTGAATCCAGACATCCAGTTGCTGTGTGGCTCTGCCCTCTTCTGCTGTGTGACCTTGAATTTCATTAGGATTCACTTTGTGTAACTTGTCACCCACATATTTAGTCAGCCAGACCTCTTCTAACCATTGGAGAGATCCTGACCATTGACTTGGCCCAGGAAATCACAGTCCCTCTGCATTGACTAAGGAGGACCCTTGAGGAGTCCCCAGCCCCCAGGATCCCCCATCCTGCCTGACGCGCTCTCTGGTGGAAGGCCTTAGCTCTTTAGAACCTCAAGGTCTGACCAGCGGGGATTTTAAGGGTCTGACGTAGCCACAATGGAGCAGCCTCTCACCTGAAAGTAAAGATGAGCAACCAGGGACCTTGTATGCAAGATGCCCATGTTTTCAGCTCTCAATCAACCAGTCAGGCCTCAGAGTAGCACGTTCCCCAGGAGCGTGCCAGAAGCAGGCAGCCAAGATGTAGAAACAACCCCGGCTGGCATATCTCAAAGCAAATGCCACTTGGCTTCAACTGGAACATCAATGAAATTGAAATGCCTCCACTGAACATTTCAATTTCAACAAACTGACATTCCAACAAAACATGCCTAGCCAGCTCCATGCTGCAAACCTACACGTTTTTGCAGGCAAAAATTGTTTCCTCATTTTCATTTGTTTCCCAATATGTTCGATGGCTTGCAGAGAGAACACCCATTCTGGTTGTCACATGGAGGATTTACTGAAAAGCAGTCGCTCCAAAACAAGTGTACCTCAAACTAGGGCTGCTGGGGAACTTTTGCCACTTCCACCCAAGCCAATCATCACAGTGGCAGATCCGCTCTTGGTACAAGTCTTATCCACTGACACCCTGCAGGACCTGACCCACGATCATGCAAAAAAAGTGTCTTTGCTTTGATCTGGGTAAGCAGAAGCATTTTTCTCAGGGAGTAAAATTCTCTTCTACTATCAAGCCTGGATCAAATGACAAATTACTGATAGCTGTCCCTAATATGGACATTTTTAAAGTGTCCCATGTTGCAGCCCATATTCTCATTTTTAAGTGTTCAGATATCTGAGATATATCTGTTGTGGGCACGCTTTCACATATACACATGCATGGCTGCTCCCCTCACCTCAAAGCAAGTTTTGCTTTACAGCTTGTAACACCCAGATAGTATTTAGATTCCCTTACAGTCTGAGAGATGAGATATCATCAAGTCTTGGCAGCAGATCTTCTGGTGTGTACGGTGTACCTTTACATCTGGCATCTGAATCACACAGCACGGTTTGCAGGAACGGGAAGAAGCCAGCACTAGGAAGGTTTCGGGGTGCAAGATAACCTGGAAGAAGGAAGAGAAAGAAAATGCCATTATTATGATGCGGACAGGCCATGTGTCCTATGTATGTTTCTAAACCATGGACTTGATTCTCAGTTTCGCTGAGGCTCTTTTACTCCATCCTGGCAGCACTATCTGCCAAAGCCCACTAGAAGCCCCTCCTCAACACTGACAAAGCCATGAAAGGCTAATTAATAGGAAAAAGAGTCAAGCTATTTGTCGGTCCCAAAGCAACTGCAGATTTTCTCCCTCCACCCCAAAATGCAACAAACAGGCAAGAAATTACAAAAGCACCCTAGGTTTATGATATTCTAATTCTGCCTTTAAAAAATAAGATTAGAGCAGGCACATGGCCAGAGTAACCTGAAGCACCCATAAAAGCATGTTCTCCAAGATCAGTTGGACCAGTTTCTATGCAACACCACAAGCTTCAGTTTCAAGCCAGGTTGTTAAAATGCTCTGTCTCAGCTTTTACCACAGGAAGGGGCAACAGATCCAGGACCAGCCAGCCTCCTTTGCTTTTTGTGCAGGCCTGCCCAGGGAAGGGAGATGAACAATCTATCACCACCAGCACCCCCTCTGTGTCTTCTGCCATCCCAGAGCAGCTCCTGTACCATCTGCTTGGTGACCTGTGATGCTGGCAGCCAGCGCCGAGGGGTGAGATGTATGTCCCCGTCTCCCACTTCTGCAAACACAGAGTGGACCTGAGCAATTAGAGACTTTAGTATTTAACGTGCCACTTGCCCCATACTGCTTACTGCCAGCCCGCAGAGTTCACCGGCTGCTTTTCCTCGCAGTGACAAATGCTCTAATAAATCTCAGAACTCTTTTGCTGGATCACAGCAACATATTATTTAAAATAATAATTTGGAAAATTACCTGGCAAAGGACATTGCTATTATTTCTACCATGGAAAAGTGCCAGATTTACAAAAGGCCCGCAGGCAGGCTTGCGGTAATTGATTACCTTGCTCTTTAGTCTCCAAAGACGACCTGTGACTCTCGCCCAGACACAGGTTGATCTCTAACCCTTCCAACAAGGACACTGTACTACATTTGTACTACATTTATTAATTATAGCAGTGGTCAAAAACAGAAGTTCCCAAAGGGCATGACAGTGCTGGGTACAGTACATGGCTGGCTGTCTCCTTGAAGGAGACTTGACTTTCCTGAGCCTTCCTCAGAGCAGTTGGTCACAGCCCATGAGCGTGCACTGCATTTTGGCATCAAAATGCAAAAAGTTCATCATTTAGCAAGGAAGTTCCCACTGTTTCAAGCCAGATAGGAACTGGCACAGAGGACTGCTGAGACCTGCAGGGACAAAGGCACCCCTTTTGAGTGGTGGCGTGAGTATTGTGTCCAGTTCTGGGCTCCCCAGTTCAAGAAGGACAGGGAACTGCTGGAGAGGGTCCAGCAGAGGGCTACAAAGATGATGAGGGGCCTGGAGCATCTC
>JAOXJK010000077.1:41433909-41482780 GCA_025774025.1 Xenus cinereus | reverse complement strand
GAGGGTGGCAGAGCCCTGGCAGAGGCTGCCCAGGGAGGTGGTGGAGTCTCCTTCTCTGGAGACATTCCAAACCCACCCAGACACGTTCCTGTGGGACCTGCTCTGGGTGGACCTGCTTTGGGAGGGGGTTGGACTAGATGTTCTCCAGAGGTTCCTTCCAACCCCATGTGATTCTATGATTCTGTGGTCCGGCATTGATGCCTAGGAAGGCTGGCAAAGGGAAGTCAGGAGGTCCAAGTCCCCACCCCAGCTAGAGGCGCCTGTTATAAAGTACCTGAAGTGAAAGAGAAAGGGCTCACATTTTCCAAAGTATTTGATTTCTAAAAAGTTGGTGTCATTTTTGTGCCAGCGCAAAACTTTTTAGTGAAATGCTGCTGTTCTGTGTCCGTCCCTTTCTGCTGACAGCCCAAGCTTCTGAATTGGATGGCTCAACACAACCCACCAGCTTTACAGTTATTTCTTCTAGATGGATGCCATGGCACCCAACAGGCTTAGCAGCCAAGGGTGTTTCTCTGGGGAATCTGCAGCCAAGTAAACCACCACAGACCTAGCTGCTTTCAACTGGCTTCCCACCCAACATAAGAGCTAATAGATGAGTTCTAATTCTCTGCAGTTACTGACCTGGAAGTTACATCTGAGTGCTTATCAGAGTGCTTTTTATCAGGCCCATTGTGCTGCTTTTCCTGCTCTGCTCCCCCAGGGATTTATTTCCGATCCAACTGCAGGTAAAGCAACCCATTGCAAGGGAGCACACCCACACATACACAAAGGCATGGCCAGAATTCAGAAAAAACAGAAAAAAAAGGGGACATGGGAACCTAAAGTGTGTAAAAGCTGCTTCTGGATTAGGCCTTGCTACCATCTCAACACAGCTTTAGATGCCCCTTTTTTGACACAGCCGGTCAGAAGCAAAGAAAACCACAAGAGGTTAACTTTAGCAGTGGCTACGGCAAGAATATTGACATCAGTCTAAAGACTTGATAAGAGCAAAGCCATAGTGAATAAAGGCAGAAGACAGGCTGGGTCAGAATTGAGGAACGGCTGGATTTGAGGACAGCAATTCACTATCCCTGTTGGGTTTTAGCACCCAGAGCTCTCAGCCACAGCTGTAGGGGCTGTAATCTCCTTGGATGACGTAGCTAAATCCAACAGGGATCACAGGTCAGAGCCCCTCATTTAGCAAGAGCTTAATAATCGGTGGGAACAACTTTGTTTAAGGACTTTTAAATACAAGTATCAGAAGCTGCTCTCTATATCTTGGCATCGCCAGAAAAGACTTCTCCATCCTGGAGCAAACCTACACTTGCTTTGCCTCCCATCCAAGCATCGCACATGATCCAAGGAACCCACTCGAGCACTTCATAGACTGCTGCCTTATGCACTGCTTTTTCCCCTTCGACCCCAGGGGTACTTTCCTGTTGTTACTTTCTGAGTGCTTGGTGGCAGTAGCCACAGACAACCGACGGCAGCAGGACTTGTGTGATCACAGCCAAAGGGTGACCGCAGGTCTTGCGGTTCCAACATGGAACAGTTCCCTCAATGAGATATTTTGGCTACCCTCTCCCTTCTGGTGCCAGGGACTCTCTGCTCCGGAATCTGCTCTCAAATCAGGTCCCTATTTGATTGTAGCAACCTCTGAGCTACTCAAAACATTTTGATGAGCCCAGACAGTAAGACAAGATACCACACTGAGCACGGAAGATAGTCTTCTGTCATCTGCCAACTGATAACTAATGCGGTGCACTACGTGTGACTTACCAAAGCAGAAAATATCTGAGTAAATGGATGGCTACACAGAAGCTAGACTGACATTTCGGAGATAGAAAGAAGGAGATTTCCATTATAAATGATGAGCATGTTCACATTCATTAAACTTTATCATTTTCTAAATAAAAGCAGTTCCCAGTAAGACATTTTGGAGGAAAGCCATTGTCTACAATTCATATTTCCCCTTATCACATCTCAGGGTTTGCCAGGTTTCCCATAAATGCTGATGTTAATTAGGAAAACACATTTTTTCCCCTGCATAGTTCATTTTTTGTTTGCTCTTGAGTTGTTTTATTGGTGAAGCTGCCTTGAGGACAATATCAGTTGGCCAATAAATTCAACATATGCTTAGTGTCTTTACATAGGTAGAAATGAGCTTGTCTTCCCAGTCAGACCCCATGATACGTAATTTCTAGCTTGTTGGAAGAAAGGTTAAAGAGATAAAGCTGGAGGAACACCAGAAAAACTGCTGACAGTCTCAGTATTTCCTCAGTTGTTAAAACAGCATGGCATATGTTTTGTTCTTCCCATTCCTTTTCTTTAAAACCAAAACCCCAGTGGCACATTCTAGCAAGTACTTGCTGCCAAGCTTATTAATGTAAAGAAACCTGAGGTGTAGTTCTGCACAGACAGAGTTATTTGCATTATTCTAATCCAAGACTTAAAAACATCACCTTTTCCCAGATAGCATGTCCATATAGTTCTGGGATTTAATTTACATTTTCATCAGGATTATCTTTGTTGCATTATAAACACTAACAGGTGATTGAACCATAGGTTATTTATACTGCAATTGTCCCCAAAAACTTAATATATTTCTGAATATTGCTGATCCATTCGAGGAAAACCCCAGCATTTTCCAGCTAATTGGACAGGTATTTTTTTTTCCTCAACAACATAGCCTCTAGGGCTCTGCAGAATTATTCACTATTGAAAAAAAAAATAAAGTAAACGACTGTATTCCCAGGAAAGAGAACATAAGCTTTTGGAAAGAATAAGCTGTCTTTATCAACTCAGCATTTAAGCACATGCCTAAATTTAAGCCGTTTGGAGAAGTTCCATAGTGCATAAATGTCGCTGTGTAAATAGTTCGACTAAACTAATTCTGAAGTGCTCTGCAGAACTTAAGCATGGACACCAGCGGTGGGCACTAACGTGGATTAATTATGCCCTCTCCACTACTAATTATCCCTAACCATATTTATGTCTTGAGAGCCATAATTAATGGAGGTGCTTGACATTACTTATTCACATCTTTCTTATTTATGTTTTTCATGGGGTTTTTTGCAGTACGTAAAGAAACTAGTCACCCAAGTCATAAAATCTTCCCATAGTGAGAGTGTGGTGAAAATATCAAGAGAAGAGCAGGTCATGTTTTTCTGACCTCTTAAAGCTTCCTCCCCAAGGCATTAGGGGAAAAAAAAAAAAAAAAAAAGAAAAAAAGACAGAAAGGATATCTGATGGATAGGAGGCTGGTCAGAAACTCACAAAGGTTGCTTTCAGGTTCTGGTCCAGCTGTAAGCACTCTGTATGATCTCAGGGAAGCTGCTTAGATTTTACCCCAAAGTTAAAAAAAAAAAAAAAACCAAAAAAACCCCACCAAAACAAAACCCACAAACAAACAACAACAAAAAAAGCAGCATGGGTAGCCTCTGGAGCAGCTACTTGGACCCCACACCTTTTGCCTTCCTGCTTCCCTCCTGGGTGAGGGCAATGCCCACTAAAACCACGGAGTTGTGCTCCAAAAGGAAGGAGAGAGGACTTTTCTCTTGGGGCAAACAACCCTGGGATTACTTTTGTATGCAGTCTCTACTGGAAGGAGCAGGACGGATTGCTTTGAAGTACGATGTTCTGGGCACTCTTTGAGGAGGTGACAGAAGCAGATGAGGTATACAAGCTCCCCAAGCAGCTACAGTCTAGAAGGAACCAACAGCCACTGGGTTACTTCATGTAAAGTCCATTTGAAGGGCACCTGCCACAGGATCTGCATGACATTCGTGGGTTGGACACAGCTCCTCAGCCCAGGAGGGTGAGGCACTTATAAATGGGAACATCTCCTGTGCTTTTATAAACGGGGACATGGCTTCCTTCCCTCAGGGCATGCAAGGATATGATTTTTTTTTCCCTTTGGGTTGCTTCAGTAACAAGGGCCACGTTCAAATACTGAAACGCTTGCTGTTCTGGCCCTCACTTTGCTTCAGTACGTTAAAATATATATATATATATGTATTCATGTCAATAATTCCAGCTTGTTTTTATGGTCCTCAGAAAAAAAAGACGACCACGAGAAAGAAGATATCTGAGATGGAGGAAGATCTAACTCCTGACAGGTAAAGAGAGGACCTGTTTACTTGAGGTTCAGACAATGGGTAGATGTGCCATCAACCCTTTTAATCTTTAGTTACACAGGGAGCACCTCAACATTGCTACACTTACCAGCATCAGGAGCCCTGCTATAAGTAAAACCTCTTTATTGACAGCTATAAAAATCCATAAAAAGCCTAGATGATAAAAAAAAAAATTAAAAAAAAATCTTTCACAAACTTGACGCACGAAGCCTTCAGCTAAAACCTTTTTTTTTTTTTTTGCATTCCCAGTGAACACTACGACTTTCCCACCGCCCCTCCGTGACTTCACACCACCACAAATGCAACAAAACAGGGCTTTAAGGGTACACCTGGTTTCCCCCCCCCCCTCCTCCATTTTCAACAACGCGTTCCAAATTAAGACCATCATTCTGCACCAACACACCGCTAGAGCCAGACTCCCATCAGCTTCAGTTCGGGTTCATTGCGGTGCGCAAGGCTGAGCAGGTGTGACATTTCGGCAGGGTATTGTCCCCGTTTGCCATCCTCTCCGCAGGTGCAGGAGCACCTGGCAGTTTTGTTGACCATCAGATTTTCCATCCCAGCTGAAGCCTGAGAAGGGAGGCTGCAGACAGGCCCCTGTGCTCTATAAACCACCCTTCATATGTCAAACGTACAGGTCGTTAAATCAGTCTTATCTACCAATTAAGAGTTCTGGCAATCGGTGTATCCTGGCTCTTTTAAGCGCCCTTATTTTATTTGGAGGATTTGAGGGGATTTCGTCTGTTTTTTTGGCCGTTTTTTCACCTGTGCACATAATGCAGACACCGACGTGGAGATGTCACCGCGGGGGCCTGCCAAGAGCAGGGCTGGGGAACAGCATGAAGACACACACACACACACATACACACACAATCACTGCAGGAGGAAGCACATGGGATTCACCCCGCAAATCCCTTTGCGTAAGACACGCACAGCAAGACCTGTCGTTTGGGTGCTACCACTGCATAATGACCTCTTTACCTGCTTTGAAATAAAAAAAAAGCTCTCCAAGCAACTATTTGAAATAAACATGTCATGGATTAGAGCAGGGCACGACCTCTCTTACAAGTGCCAAAGTTTAACAAGCATGCATATATTCTATGCTTTTAAAATTCCCTTGCACATACATGCTTCTTATAAATAAACTTAATAAAACATACAGCCACTTAAGAACACAAGCTTTTTAGCAGCTGGCTTTTAATCAGGGTTTATGTGGCATTTGCCCAGGGAGGTGGTGGAGTTTCCATCTCTGGAAACACTACAAACCCCACCTGGACACGTTCCTGTGCAACCTGCTCTGGGTGGCCCTGCTTTGGCAGGGGGGTTGGACTAGATGATCTCCAGAGGTCCCTTCCAACTCCATGTGAGTCTGTGATTCTGTAGCTCAGCAGAGAACTGCCCTAGAAAATTAAAGGAGATACCCTGCCAGAGGAGAAGGCTACCTGCTGTGGGAAGCTCCCCCAACACTCCCTGCATCCCCCCCAGGCATTACACAGCAGGCTGAGCCAGCTCCCAGTAATCACAGAGCACCAGGGAGAGTAAAAGATCTCTCTTATCCCTACAGGCAGCCCTTCTGGTGTTGGGGCCAAAGGACCAAACATATGCCACTCTAAAGGTTTTGAAGTGTAATTAAGTCTGCTGCCCATGAGGGAAACTTTAGAGTAGGGCACTTTAATCTGGAAGCATTCCTTATGTGAATAATCCTGCCGTGTTTGGGACGTTTGCCCTTTGAGATCACCAATTATAACCCTGCAAAATGGCATTTTGCACACACTGGCATTTTTCTCTCATCTTCCTTCTGATCTCCTGCACCCTTATTCCCATGAAGGAAATCGACTCACACCCCAATCCAAAAATGCACACCACAGACCTCACTTTATCAGTGTCTCTACCAAAATGCAGCTTCAAAGACCTGGGAAGCCATGAATTCAGGATGAAGAGCCTAACCACAATGAAGCGAGACAGGTAGGAGCCAGGAGGGAAATGGCTACAGCCTCTCCTGCCATTCACATCTACCGACAACAACCAGGGCCAGGAACTAAGCTCATGTCTCTTAGGAAACCTGGAACAGCTAAAGCTGTGCAACTGCAAACTGGACAGCAGAGCTGGAAACACAAGGATGCGGCTGGGAGCTGGTCTCCTCTGGAGAGATACGACAGCACCAGTCTCCTCTGGAGAGATGCGACAGCACCAGTCTCCTCTGGAGAGATGCGACAGGTTTCCAGAGTCAATTATGCAAGAGATCCTGCTGAACCCAGAGCAGGGGAAGACACTTCCTTGAGATGTAAGCAGCAATAACAAATTTTAAAATTGGGCTTAAAGGTGGTACGCTTTGAACTAAGTGGACAATTAAACAGTCAGTTGCTGTATCACAAGCGAGGTTTACAGCACAAGACTATGGTGATGACATCAGCTCTTTTTTTTTTTCCTTTTCTTTTGAAACAGCAGGCTGAAAAATGAAGAGACAGGAATTCATGACCTGAAGTTTGGAAGTGCTTCTCATCATGGTGGTGGCACAAAGCCTGTGAAGACGTCACTGGCCCAACATGATCGAGGTATTCAGTGAGGCTCTGCCAACTCGCATCAAATGTTGAGCAGTTTGCTGGCACCTGGTTACAACCACAGGGCCTGATCCATCACTGAGTCACTGCCAACGTGAACTGGTGCAACCCTGTGATGCTCTCGGCACAAAAGCAGCGGCGATGCCAAAGAGGACTTTTCTGGAAGAGGCCTGGACTCTGACAGCAGTTAGAGAATTAAAGAAGTTTTTCAAGACAGACCACAACACAGAAAAATCTGAAATGTCTGGGCCAAATTCTTATGTGGTGTAAGTTAGACCTATGCTGGTTCTTGACTCTGAGTATCTAGCACAACCGCGCCCTGCGTCAAGCAGACAAATATAACATATTCCACCTGTCAGGATAAAATGAATTGTCATGTTGGCCTGATGCCTACATTGATGAGATCTCCATCTACTCCAAGGAAAGTTTAAAGGACTGGTTCGATGCAGGCACCCTTTCCGCAGACACCTACTGCTGGGAGATGAATCCCACCCATGCTTTCTTGTGTGGGAAGCTGATGGTGCTGAAGGAGCTACACTGTGCACGCTGCCTTCTTTATGCATCGGCCCCACCAAGCCAAGACCATGGTGGCCAGGCTAGTGTGACAGGTCTGTCTCTCCCAGATAACAAGCAGTCACCACCATCAGAACCACCAAGCAACTTGTCCCCCTGTTCATACTGCCTTGAAAATCATCTCCTTCAGGGGCCACAGAGGACTTAATTTAATAGAAGCTTAGCAGCGCAGCCACAGGAAGCTCAGCTTCTGACTCTGCTGCCACCTTGGCCAGTGTGCCTGAGATCAGAGCAGAGCCACAGCATAAGTTTCTGTGATTCCCGCGCAGGAAGCCTGGCTGATTTGGGAGTCCAGGCGTACAAGCCTCAGAGCTATTTCCCGTAACTCCCCCTCACCCTGAAAAGGGAGGAATTTACTGATGAGAAGGTGAGTCAAGAGATTAATGCGCTCCCTGGTCCATCCTCCTGCCCTCCCATCCACTTGCTCGTGGTCAGGAGACGTGACTCCACGGAGCCGCAGGGGCTGCTCTGCCCACACACACGAATTCATGACGTGTGTCAGCCCCATACGCCACTGCAAGGACGGCCAGAGAGGAAGCTGGCTCCTGACTCCCTTCAGTGCTTCAGGAGACATTCATAACTTCTTGTCTCTCCTTGGCTGAGATTTAGCCAGCACATCAGCTACGTTAGTACTCAACATAAGCACTAGCTACGAAACATTATTGATGGAAAATTGTAAACGTTCTGCAAATTTTAAAGTACAGTGTTTCAATGGGGACCGTTTCACAATCTGAAACATAACACTTATCACCATTAGTGGCTTTTACAGTATTTCTATTGTTGGGAATCCCTTCGGTCTTCCACATGCTGCACAAGGCAGCTCCGTCTTCCGCCAAAGTCTATGGCAATGCCATATCCAAGGAATATGGATTTCCCTAGTCCCGTAGTCCCCAACTTTATGATACCACACCACACAGTACAGCAGATACACAACACGACATAGTTTCATTCTCCTCCCTGCCTTTAGCTTTTAATCTCTTAATTTCTTAAAACTGCAATTACGTTTGAAGGGCCCCACCACACCACCTATGAGCCAATCGGGAGACATCACTGCACCCACTGCTGCCCCACGGCTGAGCTGAGAGGTCACTAGCACATTTCTTGTCAAATGGACTTGTCTGCAACAAAAATCTGAGCCCAGATCTGTATCGTGTTAGTAAAGACCGATTTCTGGGCTTGCCAGCTGTAGAATCCCAAGCACGGAGGCTTTTGCTGTCCCCTCTCACTGAGAACTTTGATTTTCTGTCACCATTGAAAGAAGGGCACTGAATCTGAAGAAAATAAGACAGGCATCCCAAAGGGCAGAAGGAGGCCAAGGGCTCAACGCTGGGTTCTCCCTGTTCAGTAGCATCTAGCTAGGCCAGCCACATCTCCAGGAGCTGAAAAGAAGGCATTCACAGCAGTAATAACAAATACAAGACGCATTTAATTATTACATGCATGCCACTGGAAATTCTGGCATTTCCACATTTGCTTTCATGCAGAATAAAATTAAGAAAATTAATTTCTTTTACGTTCCTGAATGTTGTAAATTCCAACATACTTCCCTTCAACACAAGCAAGACATTTTGTTTTCTTCAGGTAAAGGTGCTCAGTATAATAACGATGAAAAATGTCAGAGCAATAATAAATGTCACACAAGAAAGATGAAAATTACTATTTCACTACAATCTATAAGATTAATTGAAATTGACTGAAACGTTTAAATCTAAATGGACCATGTTTTACGTTGCCACATTGATTTTGCCTCTTTCATTGCACTGAGGTTTCAGGCATTTGCATTAGCTGAGTCCAACCATTCATTTCAAGGAACTGGGCATTTCAGCCGACCGCAGGCACAGCGCCATAAACGCAGCCCCCGGTGTCCCCCCGCCAGCTTCAGCCCGAGGCAGAGAGGCTGCCTGCCCCCAAAGCAGGCGAGTGCTGGGAGGATAACTGCCATTATTATCCACACCAGAGCAAAGGAAAGTAAATAGGCAGTATTTTCAAGTTATCAGTTCAGTTCAGGCTACGCTCTGGTTTATATCAGCCAATGGTTCTCTCGTGTAAAGCAGCAACCAGTTCCTTTTCCTCAGTTCCCCAGTCTCAGCTCTGCTACTCCGCAAGATGCTAACTATACCACAGCCCCCTCATTTGAACATGCAAAAACCCTTAAATAGGATGGAGCTACACAGACTGTAATTTTTGCTTTCAAAATATCACCCATGCATTCCTTCTCCCTTTTCTGCCCACACTATATTTCTGGTTTCAGGGCTTCCTACCTTGCTCTGCCATCCATCCTGTAAAAACAGACAAAATCTATATTCCATTTTATTCGTATTAAAGATGCGGGATTTCCATTACGAATGGCTACTTCTTAAATACATTTAGGTACATTAACTGTGTTTTCTGCCTCCTTTCCCATTAATTTAAAAAGGCACACTGACTTTTTCTGTTTTCTATCCATCCATAGTTTAGTGTCGTATCATTACCCCTCCTTGGGCATGAAAAAAATCCTCTTGGCTTCAGACTTCACACTCTGATACTGCATATACCTTATGCATTAAGTCCTTCCACATTCCTTCCATAGTTCATAAAAAATCCATACAAATCTTAACTCCCCCACTGGTGAATCAGAGGCATTAATGAGCAAATGACTTCATTAGGAAGTATTGTGTTTAATTGAAAATGCATTCAATCACTGCTAAATCATACAAAGAGACTTAATAACTGCGAGTCTTAAACAAAGAAAAAGATGGCCAAAAAGTTGTTTGATAGAGTAATACATAAGATCATGATCAGCAATGAAAAGGATGAGTAAATGATCATTCCTCTCAACACGGCGACAAAGAAACAATGAGATCATGAGGCAGCAGCCAAAAGAGACAGAAAGTACCTTTTTTAACAAATATCAAAATGTTGTGGAATTCACTGCCACAGGGTGGTGTATGCTGAAAAGCAGACATTAATTTAAAAACGAATTAGACAAATTCACAAAAATAGATCTGTCAGTAGCTATTAAATACGATCACGTGTATTCAATCTCTTCAGCTTCTGGCTGAAGAAACCTTAAACCTTTGAAGATTTTTCTTCTAGCTGAGGAAGCACACTGTGCTTTGCGTTCCTACCCCTCTCTCAACGAAACCTGAGCAGCAGCAGGGGGTCTAACCCAGAGTGACAATTCTGACTGGTTATCAGCTGTGATTTATATTTATCTAAGAAGTCACAAAACATATAATGAAAACATTTACTGCTACGGTGATCTCCTCCCAGTTTTCTAAGCAAAATGTTTAGCTATATTGTGTACACACAACCTTTTTGCTTCCTCCCTAGTCTCCTCCATAGTCACACAGCATTGCTTTAAACTTTATTCCATTAAACAGTCAAAAAGACAAACATGCCTGTATCATGACATGATGCTGACATTGTTTCTCTTCAACTACGTGTAACTGCCTAGTTCCACCTTTGTTCACATCTGTTTATGAGTAACAACTTACACTGCCTATTTTTTGTAGAAAGCTTTATAATAATGCCAGGACCTTTGATCTTGCTCCAAAATCTAGACTCAATCACCAAATCTACGGGACAAGACTAATTTTGAAGCAGGACTTCCTTTTTTTTTTTTTATTTTATTTTACAGACATGGAGAATAGTCCAAATAGCAGGCTAGCCTATCCCTTCATGCCTATATAAAAAAAAAAAAGGAATACTTAATTTAATTGCCATGGCACGTATATTGCTGTGACATTGTGACATTTATGCACTCTGAAACTCACATCTTGAAGGTGGAGAAAGAGGCCTGCATGTTCCTTATTACCTAGGTTAGTGGGAGCAGGACCAGGAGAGAAATGCCAGCTGAGCCTTTCTTTTTGCTTTTTCACACCTGCAAGATCAATGCCCACACAAGTCCTATACTTGTTGAAAAAAAAAAAAAAATAGGAGACAAGGACATTAAGTGTTACAGTTCCTGGCAGTACAGCCCAAATCTTCTTCCGTGTGTCCAAAGTCCATAGCATTGTATTGATTTTAATGGGATTACTCGGACTTCAGGTTTAAACACATACTTAAGAGCCATCCTGGATCAGAGCTAATAGTTTGGTATCGCACTCCCTATTGCACTGCCCCTACACTGTTGCCTTTCATATCACCAAGCCCATTTTTTGAAGCAGTCCAGAGCTAGCAGGCGATTTCTTTCACCCTATTTTGGCCAGCCAGCAAAACTGCCATTTACCTCTGCAATTGCACTTGGCGAGCAAAGAGCCCTGAAAGAAGGTTCCCTGAGCTCACCCCAAAGTCGCAAGACGCTAAACAGTCTCAGCACCCACCGTACCAGAGTCATTTTTCGTGACTCTGCAAGCCTCCATCACTGCTGTATGTTAGGACAGGTTCATGCTGTAGGGGGGCACACAGTAAGCTCCAATACCCACGGTGCCAGCCCAAACCAGCACAGGTCACAGAATCACATGGGGTTGGAAGGGACCTCCGGAGATCATCTAGTCCAACCCCCTGGCAAAGCACGTCCACCCAGAGCAGGTTGCACAGGAACTTGTCCAGGCAGGGTTTGAATGTCTCCAGACCACATAGCCCACCCTGATTTACCTAGCTCCTATTTTTCTAAACTTAAGCTCAGCAGGACCCCAGAAAACTCATTCAAGCCCCCAGAAGCCCAGTGCGACTGGATGAGATACAAGAGCTTGCATTTTTCATCTTTGTGGCAATAGCATCCTTGTTTTCTCAAGTGTCCCAACAACACAACATCTTCAGTTGCCTACCTACGACAGCGAGATCCAAGCAGCAGACAACTCACTACAAGCCTCCTCCCTGTGTTGGTGGCCTTTCATTGCCTAATTCTTCCCTCTAATATTTCAGGCTCTGCAAATAAGACAACCAGCCCAGAGCAGACAGCACCTACTTCCATGATTATTAATACTAGGCAAGCTAGTTTTGCTCGCCCACAGACCTTCACCTTCCGCCTCCTTATTTAATAAATTAAAAATCAGCACTTGAATATGAATATATTGGGTTCACACACTGATCACGGAGATAGACCATAATGACCAGAGAGCATAAAAATTGCAAAGGAGCAGGAGAAAAAGTTTTAAAGGGAGGAAAAAGAACACCGGGAGGGAGAGAAAAACCCTTTAAGAGGTATCACAAATTCAGGTCAAGATGGAGAAATGACAGAGCTGATGTCTGCACTGCAGGGCAGAGCTGATGGGGAGGCATCGCACCGGAGGTTGACTGCGTTGTGGAGGGATACCCCACTGCCCGAAGCACAAACACACCAAGAGAGAGTGGGAACTGCACAACAGCCCTTTTCCTACAGGGCTTTTTTAAGCAATATTTAATGCCAACAAGGCTAACTTGGTCTTGTTGTAATACAGCTAACTTGGCTCTTTTATGTACCAGCAGCAGGGCACTGCACAAACAGGACCTAAGAAGAGAATGGGAACATTTCCCAGCTAAAAGCTGGAACCTAAAGGCCTAAATCCATATCTAGACTCTGGAAATAAATCTGTACAAAAGCTGTGTTTACTAAACCGACGCTGTACAATGCTGAGTGCCTCCTGAGCCCAGGTCTAGATTCTTTAAACAAAAGTGACCTGCCTTCCAGAAACACAGACATCAACAACTGTTAACTTCAGCACAAGCCAAACTGCTCAGTACCTTTGGAAAAGTACTTCTGCGCTTCTAGCTCCCAGCATCCGGATTCAGATGCTTCAGGAAGTCAATTAGAATTAAATGACTGCCCCAAGGCCCTGTTGTAATTCAGTGAGGATGAAAAAACACTGGTAACACCAGGAATTCCCGTCTTCAACTCTAAACATCCTTCAGTCACACCTCACAGGGCGGAAGAGTCCATAGAAAGAAATGGAGGTACGGAGATTTATGAAAAGGGAGACATTATAAACATCACAGGCTACGGGTCTCTGAGCTAAGTGGAAGCTTGGGCCGGTCGCAGGGAACCATATGGCTGGGCACTGCTTACGTACGTAAGGAAATCAATGTATATATATGTCTATTCCAGCAAATGCGGGGATAACGAATGTAATTCATAGCCCCCTTCAGCGTTGTTTCAATGAAACAGAGCAACACAACAAAATGAAATGAAACAAAGTTCATACCAAAGCAAGGAGGGACCTGATGAGGCTATTTTGCCGATCACACTGCAGACAAAAATCTGGCGTTGAATTGTCTAGAAAAGAGGAGGAAACTGCCAGAAAAGAGGAGGAGGAGGAGGAAAATGAAGCAATGTAAAGGAACATGAGGAGTGGCGCTGCTCTACCACAGGCAAACGGGGAAGGAGAGCTGAAGTCTGATGTGTGCTTGTCTGTACACAGAGCAGGTTGAACCCTTGGGATGAATTACGCCTTGCATAAATACCCATGACCTACCCAAAAGAATGGAGTGGCCTCTGTAGCTAAGCCACCATCTCAAGTCCCTGTAATTAGCATGGGAACTTATTAATTTTTCCACGCTACTGGGAAGAGATGAGTTCAGGTCCCTCCAACTATGAAGCAAATTCCTTTGAAGTGCAAGCGTATTTTCAGAGCTTTCTCGTCTCCAGGACGGTATCTCAGAGGAAGGACAGCGCTGTGGCCCACCTTGCTCCATGCCACCTGCCCTCACACGTGTTCTAGCAGCCCACAGTCATCGCTCACATTGAGAATTAGCCCAGATCAAGGTCTTCTCTGTTACTGTGGGAGAAAGTTGAAGGGGTTTTGCACCAGAGCAACATGTTGGGATTGAGCCAGGGAACTGGCAGAGCTAAAACTGGTTTGAGGTCCTTAGTTGCGCAGACCCACGTTGGGGGGGGAGGGAAACTAATCTAGCAACACACTGCCTCAACAGCCAGAGGGGCACACACACATGGGTGACAAGGACAGAGGGCAACAGGCACTGCCTGCCATCCGCTTGGCAGAAGAGACACAGAATTGTCACGGTTGGACACCTTGCACCCATCACCATCAGATACTATCTGCATTAATCCTTTTCTTCCAAGCTATATCGAGCATCATGCCCCTTTTTCTGACACCGCCCTGACCAGGGTAACTTGCGCCTCAGTTGCCTCTAACACGGTAATAGTGCTCAGCACAGAAGTTACAGGAACACTCCATCTGCAGGTACAACCAGCCACAGCCTCTCTCCGAAGGCATCTCAGATCCGTGCTCTGTGACTCACACTGATTTTTCCAATTAATTCTGGAGCTGTTCAAGTCCCAGTTACTGATCACAGTAAGACTGAATGGAGTACAGGTCAGAGACTCTCCTCTCCTGGGCCCTCTCCCAGGACCATTGTGGAGCCAAAAATGAGAGCAGACTATGAATATTTGTTCCTATGCAGTGTTGTCCATAGACTCTGCTGCAGATTCTATCACTAATATCTCTGAGTGAAGGCAATACACCCTGCAGGCACCTCCATGGGGGTGGTGAAATCTGAGTAAAAATTCTGAGGTGAAGGGTAAGACGTGCTTCACCAAGAAATGTTCAGGCAACGAATTCCCTGGCAGAAAGAATCTGGTGGGTTTTAAGACCAGACCCAAGAGCACAGTTTCCTTCCATGAAGAAGGATAAATATCTGTGAATGAGGCATGGCTTTTTTAGCCCACTGGTTGTCCCTTGGAAAGCCAGGGGGAGCAGAGCCCTGGGTCTAACAGTAGAACAAGGTGTCTACCACATCTCCTCCACACCACTGAAGAGCAGGGTTTCTGAATGAGTGGACAACTAACCACACCCAAGAGAGCTTCTACAGAAAATAATGATGAGGTCAAACCGACAGAAGGGGAGAGAAGGAGAACAGAAAAGGAAGAAATCGGGTGGGGAGGGCGTGACAGGGTGTGACAGTGCTAGTTAAAGCAAGGAGTGTAATTGGGCTTCTCTGTAGACTGAGTGGGTTGAGCCCTGAGGGACAGATTGTATCTCACACACAATTCCCATACCTTGCAAAAAACCTGCAGTGATGGAAAGGGACTTTTGTCCCTTCTCAGTCTAGAAAACAGGTGATACAGGCACAAAAACCTGTAAGATTCCATCAAACCCAGTTCACCAGATTTCACGATGTAGGCTTCCAATCCAGAGCTTCCTATTCCACATGTATGCCACAAAACATATCCCAATACCTTCTAGCAAATGCAAGGGCTGTAATAAAAAGGTCAAAAGGCACAACTGCGATGTGCATAGTAATTTGGATGGGGATTTTGCGTGGTTAGATTCTCAGATCATCACAGGAACTGTATATGCACAGAAAGAGAAATCTCATTTTCATTTCTCCTGACAATAATCTCCGCTGACCTGGAAATACATCATCAAACAGATGCCTGGAAGAAAGAGAGGTGGTCTTTTGACTCTTAGACACTAGATGCTTTAGTTGTGAAGAAAACTATATATCAGATGAATTTCAGATCCTTTTTTTCCTCAGTTCTTAATTTTCCTTTAAGCATCCTCATGACTGGTGACATTTCTTTGGCACATCATTTCCCTTCAGAGTTCAGTCTGGCACAAGCTCCCATTGCATTAGGTGCTACGCGACATAACTCAAAGCAAGCAACTTGCTCTTGCAGGAAGCTCTTGCCACTTGTTCATTCTTGACTGATATTCGCTAGGTAATTTCTCTACATAATCCTCAATTTATTGAATGTGTATTAGACATCCTTCAGAAGAACTAACTGTCTGAGCTGTTTTAATTGAGCAAATAATCAATTTCATGATATTTCTGTGGCCCTGAACACATGAGATAAGGGTACAGAGATCTTCCATGGGGTTATCTCTAAGGTTTCAAAACTCAGCACCTGAGTAGCTTATTCTATCTCTGTGCCATTGATTCTGTGCTTCCTGACTTTTGTCCACTTGCAATAATCTCTTGACAGCAGAAGCAGAAACAGCTTCTTGTCACTACTTAACAACTGTGTCTTTTAAGGCAGGCACTGGAACTCAGCATAAAGGGAATTTGATTCCATTCAAAACAAACAAAACCCCCCTCCTGCAATAGTTTTCCTAGATGTGTTCACCTGCGCTTTTTTTTTTCCTACAAGAAAAGAAAGTTCCCAAATGATGTCTCTTTTGCTTTTCTATCAAAATGTTGATACATTTTTTCCAATTGTCAAAAAGAGAGGGTAATTGTCAAGTGGCTATTCTTGTTTAACTAGAAAAGCAGCAGAAACTGGCTGTTTGATGCTCTGGTTAATGTTCTTCATCTCCTTGGGTTTCTTAGGTGGTCTCTGAACATCTGGAGCACAAGAATTCACCACAACCATTACTTTCCAGCATAAAAACCTCTCTTGCAATAGGGAGTTCCTATCATCCACTTCTAAGAGAGACAGATACCTACCTGAATACTTAATGAGACTTATCCCAAAAAAGAATTCATCTATGGAAGAAGAAGGAACTAGTCCAAAGATACTGCCCAATCTTCTCCTCTCTTGCAAAGCACAAGTGATGGAGGCTACTTGCTGTTCCTAAGAATGTTCCTTCCAATCCATTAATTTAGAGATGCAACCATCCAGAGCAAACATGCTCCAAATAAATACACATTCAAACTAATAGCCATGTAAAGTAAAAGAATAGATATTTTACCATCCAGCTGGCTCTCTTGACATTTATCTTACCTGGCTTATCAGGGACAGGAAGTACAAGCAATGGAGCAGCGTGGGAAGACTGCCATTTCCACACTTGGCAAAATCTTGGGGTTTTCACAAAGCACAACATGTTCTGTCCTGCCTGCTCCAACTGGTTCAAGAGAATTTGGGCAGAACGTAAAACATGTAACATGCCTAAAGGTGCCTTTTGCCGACAGCAGATGGGCCTGAGGTTAAAAGACCACTCTAAAACACCAAAAATGTCCTTATCCATTAAAAACTTCCTATGATACTTTCCAAAAGCCACTAACTCAGGCTTTCCATCCCTGCTACAAAATGAGGTACACAAACCATTAGTCAGATTAGGCTGCAAGCTCTCTGGGACAATGGCTTTTCTAATTGTATATCTAGTATTTGTCACAATCTATCCCTTCTTCATACAGAAATAGACTTTTTAATCAGAGAATCACATGCGTCACTAACTGGGTTGAATATTTCCTGTGCACACACACATCATCCAAGTACAGATCCCTCACAGCCACATTTTACACATCTGATTGATACATAGCTACAAACACTGGAAACCAACTCCTTGTCCTGACTGCTGTCAGAGTATGTCTCCTCTCCCCCTGCATCAGCCTCCCTGCCCCAAATACAAAAATCCAACATTGCTCCTGCCAGGGCTTTGTTCTTGGCAAGTTGATGACAGCCTGATGCAGGTCATCCAAGGTGGTGTCTCTCCTGTGAATCAGGTGTTGCAAATCTTTTAGTAAAGTAATTTTGGAGGTCCTATTCCCACCCTGTGCTGCAAAACTATGGGTCTCAATAACAGCTCTCAGCACAGCTTTGTGCTGTAGCACATGGATGTAATTCAGCAGAGTAGGTGGACAACATGAAGCAAGGATCTTGCAAACTCTTTCAGGGTCTCTGCAATAACGCCGAGGAATCCCTCTAAATGAGTAGATAATAAAGACAGTGTAGCTCCATGATTGATTCCTCCCAACTCGAAGATAGGCTATCACTGAAAAGAGGGGCCCAGCCCTTTCACCCACTCCCCTCCCCTGGGACTGCTCTTGTGAGGCCACAGAGAGCGGAATCAGGGATTTTATCCAACTCAAGATTAACACTGCGGAAGAGAAAAAGGCTTCCAATACCACATAACTTCATGAACAACTGTGACCAGGGTTGGGGGCATGCTTCTTCTGATGGTGATAAGGACTTACTAAGTCAGTGTAAGTTTTTTAATAGCAAGCTCAAGTGCACCCATGCTCTGAGACACGGACACGTTCTCCTGACCCAAGAAATAAAGCTTGCAAGTAAAAGCCAACTTGTGCAAACTCTTCACCCATTTCACCACCACCAAATATTCACCCACCCAAGGAGCTGCTCTTTGACTTGCTAGAAAGGGCTCACATACACCGTCATGTTACAGGAGCCAAACAAGTTACCACTCTTCAGCTGGGCCTTAGTAATAGCTGCCTGAATAGGTGCTTTTTTTCTGTAGCACACACAAGGCAAAATCTTTCATGTTGACCAATCTCATGTTTGTTACCTCATCTTCACAATCCCACCTGAAGCCTATGCCTTTTACTCACTTTACTGAACAAGATCCCCCCAGCTGCTCTCTTGTCCCTCAGTTTATCACGTAGATGTATACTGCTGCCTAGAACAGCAGTATCTGAGTGCATCTTGATGAGACAGTTCTTTAAAGTTGTTTTCTAATTATAAAACTAATTTGAAAAAAAAAAACAAAACAAAACATAAACAGAAAAAACCTCAGAGGAGCACAGACATTTTATTTACAGCATGCTGCATCCCAGGAAATCTCCACTGGAAACTACAAAGAACCAAATTTGTAAAAGTAACAAAACGCAGCAGATTAACACATCAGTCACTGAAATGAGAACTAAACCCCAAAGACGTAAAAAAAAAACAGTTACTTACAGTTTGGCTGTGGTTCTGGAGGGAATTTGAGACGGATAATGGCCAAGATTACGAAAACAACCACAGGCCAGGAAATTAAAATGAACGACCATACCTATAAAACAGCAATGAAAATATATTGGTTACGTTTGTCGTATTGATGTGTCCCAGAGTTTGTCTGGAATGTACAAGTACTACCCAAAATAAGTTATAGGATGCATTGTAAATCACGCCTGTCTCGGTATGCATACTATTAAAACCCAAGTATTATCTACGCCGGAAGAAAAACTACGTAAGATTTCAAGAGCAAATAACAAGGCTGAAAATAACACAAGCCTTCCTGTGCTTCAGTTTGGCTGATAATTATGGGGGACAGTGTTTACACTGCTTTGAGACACTGCTATGTAATAGTTAAAGCACACTGAGAAGGACAAGACTTTTGGACATACTGATCATGAGATAAGAGCTGAAGTGTGAAAAGTTGGTTTCACTTTCAGTGAACGGTACTGCTGAAACAATGGGTAAAGATGACTTTGATTTAATCATACCCCGAAAATTAAAGTGTTTGACAAGTGAACTGACAAGCCTACAGCGTTTTATTTTCCCCAAAAAAGTTTCACTGTTCTTCACAAGCAGTAGTTCAGCCTCACGGTAGAGCTGAAAGAAAGGATTTTCACTGTAGTAATCTGCATGATAACGCAGCTCAAGCACAGTGAAGGAAGGGGCTTAATGGAGTTACGAAACCAGGCAGCTGGAGAAGTCACATTTGAACACCAGTCACCAAGATCCATCATGTGGGCTTCTGACCCCAGCAACCTAACTCTCTGGCATCTTTTCATTTCCAGACTTTAGCAGTCCATGTAGATGAGCTGAGATGAAAGAGAGATGATGTAAAAGTGGCCTAGCACAGTGGAAAAAACATGAATATAGAGCTCAATATTAAGGACCTCTTGTCTATGACATGAGGGTTGACTGTTTCAACGGACGAGAATGAAGAAAATATTTGCTAATCATCTAGTGTAGCAAACCAATCTAGGTAGGAGGCCCAAAGTCAATCTTAAAACTACAAGCCTTGGAGTTTTGTAAGCTAGGAAAATGCAATTATTCTATTAACCAACTGCATTTGCACTAGCTGGCTAGCTTGCTACTGTGCTTACTAGATTAGAGTTTTCCGTCCATCAGTAGTTAAACTCAAACTACTCTGGGCTGCAAAATTGCTGTGCTATCTTCATGCCAATTTTTGAAACCGCAAAGATGTCTTTCTTCAAAATCATCCCATTTTTCATCGTCGTGTTGCTATTTTTTTCAGATCAGCACATATTACCCAAACCTGTATTTCCAAAGTAATTCCAAGCCCGTAACAGTGTTTTCATTTCCCGTAACACTTACTGGAACATAAAAACAAACAAACAGACAGACAAACAAATCCCTGAGAGCAATTCAGCTTAAAG
Source organism: Xenus cinereus (assembly GCA_025774025.1). Taxonomy (NCBI): domain Eukaryota; kingdom Metazoa; phylum Chordata; class Aves; order Charadriiformes; family Scolopacidae; genus Xenus; species Xenus cinereus. The sequence goes on along the minus strand of JAOXJK010000077.1, from coordinate 41,462,604 downwards.
ATGGTTGTTTTACAGCAGCTCCATCCCCATCATCCCTGATGAGATGACACAGCCGTGAAAGCAGGAGCAAGATTCATGCCCCAAAATGGGCAACTGACAGCCATCAAACCACAAGGCATCTCCCCACGCATCCCTTCAGAGAGGGTACTCCTATAATTTCAGCATTCAGCACCATTTTAGCTCTTACAGACAGTACTCTTCCTGCCTTTTATATATACATGGCCAACTTATAACAAGATTCATTGCTGAAACTAACACCTTTTCGTAATTTTTTTTATATCACAAGCTTTCCCTATAATCAGTCCCCAAACACGCTATTTAACTCTGATTAATTCACATGCAAACGGTATTATTAACATATCCTCCTTGTTTAGTACCACGTAGGCTAAAGTAAAATTATGGGGTAACAGCACAGAAACCGATATTAGTCAGAGGCTGCCTAAAGGAAGGGCAAGAGATCTGTCATATTCTTGGGGAAGAAACGAATACTGATTGTCTCTACTTAGGGAAATTTTTGTAGCTCTCCATTTGGATCTAAAATGGTGCTCCTACTCCACGCTTTCCAGACAGCTCTTCCCTTAGTATCTCTGTCCTTTGACTTAATTGGATTTAGTAGTAGCTGGGTACATCAGTTGCAACATAACAGCATTCCCACTCTCTCAGGCATTTCTAGTTAACAAAAACAAGACAACCACCCTGGCCAACCTGATTGCAGGTGGAACATGGTGACTTGAAAGGAGCAAAAATCAACCTCAGTTTGGCTCTTGGGACATTAAGCACTGTGATGTAGGTTGCATAATCCTTTGGTTGTTGGATTATTTCACTGCTAAAAGCACATTAATTGCTCAGACCTTACTTAGTATCTCTGGATACAGGCACATTTTCTCTCCCCCCGCCTCTGTTTAAATAACCAAGCTGCCTATAAGTGACAGACGGAAAGCAATAGAAGTGCAAGAGGCACTGATTCCTCCAGTTCCCCTTGGTACACAGGCCAAACCTTGCTCCTGAGAAGGCTGCCACCTAAACTCATGACCATTCCTTTCTCGTAACCTGTACTGAGGCCTCAATGCCTCGATGCAGAGCTTCAGCTGATTTCAACAAACTGACAGCCAAGCAAGCTGTAGCTCTCCCCACGCTGCACAGGTAGAGGCAGTCTCTCCAGGGGCTCTGCAGAAAGCTCGCAGAGGAAATAAAGTGTAAAGCAAAACGGCAGAAGCAAATCTGTTTACCAGCCCTGGAGAGGCTAATAAACAGCAGGAAAGCACTGGAGTCTGCAGGGGGAGGATGGGGGCCGCCTGGTGTCAGGCAACTCTGTGACATACCGATCAGGCCCACCAAGGACAGCCAACACCACTGCAGTGGCAGGAACCACCTTCACAGGTTATCAAAAACTGAGAAGCACAACAGAATGCTTCCCTCACAAAATAAGCACACTAAAAAAAAAAAAAAAAAAAGAAAAGAAAAAAGCTTTCTAAATGGCTGGCCCATACATGAAGACAGATTACACAGGTGAAAAACCACAAGCAGGGGGACAGGGAAATCAGGAGGTGTTCGTGAACAGAGATCTGGGTTTTCTTCCTCACACCCTTCTCCAGACTGAGCAAGCTCCCCAATTTGGAGCAAGAGAGGGAAATGAAGGAGGGTAGCAGGGAATGTCTGTGGTCATCAGTAGTGGCCAGATTTTTAATTTAACAGATATTTAAATTCGACAGAACTGATGTTTCAATTCCACAGGAAACCAGAATTAAAGCAAGTGAGACTGTACGGTCAGGAGTACATGCAGGGTTTACATTACCATTTACTCTGGGTACAGAAAAGCTGGAAGAGACCCAAGCTTTCTGCTTTTAACAAGGCTGCTAGAACTTCTCTTGAGAAATCAGAGGTAATTTATTTGGATTCCTCTGCATCTCAGAAAAAGTCCCCTGTATCTTCAGCACCAGTGAAGGATACACTACTCTAAACTGCACAGCGTATCCACAGCTCCTATGGAGGATCACAAGGAGTCAGATGAAACCATCATCAGGCTCCAAAACTACGAGGTAGGACAGACCTTGCAAAAGCACGTGGTGATACGAGGCGTTTCACTCCATCCTCATATCACACCCTCTGTGACCGTCTCTCTTCTGTCGGCATTTTCTGTACCTGCCAAAGCTTCCATTCAACACAGAAGTTGAAAAATCATTGCATTTGGATTCCTAGCAAGAGGATAGGTTGCAATACATTGCATGCTTCTGCTGAAATTACAGTGCAGCTGTATTGAAACCAGCCTGGGACAAACCTACTGAGAATGCTTTGCCTGTATGTGCAATACCACCCAAAAGAACATTTGCCTCCCTGACGCTGCTGCGGTTCAGACTGCTCTCTGGACATTGCTGACAATGGTTTATCTTTTGGAAAGAAAGACTACGTGGGGTGTCTAATTTGCAACACACTGGACTGCACTGGAAATCTCTCCTACCTACATCTCTGAGAGCTACTTTTTTCTTTGCCCATCCTTTACAAAAAGCTCCATACAAGAGCACCCTCCTAGTCCCCCAGGGACCTCCTGGGAGGCTGTACCACTGACCGTGGGGTCTGCTCACATGGGAGCAGATCCAGAACTGCAGCCTTAAGTCAGATCTGCCTATGAGTTTGTGCATGGCTTTGTTTGCACGGACCACTGCCCCGAGGGAACAACAGTGGCATCCTTGGTACTCAGTCTGGATTCCTGAGCCCTCATGCATGAGCTCCAATGCAAGACCCAATCGCTTTGGGATTGAAAAGACCCACCTTCACTTCCATGCCATTCCCTTCCTTCCCTCTGCTTCTATCGTCAGCCTTCCAAATATTTCTATTTCAATACTGTGACCTTCCTCTCCTGCAGAGCCCCTCTTGCTTCTCAGCTCCTGTGATTTCCAGGTCCCCCTCCTCTACTACTTTGTTTTCGCACTCACCGGCTGCCTCTTGACACTCAGCCAGTTCTTCCACAGCAGGATCCTCAAGTGCTGAGAGAGCGCAGCCATCCTTGGCTGACCCAACCAAAAAACGAACGGGCTGCGTGTCCTTCCTCCCCAGGCTTAGGAGGCAAAAGCAGAGGCTCTAACCCAAATAGGCATCCAGTGTCCGATATCCAAGCCTCTGCCTCTTCCCCACAGCATAGCTCTGAAGCAGCTACTTCATCCACTTGTGGCTGCTGTACTCCCAGTAACTGTAGCTCTTGTCCTCACAGCAATAGCTCCTAGCAAATTCAACAGGTTATTCTTCTCCAGGCAGGCAGGCAGACGCAGAAGCCTGCCTCCACTTGTGCTAATTACAATATCCAGCCTCTCCTGGCTGCTCGCCGTTCAAGCCCTAACCGATAAAATGGATAGCATTCCAGAAAGATGCTTTTGCTTAAACAAAAGGTGATGCATGCCTCCTCCTCCTCCTCCCCATGATGAAACTACCTGTCTGCCCACACACTGCTTCTGCTGGAGAGGTGTCATCAACAGCGAAGAGTTAGGCCACTTGCCAGGCCAGTCCAACTTCCCCAAGTTCACAGGGAACAGCTGGGAAGAAGAAAGTATCCACAGCATGCATCTTCCTGGCATTCCTGATTTGGAATTAGGGTTTTTTTTTTAACACTTCTGAATGTCTCAATTAAACCTACACCCATCCAGAGTTTAAAAAAAAAAAAAAAGTTTAAATATATATATAAAAATGAAAATTTCAGAGATTGATTTAATTGCTCAGCTTCCTGCATCTTCCATTTCCTCCAGGATTATCAGTTCTAGGGTTCTCACCGATTCAACGTATCCCATCAAATCCACTGGGAATGGGATTGCAGGATCAGACCCCACAAAGATTTCAGAGCACTAGCGTAGCTTGAACACTGTTATTATTCAACTGATCATTGAATTTTTCAAGCTAGTGTTAAGATATCTAAAGAAACCAGCTAGGGATGAAAGGAAAGAGTAAACTGCAGGTACAGAGGGAAGCAATGACAGCAGAGGGGACTGCCCATTGCAGCAAGGACTATAACAAATCTGAGTTCTGAAACCAGATAGAGACTTGTTTGATGAGCTCTGGTCATCCAGAAGCGCTCTGGTCCCCCTTGGGAGAGCAGCACATACACTCAAGTATCCCATCTGCTAACACTGAGATCATCTCCAAAGTACCTAGGCAAGCCATGGAAGATTTCACTGCTCTCAGCATATTTCAAAGAAGAGATCAAAAAAGATTCTCCTTCATGGCATTTCTTCCAGCCACAAGCTTTGTACCTCAAAAATGAAAAACATCTTGAATGAGTCCTCGCCAAACTTCACCCAGGGACAAAAGCGGAGGCTGCACCCCTGCCATCCAGAATGATCTTGGAACAGAGGATCTTCGATCTAAGGGTTGTGAAAAGCACTGAGTGACAGCAAGAGAGAGGGGAAGAGAGAGATGTGGTACTCCGTGAAGAGAAACGGCTTCTCTGGATTGGTTAAGAAATACTTCAAAGGTGGGAAGAGCAGCAGAGATGGAGCAGTCCCTGCCTCACATAACTTCAGCCTAAATAGACTGGACATTCCAATGGAGGGAGAGGAGCTGGAGCTAAAATGAACCTAAAATGCTTCCCTGGTATAGTTTTGATAGTGATGGGAAGAAACTCAAACAGCTAACTTCCTAGCTCTAAACTCACATTTTTTTCTACCAAATATCCTTAGGAGAGAGAAGGATCTCATTTGGGTCTATGAGTTGAGAACAAGCCCTGCTCCTCAGGACACTGCTCCAGTTCAGCTATATGTTAAGAGGCACGGCCGGATTTTTTGCATTTGGTCCAAGCAGCATTTGCAAACTTGATTCACTTCCTCTCTGCAGCTCAAAAAAGAAATCCAAATATAGATAATTCTGCTCTGAGGGGTAAGAGAGAAGAAATTTATAATTTCACCATTCACTGCTTTGCCAAGGTCTTTTAAGGCAAGCGTCTGATTGCTTCTTTTTGGTATTCAGTCAAACAACTGTTTCAAAAGAACATTGTGATTTGGATAATAATTTTCCCAAGCAAATGCACATCCTTACTTCCTTTGTGAACTGAGTCAACAAACATTCCCCTTAGGAAGTACCCAAAGGGTAATTTGTTCGAGTTCACCACTGTAAAACCAGAATAACTCTATGTCAGTTGGCTCTCAGAGCACTTGCACTCAAATCCCCAAACACTATACTGTTCCAGTTTGAGAACAAGATGAGAACTTTATAAAGCCATTATACCTTTTTGCTTTTTAATTCCTTTACTTAACAATTCCTGCAGATGGCACAGGAAGCTGTACAACTACATAGCCACTCCTGGACAAAGTGACCAGAATGGACAGATGTCCCAGGGACAGAGGAGAAGAGGAGGGAAAGGCCGAATTCTTTCTTCTCCAGTAAATTCCCGGTTTATTCCTCTGGTTGAAGAACTAGGACTCTTCTGGGCTGAAGGGCAAATTGTTGGTTCAGATCCCAGGGAAGAAAAGCAGAATCTGCTGCTGTGACCGTGAAGCTGAGGAAACCCTCAGGGGAGCTCTGAACTGTGATTTCATTCAATGCAGGTCTTTAGAGACACGACTCATCGCATGTACTGCAGTGGTGGTTGTAGCTCACAAAAACCCCAGGGGCTACACCCTCCAGGGCAAAAAAAACGTTTTCCGTGCACCAAGAACTCACAAACTGAGACCTTTCCTTGGGATGTTCTTTCAAGTAGATGAGATTTTACTTGAGTAAAAAATGCATGCGCTCATGCTTCCCAGGTGTGCTGAGTTACCTCTATGAGAAATGAAAGCTCAGGGAAGTGATGTAAGACGGAACTGGTAAGAGAACAGGATGAAATCTATGAGTGGAACGACCTGCCAAGAGTGCTGGAAACATGCTTGCAGGGGGAAATGCCCTTATAGGTCCTGATGTATCAGGGCCAGCAGCTGTGTGTGCCACAGGCAGCAACACTGTGCAATGCAAGGAAGGGAGCCATGAGTTGAGAAAACCATCCTGTGGAACAACTGCTACACAGGGACACGCCAGAGGTGCGGGGAACTCTCTCCAGATCTAACACACTGGGAGGATGAGAAGAAACGGCCAGCCTTATAGTTAATGTTTCATCGGTTGCTTGCTCAAAACAAATGGTTAACACACCAGAAAGCTAACAGCACCATAAAAAGTCAGCAGCTGTCTGCTCATGAACACTCTTGACTTGGCTTTTAAACGCAGGGGTTGCTGGATCAAATCTGACACGGCAGAATAGTTACCCCCTTGAAGTCAGTGCCAGACAAGAAAGACAAAACTTATTCTGCTGGCTATGAGGGGAAAAAAAAAAAACCCCAAACCAAAACACTAATCTTGCAGTGACTGTGCATGCTAAGACTAACCCACAGCAGAGACTTCCAGAGGCACATAGGTGAAGGGTGGTTAGGTGCCCTCAGGGGCCTGGAGGAGGAGAGATCACATCAGCAGTGAGAGAAGCAGCAGAACCAGATTCGCTACTATACCAGAGAACCATACGCAAAGCGGAATGAACCGAAGGAGATCTGCGATGGGGTAATGCCGTGACTCATGAAGAGGCAGGACTCTGAATTTGGTACTTTCCTCTTACAGAGTCTGCAGTGTCTTTAGTTACCAAACTTAGCTCAGAAGCAAGTCCGGACTGTACAACAGTTGGGCTTTCCTCATGGCTTGTGTAAGATAATACTGACTAAATGTTTGACACGCTCTCCTTCTAGATCTCAGAGAAGCTATGCGTAGACTTTAGCTGTCATCTCTTATCCCCAAACCAAGCCAGGCCAAGGACTGCTGAGTGAGCAGACTTCAGATCCACACTCGTATCTGCAGGCTGCAGGGCATTGGCAGACCAGTGCTGAGCAGACCTATCTGCTTAAAGGTGAGCGCACGCTTGCATGTACTGTCAGACAGCACTTTGCTAAGGTCACATACACCAGCAAGGCACAACAAAATACCAGTGTCACCATTTCTACCAGAACAGAGACACAGGTGCAGAACAGAGCAAGAAAAAACCTTCATGCAATAGGTACAACTGATTTTCAGCTCAAAGCCCTTGGCTGCTCAGTTTAACGGAGTAGCCCTCTATCAAAGGGCAGGCATTCAAATCGAGTCTAAGTTTTAGGATGTTCTGAAACCAGAATGAGTAGGAATCAAAGAAATTCACATGCCCTTGCAGCACCGTGGAAGGTAAAAGTTAAAAGTCTACAGCCAACTTATAAAACTGCCTTCCTTACAGGTAGAGAAGCAGTTGCCTGAGGACTCAACAGCATTAGGCAACACGGTGCACAGTGCTGGATGATGCTGATATGGCATAAGACACTTGTGCAAACGGGAACACCATTTGCTAAATGATAAAAAAGGCTTTTGTTGAGCAGCCCACAGCATTCCCCAGTGAGAGACTGCACATACTCTCTGGGTTGCTCCAAATTCCTTCCAAAGGCACAGCAGGAGCCTACAAATGTAAATTCCTGGGTGCGTAATTTCAGGCACCTCAACAAGGCATGGTTTTTAGAGAGATGCTCGCTCAGCATTTTTGAAAAAAAATCAGAGCCCTCAAAAAACCTAAAATGGGCAGCAATATTTTTAGCCGCTATGGAAACTGCAGGTGATGTGGCATCACCACTGTACCACTCTGGCACCAGCAAAGACATTTCCACAATTTATTGGCGATTCCTATCCCCCATTAAAATGCATTTGCAAAACAGCTTCTCCTGGAAACAGTTTTCCTTCCAGTGGTCCACAGTCATCAGGGAGCTTGGAAATACAAGGATATTGTTCAAGGAGAACTGTGCTGCTGATTTTTGGCTCAAAGCCATTGGATATTAACTCGTTATTTGTACAGAGTAGCCTTGTTTCCAGGAACAAGCTCCCAAATGAAGTACAAGTTTTGTGATACTCTGATATCAGAGAAAGCACCAAAATCAAAATGTCTGAGATTCCTGCAAGTGAGTTTAACGTGCCACAAGCTGAAAACATTGGGGATAGGATTTTCAGAAGAGCTCATTGTTGGATTTTTTCCTCTTATGTCAACAACATTCTGCAGGAGCAGATTTAGAGAAGGGCAGGGAAATGCAACTTTTGTCGTTAAAGCCATGGTGCCTCCGTTCAGAAGCACAGTTTTAACCAGCCAGACCTTTACCCTACTCATATGCTTGTAAGGTCACCTTCATTTACATCTGGTTTTAGCAAACCTACAGGTCCATGAATCATTTCCCACCACGCCCAGCAGCTGAGGGTTTTATTTGTGAGGCTCCCACATGCACACCTACCTTGCCACAGGCTGCTCGCAGGCTTCACGCTGCCCCTTTTCCACCAGTTACAAAATCCTGGGATACCATTCACACATGACGCTGAATCAGGACAAAAAGTTAAGTCAGAAAAGAGTTATGGGCACAAGTAATGGACAGTGAAAGGCAGCTACTCCTGATAGATCCTGGCAGCCATCAATAACCCCATTTTAGTCTCCCCCTGGTAAAAGTTCATCAGCAGAGCCACACACCCCTTATATTCCACCCTCTTGCTCATCAAATGAGCACAGCAATGTATAGCTCTTCAGAGTGCGTATTCAAGCCCCCTAATTTGGGGTCCGTTGTGCTCAGTTATGTGTAGTGCCCCCCTGAAGTAACACCCTTTCTCAACATCCTTATTCTTGGAGCCAGGGCCTAACTTTCAATCCACACAAACCCACTGAATCCCAAGGCTTGCCAAGTGGGCATCACCTGATGTGACAACTGGCATGCCTCCTTCAATGCAAACTTTGCTCAAGAGCAAGCAGATGGTATCATTGCAAGTTTCATTAGTATGTCCTTTAACCCCTCCAGATTTTTTACAATGTTGAGTCCAGATCTAATCCCAAGGCTTGCAACAGGACATCAGACAGCTACCAGCATCCAAATCCTCTGATATTTATCATTCTCTGTGCATTCAGGTAATTTCCAATCTGCGTGGCAACGCTCGAGTCCTGTCACGTGAACCTGGACAGCTGACAGATGGACTAATTGGAGATCACACTATTTATGGTAAGGCTGATAACAAAGGTCAAAGAAAGGCCACTGTGAAAAATGGATTTGACTTTGCAAAGAACAATGGGCATTTCCAAGGCTGGGGACAACCCTGCTCTCCAAATGAAACTGTCAGCAAAGCTGCCAAAAAAACTCCAACAAACCAGCTTCCAGAATTAAGAATCAATTTAAGAATTAAACCCAGACTGCAAAAATAAGGAAACAGCAGAGGCAAGATCCACTTGTGACAACAGCTGTATCATGAGTGTGCTATTCTGTATGCAATGGAAACACATTTTCTGAAAGATTAAAATTATATTAAGGTCAAACTTGACTATAGTCATCTGCACACGATGGGAAGGTAAACCCTCAAACATGTGGGTTTAGAAATGAGGTTTTTTTCTTTGTTACGTAATAAATGCAAGATTGGTTTCACAGCGGGTCGCATTGAAAAACTAGAAAGAAATAACTCCAAGAGCGCGTATCCTTATAGATACTGCAACACAGAACATGAAGCCAGCGTCAACAGAGCAGTGATCACCAGTGCTAAAAAAGAAACCTCATCTTGTTTCTCCCATATAAAAATGGGACCAGCTAGCTTATGTCGGGACAGACATCTTTCCACAGAGCCTGAAACAGTGGGCTTGAAAGACCCGAATACGTGTCTAGGCCAAGTATAGATGAGTGCAGATAACCAAACAGCTGTCTAACTTGCAGGACATGGGGCAAGACATCATTAAGAAGGTACTTCACGGTCTTGACTGCATAAGGTTAGAGAAGAGCTTGCTATTTCAGATCCAAGGATACCACTGAAAAATAAATCAAATAAAACCCCACCAAAAGAGAGGTAAAGCAAAAGTTCAACTTGTACAAAGGGTATTTTACGAGTTTTTCAAAAAGCAGCCAACTAGACCAAAAACCCACTCAGTGTTATAAAGAAAACCAAAGCACAACTTTGTTCAGCTCCAAACAATATAGAGTCTTTGGATATACAAAGCTGACTGTACCTGATATCAAATACTAAAAAGTCCTTGGCCAACATACTTTGATGGCAGACCACTTCAAAGCCCCAGGCAGCTTCAGCAAAAGCCCATGAGACTTGGTTGACACATGCTGAGGACCACAGAAGCCTAGCAAAATGGAAGGCATCACTAAGATACTGAGATAAGAGAACTTAAACATAGCAACAGAAGAATTCATAAACTAAGGTTACTATAAGATAATAAAACCTATTTACACTCTGGTTTGCTCAGATTCAGTAACTGAGTTGTAAGCAAAGTTTCCAACACCGCTCCCCCATAGCTGGAGCATTCATACGTGCTCCTTCTCACATGGATTTCCTGTTACATAAATAAGCACAGGATTCTTAGTCCAAGCACGTGACCTATTCTTTCTCTTCTACCTGGTTGTGCATTTCTGTGAAATACCTGCAGGTCTTACAATTTCTGCAGGTTTTATCCACCAGTGTAACCTGGTTGAAATCAGCCAACAGTTTTGGAAGCTATGGAGAAGGATGAACAAACAACATCCCAGATTCAATTTCTAGAAGCAAATAACAATCTGAGAGAATACTCTAAGGACATAGAGTCTCTACACTCCTATTTAATAGGTTTCTAGGGTGTCTATCCATCACCAAGTCACCTGGATGTTATTACAAAATCAGCTAATTAAAGCCACACCCAGAGATCTAAACGAGCATAGGGAGTGCTGATGAGTAATGACAAGTTACACAAGGCCTGTCAGCCTCCCGTAGCTGGGAACTTGCTTGCTGTAGAAGAAAAATATGTGTTGTAACAATCCCATACAAGCACTGCAGTGATAGAGAAGCACAGACAGAAGCTTGCTCACCTACAGACTGTTTTCGAAAGCTCCTTAATTTATAGCAAAGGACAGCTTAAAGAATCCCTCTCCCTCCTCAGGTCATTGATAACAGACAGGTGTCCCAAAAATGGGTTTGATTCTCTGACTCACACAATAGAGATCGGCAATCTTCATTGAATGGGTGAGGGAGGGTGGCTCAACCCAAGGCTCGGTAATCAGCCTGGGAGAGAGTGCTCACCCCTCCTTTCCCTAATGACTAGCATCCCAGCACCCTTCCTGGGAGAAAACAATCTGGTCCTTCAGGAAGGTTTCTGATCTGATTCACTGAGCTGGAGGCAGCAAAGTGCACACGAGAAGGGCTTATTATAAGGCATGCTCCGAGTTTATGGCCCGTATTTCAAAATCTGTAGGTGCTTGAGCACAAGGCACACAGGGTGTACCTTGGAGAGCTGGGGAGCAGGTGTGGAACACGTGTTGGGGAAGACAGCAGCTCCTTGGGAGTTGCTGTAAGATGTGCTGCTGTGTACCTGGGCCTCAACAACTGCAGACCTAGAGTTTGCAGTTACCCAGCTGCCTGCCACTACCAGTGATTGCGTGATGTGCCCTTATCTTGGGAGTTGCCCTTGATACACGCAGACATCTTTAGCTGTGATATGCCCATCCCTGGATGACCAAATGGGCAAGACCCCGCTCTAGATTTATACCTCAGAGAGTTTTCACCACTTGAATTACCTAACACCATGCTGCAGTTTCATTTTTCATAGAGAAATGACAGCAAGATGAAGTCGAGAATTGATATTGTGACTTTGCTTCCATCACGTGGATGTTTTCTTGGGTATGGAATAGAGAAAGAAGTCAAACTCAAGTAGTGTTGGACAGCCTTGCACTAAGGGCACAGCAAGTCCAGCATCTTCTGGATAGCCACAGATACTCGATCACATTCAAAACAGACCATGCTTGGTGGGCATACAGAGATCCACCACGCAGAACCTGCTCAGCAGGTCAGACAGGTCCTGGTTGTACTGGTCCTACTATATGTGCACTGCAAAGCTGAGAAGGAAGTTGCCTAGAGACATTAGTCCAGGACCTCTGGATGTCTGGTAGGCCTGGCAGATCCCTCTGACTGTTAGCAAGGTTCTTTGGTGACTATAGTCCGGGCTCCTTAGTCCAAAGTCCAAGACATCCCAAATGACTTGCTGGGTTTTGCAGCTACCAAGTTGCAGAACTGGAGCAGGATTATAGTCATCTCTGGAGTCTAGATGTCTGGAAATCTCAAACAAATGACCTTGTTTGTTGCTCCTTGGTTTTTTTTCCTTGCCCAAACAAAAGTTCTGTATAGAAAAAAACCCAGGTGTGTGTCCTTTCGGATGCCATTATAACTACCAGAGTAAGAAGTGTGTTCTCTATGAAATTTATAGCCATGAAATGCAGCTGAACCACTGGTAAGAGAGGAGCACAGGACAGACACTGTGCCTGTGCATGAAGATGAATACCTTTTGGCAGGAAGTGACAGTCTGTCTACAAAGGGCCCTGAAGAGCTTTATTATTTATGGATTGTATTATTATTTAGAGTCAAAAGGTCTACCCTTTTTCTTCAGCTTGTTTCAACAGACATCAAAGGAGGATTCATCAGTGTATTCCCCTCCATTGCCAGAAGGTAGTAGTAGTAATAATAATTGGGGCTCTTTACAGTAAAAAAATGCTTATAAAAACAATTCTCTAATTACTTAATAATGAGACATTTCACGATGCACTGGAAGCAACATTCATGGCCTCCAAGAAAACAGAAGTAGCACCAGATGTCTGCTTGAGGAAGAAGTACCATGAAAGAGTGCATTCTCTATAGAGACTAACTGACATAACCCTTTGAAAGGAACTAGCTGATGCCACCTTTTCCAAAACTAGTTTCGAGACAAACTATAATACACATACATATATACATGTATCTCACTAGAAATGGATGAACAAGCCCCAGTTTGTGCCATTCTCTAAGGCAGCAGTAAGGACTTCTGAGGGGAAATTGGATAGTGGTTTTAATCTGGGATATAACTCCTTCCTAGAAGTTAAATCAGAGGATAAACGTGGAGATAATATCCAGTGTCAGCCAGATGACGTAGCAAGGCATTAACCTTCTCACCAGTGCAGGCTGTTCAACTTGTATGCACACTAGAGTGCACAAATAACATAACATGTAATAGCAGAAATCATCAACCAACAGATCAGCCGTCTCCCATAGGAAAAATTTCTCCCCTCAGCACAAGAACAGCAGTATTGAGGAGTCTGTGATATCTACACTCTGGCTTGCATGACTACTCCAGCTATTGCAGAACGAACATTTTGTCTCCTGCATTTACACAAAGCGAGTTAGACACAGATTAATTTGGAAAAAGGCTGGGCTAGCAATGGAATAAAATATTGCAAGCAATTCTGAGCTGCATGGCGATTTTCACATTGCTTTGGGCGCAAAGGTTGCCCAAGAATGCATCATTTTGAGACAGGCAAGAGCCTTGGGGCTCCATTAATGTAACACACTGTGTTCCTACACCACTGGTATTTACAGAGACTCGCTCTGTATTCATGCCACTTTGATGCAATTTCTTACAAGTGATCCAGATGAATGTTTTGTTGACAGTGAATCTTAAATTTCATGAAAAAACTGATTAAAATCTTAATTTAAAAAAAAAATCCTTGTTAAAAAATGTTTTTTAATGTTAACAATGCTTTGGCAAAGGGAGATAGATTTTGATATCTAATCATCTAAATCTCCCCTCTTTCAGTTTAAAACCGTTACCCCTTATCCTATCACTCCACTCCCTGATAAAGAGTCCCTCCCCATTTCTCCTGTAGGCTTGCTTTAGGTACTGCAAGGCTGTTATAAGGTCTCCCTGAAGCCTTTTCTTCTCCAGGCTAAATAACCCCAACTCTCTCAGCCTGTCTTCACAGGAGAGGTGCTCCAGCCCCCTCAGCATCTTTGTGGCCCTCCTCTGGACTCCTTCCAACAGGTCCATGTCCTTCCTGTAATGAGGACTCCACAGTTGGACAATCATTTATACGCATGCTTAACTCCACAGACAACTTTAATGTGGAACAGCTACCCATATAGGGTAAGAAAAGCCTGTGATGGCATCCTTGTAGGCCTGGGGCTCCAGACTATGGATCCAGAGGCCTCTCCTTGATGGCAGGAAATCACTTTGCATGCTATGGATGCAATGCAAAGCACCACACAAGTCAAACCTTAATATAAACATTAGTTAGAGCTATTTCATTATTCAAATCTTGAACAAGCTGTGGAGTCAGGCATCTTCTCATTTTTACATGACAAAATGTGAAAACCCCACACTGCCTTCTTCCTTTGCCCTGGACTGGAAATTGGGGACTTCCAGACAAGATTCTGTTGCATGCACTGGCTTTGAGCCTTCCTTTTCTCATTTTCTGGGATTCACAACAAGCGTTGCTTGCAGTTATTTTTTTCCACAGACACCAATCAACAGCTATAAAACCAATTCCAAACGTAGCCTGGATCAAGTTTCAAAAAGCACTCGTGTTCTGTGTGTGTGTGTGTGTACAATTAAATTTACTGTGGCTACAGAACTGCATTTGTAGGACTGTATTTAATCTCCAAGGCAGTTATCTATGACAGTGAGTGTGTCACAGGACAACATCATTTGCAGCAATTGCACAAATCAGCCTTCAGCCTCTTGCCTTAACAAGTTATGCGACCCAGTGATCTTAAGCCTGACACTCCTTGCGTTTTATTGCTGGCTGGAACGATTTGTTTTGAGTCTCTTTCAGTGCCAGAGGTCTTTATTGCTAAATAGCCCTGGCTGTTGAGTAATACGTGAATTTAATATACTCCTACTGGAATGCCCACTTGAAAGTTAGTGGAATTTCAACTTAAAACAGCAATCAGCTCTTTTTTCTGCTCTTTTTCATTCTGTCTCTGAGTTTTCTCTTTGCTGTTTGTAAACTGCTTCCTGAGCTGTTTTCCATGATGTTACAGCTCTTCATGAAGCAGAGTATCACCTCAGTCCTGCTCAGGCACATGAAAGAGATGATCTAGAGGAGGGAGGGGCAGTGGCAAGTCTCATAAAAGCAGCATCCTACTTGTGCTGCTTTGACGAGACGTGAAATAGTCCCATTCTTCCGGACCATCTCATTAATAAACAAAACCCATCCACAGAACAAAGCGTTGCTGGTAACATTTCAGCTCTCTGTTTGGCAAAGTGCATGTGGGGAGGACATGGAAGAATCCTATGAAAGAGAGCGCCAAAGCCCATGTGGGACTGTTTCATACCTGGAAGAGGTCAAGGAAGGTTTCTGGGGGCCAGGCTTTAGAGAGGGAATAGAAATCATGCCTTTGAACATTCTGCATCAAAGTTTTCTTCAACGTACCACTTTTTCCTAGGAAACAAAAAGCTTCTGTGACAGCTACCAGCAGTTACAAGAGTGGAGCTATGTTACTACTGGAGAAAAAGCTCTAAGTCTGTAAATGTGTAACTGAAATTTTAAAGAAGTCTGTTTGGCACTTTTCATAGAGCTTTTCAGCAAGCACTCTACACTTTCAGCAGGTGCACTGGCAGTTTACTAGGAGAAAATCCTGTGGTTTATTCTGAAAGAACATTTGTGGTTTGGTGCTCTCAGGTATTTCATTTTTCCCTAATGTTCCTGGTTCCAGGATCTGGGCTATAAGTGAGTTTTCTTTCCTTAAAGCAGAAGAACCATTTTCAGCCCTCACAACTGCAACAAATGCTGAAAAACATTAATCCTAAAAAGACATCGATATCAGAAAGACCACATAATGCAAAGATGCCACAATTTTTTAATGGTTTGGAGTAGCAAAACTGAACTTGTGGTTTTTCCTCTGCCCTTTTCCTTTCTCATTGCACATGAGAAATTTGATTCTAAGGGTTATGCTCCCATGATCAGTGAAGAGAAGCATAATATGTAGCTGTCTATCCAGTTAACACTCCAAATTTGACCACCTGATATTGCAATAAGCTTCTTCCAAACAAGTTACAGATTCAGCGTTATTTGCAGAAATACTAACAACCAGCAATTTGGCATTCTCTGAGAAAACGGTGATTTTCTAATGGACTGTTCATGGTGACCCCAAACAGATGAAATTAACCTAATAAGGTATTCATTATGTATCATTTACCGGCTTGTGCAAGGGTCAGAGCAGAACACAAGGCCACACCTGACCTTTTAATAGGCACATTTTTCTAACAGCCACTTTCTATCAGACTGTGTTTTAAACCACCTTAACTTTTATCCTGGTGGCTGATCAAAACATCCCTCCTCCCCTCTAGTATTGAGCATCCTGCTCCATTAATGCTCCACAACTTTTAGCACACCTTAAGTCCTGTTCCTGGGGTGAAGAGCAGAAGGAGGACTGTGTCTTCTGGGGCCTCTCAGAACATCTCTATTGCAGGTGCAAGCTACAAAAAAGAAAAAAAAAGAAAAACAGGACATCAAGCACAGAAGCAGTGGCCTACTGTTGCAAGGTGATGGTTATCTCTGGCAGGTCAGTGTGCATTGGGATGTCCCATCCATCATCAAGGTGAGCCTGCTCTACGTCAAAGCCCATGGATCAATGTGAAAAAGAGACATTGCCCAGGTCAGTGCCCTGACTCGTACACTGACGCAAAAAACGGTAGCTGTTAAAATGTCACTGCCTGTCCTGCCCCTGCACTCCAAGGTACTATCCCCAGCAGGGAACAGCAGAAGCAACTGTGCCAGCGCCACAGCATACCCATGGCACCCACCTCCACTGGCAGCCCATATACACTACCCAGCCTGCAAATTAGGAGCTGGGGACATGGGGATGTGTTCCGGGCTGGGAGCGTAGTCACCCTTGGTGGGTGGTCTTGTCAGCAGCTGAGATGCCTGCAGTCTGATCTGCCAGGGCTTCTGCGCTGCAGTTAGTTCAAATTTTAGCCACGTGCCTCAAAACCAGTAAAGCTAATCTCAACAGGAAAAAGGGGTTGACAAGTGGACAGTGGCAGATCAGTTGTCTAAGAAAGAAGTGTCATTACACTGCACCAGATGCTGACTCCTGAGTCAGTGCAGCAAAGCATGAAGCTATAACCTAAGTTTGCAACTGCTTAGCAGCCCTGAAAACATCAGGGCCCATTCTCAGGTATCGTGAGTGCTCTGAGAAGTTCCTTTTTTAGGGCTTTGATGTGGGGGTCAAAGCATCTTCCCCACTCCCACTACCTGTTTTGAACTCCATGGGCTCCTGCATCCCCTTTCTGGGGTCATCTTTGTCCCTATGTGCCTGCCTTTACGTCGGCTGCTCTGCGAGGCAAGGAGGATCCAGACAACCAACCCCTAAGTCCCACTAACCAACACAGGTGCATACTGCAAAGAGCAGAGATGAGTCACCTTCAGATTTGCCCTGGGACAAATGTGTCCAGGTGCCTGCTCGCATTAGCTGCAGTAGGGATGCAGATACAGTATTTGTTTTTACGTGCATGAGAAACAAGGAACTGTGTAAGATGGAAAAACAGAGAAGATACTGAGGTTTTTCTCCTGCCGTTTTCTGAAGTGGCTGAAAAAAAACCTATAGACTGGTGCCTCTGTGCTGTGGCTGAGGGAAACCCTTTCTCAGTTGCTGGAGAATTAAAAGAATGAAAGTATGAACGCAAAAACTGGTTTTGTTTTACGATAAACATCAGGCACAGACAGCTTAGCTGTGCCAAGTATAGACAAGCATGGCTCTAAGCTGCCTTTCGCTCTGCGGGTACAAGAGAGCGACTCTCAAACTCTCCACAGGAATGCTGGCTGATGAAGTCAGTGTTTCAGACAAACCCCAGACTCTTCCCTGGCTGTCAATGCAGAACCCAAGGGTGTTCTACAACAGAGTGACAGGTTTGGTAGGTGAATGCAGGCAAAGGGTTCCCAATGAATGGTAACTAGCTCTATCTGTGGCACATTAAAGAACAATTCACATAGGCTGGGGCATTTTTCAGTATGGAAGGTCCTTTCCTTTGGGAAGCTCCCTCTCACTTCAATCAATGATCATTTGTTACATTAATTCAGAGACAGAAATCAGCTACGCTGCATTCATGCTTTTTAATTGTCCAGCCAGAGAAATCAATGCTTTTATTGAATTAGCCAGTCACCACAGCAAGTTTTCTTTGATTTCTACGGTTCCCATGAATCAATACGAGTCTGCCATTGCCTCTAAGCAGAGCAAAGCCATACCCCAAATCATGCTGGTGGATGAAAACGCAAACCTTCCTGCCGAATTCTGTGTTAGGAGGATATGGGACTACTTGGCAATTTGCCCCAAAACTACCTCAAATAACTTCATCCCCTGCCCCACCAGCTTCCCTCAGCTCGTAACTCCACTCCTGCCTCATTAATTCTCATCTCTCACACTTAGTATCTTCTCTTTTCCTGCTTCCTTATCAGCTTTTTCTGTGCCGTAGGCAAGATCTGCTGCTGCTGTCTCCACATTGCCTTAAATGCAGGTGTCTATGCCAGAAACATCTTCCCCTACAAGGCTTGTATCTGATAAATCTAAACATCTCTCCAGGACTCCCTTCCCTGTGCTGTCGGCAATAAGTCATCTTTAATCAAAGTGCTGGTCCAAATATTTTGGGTAAAGGTAATTTTGTTGTTGTTGTTTTCTAGCCTTCCCATAAAACTGGCTGTTTTTTATCAGCACAGCTGGCTGGGAAGCATGACTCATACATAAATTACCACTTTTACTGCATTCCTTCCCTTTGTCAGCCCTTCTGCTGTCACCTACGTGGGACAGGACCATTACTCTTCAGTGTTTAGCAAACACTCTACACATAATGGGCGATACTGTACATAAATGAAAATCAGACCTGAAATCAAATAAAAGCTGACTGACAGGGCTTTTGTGAAACCACCTGAGCTTTGCAGGTTTTTAATCCGCCGTGCTGCACTGTTACACGGCACTTACAATGGCTCTGCCATTCTTCCATAGTGTTAGAAGGGATGGCAATGGAAATGAGGTCTTTAGCTCTTTTACCAGTGGCTCACTTCAGTTGATTAAGAACAATCTGTGCCTTATAGGCTGAGATGCACCAGGTAACTTCTGACTGGCATAAAATGATGGATAGCCCAGCATTTATTGCTTAATCAGAATTTCCTCCTGGAAACTCGGGGGAAGTGACAGAAATTAATGCTAAGGAATGGCAGGCTGCAGAAGACGTCAAAGTGGAGAACTGACGGGGAAAGTGTCAAAAGACAAGTTGGTCCCTCATTAGTGAGTGCAGAAGTTCATAAATATCCTGTGCAAACAAATTATGATGATGTCATAGAAAAGAGAACAAGAGGGAAAGGCAAGGATTGCAACGACAACTGAGCACAACTGAAAATCCAGGGAAAATGGTAAAGCAAGCTCAGAGGGCTGTTGTATCTCAACTACTAGGTGGAAGTAAAAGAAATGAGTAGCAAGACAAAAACAAAACTGGTGCATTGCATGACACAGCTCAAACCAGGACATCAAACTAGTAAAAATAATATTACATGGTACTAGCTGTAGGAGAAATGTTTTCACAGTGCCAACAATGAAAAGCTTGTGACTGCACATGTATTTGAAATGGATATTGTTTGTGTAGTACTGCCAATCCCAAACACTCAAAACTTTCAAGTTAGGCTTGGAAACTGTGAAACTGGCTTGAAAATTGACAGATTTATAAAAACACTCCATATATTCTGAATGTCTGCCTTCTAGTTTACAACCTACATGCAACTTTCAGTTGCAACTTTCAACTTTCTGCAGTAACTGAACTAGAGCTTCGTTTTCTGGAAAAAAAAAATAAATTCCAAAAAACATACCAAAAGAGTCATCATCCTCAGAAAAAAATCCAAACCGCCAATTATTGCAAGATCTGCAGTGAAACCATGCAATCAGCAAAAGCCAGCTGCAAACCAAGTAACAACGTGTCTTTGGACAGAGGAGGCCATAAATACTGATGGCAGTGAAAAAGTGAAATCTCAAGATGGGAAAGCACTGGAAGGAATTATCTAGTGGTGGCTCGTGCAGATGTGCATAGATAGCAGTTTTGAGACACCTTGTTAAGCAGGATCCTTTTCTGCCCAACTCAGAATGGCAGACTGGCCTGTGGGGAAGAAAACCAACAGAGCGTATTTTGTTGGAGATCAGACTTCAAATGCTGGACTTACTGCGACCTCGTCATTTATCCCTGCTTCTTTAGGAATAGAAGGAAGCCCATGAAATTCAGCATTCAGGGCCTTCCCTATGCCCAAAAGGCTTAGAAGAGAATCTCTTTAGCCTAAAAATCTCTGAAGAAAAGAGCTGCTCTCTTTCCAGATAGGATGATGCTGATGATCCAGTAAAATTAGGAACAGTGGATCAGTAAAGGAAGACTTTGGCAGAGAGATGTCAAAACCGAACAAAATGACAGGATGTGAAGAATTGACCATCCTTTCCCCACACTATAACATTAGACCTCAGTCTCTAACATTAAGCCAGGAGTGAAACACGTTTCACATGATTCAATCCTATGTATTCTTAACTCCTAGTCTCAGTGTGCTCCTTGCTATGGTATATGGCATCAGTGGGATTTGATGCTGCCTAGCACTGGGATTTCACCCCCTTACAGGATTTAATCTATAACATAAGAACTCCCCATGTTACATTTATAAGATTTTTATCTGACCCATTGTGATTAAACTGCTTCTTGCCTGGAGAAATTGTTGTTCTCCCATGTGCTTGTTATAATGCTGATGTGTGCTTGTGAGATGAGTTAAACGGACTTGATCAGACCCACGCAAGTCTTTTTCCAGGTTCTGACAAGGTGTGTATGTGAAAAACAGTGTAAGTTAAAAAAAAAAATAATCCTACTCTCCAGCTCTCCGAGGGTAGCTAAATGTTGCTAATCGTCAGCAAAATTTTACGTTTTGGGAATTCTGTCCCCAGCATGTTTGCTTCTTTTCAACTACATTAAATTAGTCAATGAAACACAGCAAAATAAACCGAAGTGTTACCCTGTTCTTATTAGTCACCCAAGTCTTATAAGACAATAGGATGAGTCCATAGTTATGTGATTAACGATATTATCATTAATTAAAATACAGGGCTGGAGAAAACATTAGGTAAATTGAAGAACATGGCTGAAGGTCTGTAGTTGTGTTTTGTAGGAAGTCTCATTAAGTTCCCTCTGGCCCTGCTGCCTTGGCCTGAGTCCTAGGCTCTGTTTTTACCACTGAACTCATATGGGGCCAGAACTGTCACCCCTCGTGCATGTGTTAACCTAACTCAGGAACATACCTCTGCCTGTTGGGTGTTATTTGACTGCTTGCTCCCGCAGTGCGGTGGTGGGTGCTCAGGGGACTCCCTCTCCCAACCAGCAGACGCATAAAGCCAACGGTACCTCCTGCCCGCCCAGAGTCCATGGGATGCCACATGGTGACTGACCTGAGCCGTGCCAAAGGACTGCTGCCGCTCTCCAAGCGTGACTGAGGACTGACATGTACACTTCCCATGATCTGATCCACGCCAAAATAAAACTGGACGATAACGGCTGTTTTCTGAGAGCTCTGTTTTCCACTCTGCCCCACTCTTGTTCCTCCTTGACACTGGAATTCTGAGCGCCTATGCCCACAAAATTTGATCTTCAACAGCCTGCAGATACACAAAGTCCAAAGAGAAATCAGGTGCTAGAAAAGCAAAGGCTAATTCACTTTGAAAAACATAAAAAATATTCTTTAAATGAACATTATAATGCTTCCCTCTGCCAAGTCTACACACAATTTAAGTAGCCCTGACAGCTCCAGAGATTGCAGAACAAGAGCCACTGAGCAGAGATGGCCACAGAGTCACAGTTTCAATACCTGAAATGTACAGAGACAACTGAAAGCTAGTGTGGTGGAAAGGTGCACTACTGCAAAGCCAACGCTAATCCTGCTCTCACCCCAGAGGGGTCAGACCCAGCCCCCCTCTTTGCTGCTGATCCGCAGGAACCAACAAGCAAGCCAGGACACAGCTTGCACGCTGGCAGGAACCACGAGCATCGCGACTCCACAGCTCCTGGCTAATTAGTACCTGCCTCAGCTCTGCCTAATGAAGGGTGGTATTTGTCATCCTCATCCTGAAGGCTCCCTCCCTCTTACAGGTGGATTTGCCACATCCACGCAGGCAGAGTCTGCACCTACGATTAATGTAACTCAGTCCCGCCTGGGGCTTTTCATCAATAGCTCTCAACTGCACTGCGTACAGACACACACACAGCGTTGCCCCCTGTTTGCATCCAGGGAAACACAAACACCCCACACTTAATTTGCACACCATTATCATGCAGGAAGCAGAACTTGCATTTCCCAAGTCCGGAGCTGGGCAAAAACCTGCTCAAAAGTTTTCCTGGGGACCCTGGTTAATGGAACACATGACTAAATCCTATCTGCCTGAAAAATATTATCTGGAAAAATGACATTGTTTATTCTAGAACTTGGAAAAGTTCATTTTAAGGCCTCCTGATCAATTTCAAATACTTGTTTATTAAAGAAAAGCTGAAAAAATTGGTTTTGATTGAGGTGAAAAATAAAAGGGTTTGATTTAATGATGTTTTCTGAGGAATGAACCCCCTCTATTTCCAGTCATCCCTAGCCTCAAAACTTTGGTGAGATTATTTTGAAAAGCCAGAATTTGTCCTGTTGCAACTGGAGACTCTGAGCAAGGAAGGTCAGAACAGAAAGAAGGAGCCACAACTGATTACGAATGCAGGTCATACAGGACAACAGCCTTTCAGAAAGCACAAGAAACTCCTGGGGATTCCAAAGCCATTGAGTTTTGAACACAGAAAAGAAACAACATTTTCTTCCTCCTCCCCTCCCCCCTTCAGAATTCTTCATTGAAATGTTATCCATGTTTCTAAGGCCAAAATAAAGTGACCTAGGCCAGTTTCTTGGGAGGGGGAAAAAAAAAAAGGAGTGATTTATGAAAAAATATAAAACCATTTCACTCTCTCTTTCCTTCTGTTTTTTTTTTGTTGTTGTTGCTGTTGTTAAAATTAGACCATGTGTAAAATCAGCAAAATCTGAAAATGGATTATTTTCTTCAACTAATAACATCTTCCATTAGAATAAAAATATCTGCCAGTTAGAGGCTGCTCCAAGCCTTCATTGGCTGTGGCACAGACTGCTCTAGGATGCTGAACATGTCTCTTCACACAGCTCTTCTCCATCTTTTTCCATGGTCCTATTTGGCCAAGATTTCTATTAAGATCACAGGTCTTATGGCAAGATGCATTTTTATCCTATTATCGTGGCTCTCTGGGGTCTGGATCATAGCGAGCTCTAACGCAACACCCATAAATAACCACCTCTGACTGTCTTTCCAGGAGAGCCTCCTTGTGCTACCTTTGGCAAGCTGCCATTTCTTCAGGCATGCTGCAAAATGGCAGCTCTGCCCGCATTTGTCATCAGGTCTCCTCTGAGGCTGGTCCCCCAAGGAGCTGGAAACGAATACGCAGCTCACAGCATTTGCCCTTTCCTGTAAGCCAGCTCCGGGATGTTAGATACAAAAATGAGCAGAAAGTCTGATAGAACTGAGTGATGGGGTTTACGCCTGAACCCTTCAGAGCCAACATGGGCTAGTCTTCCACTCGGGGAATTACTTTTTGCTCCCTGTCTCCAGAGCCTCTCTCTTGCCCAGACAAATGTCTCAGGGGCTTTGTGAACCAAAGATGACTATGGCTGGGTTGCTATACAAAATACCTGCACTCCTCCTTAATCTGTTGCAGGCTCTCTCGCCAGGCTTCACTGACTTCCAGATGCTTCTCGACTCTACAATCAGCCTTGACTCTTGCATTGCATAGTAAGAAGAACTCCTCGATGACGATCTGCTTTCCTTTTTACTGCAGACACCCCATGCTCCACAGCAGATGATGCCTGGTGGACAGCAAAACTATGTCACCTATCCCTCCAGGCCCTCGCTGGGAGACAGGAGAACACCCATCCAGGCAGCATTTCAGCATCTCTCAGATCCTGTCGGAGCAAATTCCAAATATCTGGGGAACCACAAAGAATTAACATGCAAATTGAATCCTAAGCCAAGATTCATGTCACTGTCATCTTTATGTATTAGGCTGTAGATCATGAAAGGAGTTACGCTCCAGCTGGCTAATTAAGTAAACATGAAGCAAAGGAGGATAGTAGACAAGGGCTAGTGTCTGGGAGCCTGAGTTCAAGTGCTGGCTGAGGCAGAAAATTCTTGTGTCACAATGGGTAATTTTGTTAGGGGTCGTTTTGAAATGCACAAAGGATAGTAGAAAGCCATTAACGGGACCTTAAGATGGACTCCTGTCCATGTTGAAGTGCAACACAGGGCTCTACAGATTTCCACTTCCCCTGTCATACAAAGCAATAAGCTAAAACAAGGGAGATGTGAGATGAGACAAGTTCAGCCTACCAATATCTGAAGGGAGCCTACAGGAGAGCTGGGGAGGGACTCTTTGTCAGGAAGTGTGGTGACAGGACAAGGGCTAATGGTTTTAAATTGGAAGAGGGGAAATTTAGATTAGACACCAGAAAGAAATTCTTTACGGTGAGGGTGGTGAGGCACTGGAACAGGTTGCCCAGGGAAGTTGTGGCTGCCCCATCCCTGGAAGTACTTAAGGCCAGGCTGGATGGGGCTTTGAGCAACCTGGTCTGGTGGGAGGTGTCCCTGCTCATGGCAGGGGGATTGGAACTTGATGATCTTTAAGGTCCCTTCCAACTCTAACCATTCTATGATTCTATGAAATAAAAGGCTTCAGAACAAAGCTTCTCCCTGCCCTCTGTACCCAGGCTGGAGCCTTCCACAAGGTCTTTCACAGCACACAGCTCAGTTGAAGCCTCAGCACACTCAGGCAGCTACAGCTGTTCAGCCCCATGCGAGGGAACTGTGGCCAAAAGATGGGGAAGCTAGCCAGATTCCCTGTTTTAAAAACAAAGGTGCCATGTCTTACATATGCATTTTGATGGTTCTGCTCTGATGCCAGAAGAAAAACATCCCCATTTTAACTGTCCTAGCGCGCTCTAGTGGGAGCCCGTCCCCTGCACAGCTCGGCAGCAGCATCCCTGCAGGGCTTCTCTCCCAGCACCAGCCTCCCCACCCAAGGGACACGGACTTATCCAGTCGGGGGGCAAAGGGAGATGACTATAAAACCAGCTCCACTGGGAAAGGGTCAGCGATTTTCATGGTCAAATTAGAGAAAAGGTAAAAAGAGCCTGGTGTTATTTCAGGATAATGTCGTTTCTTCACAACTACACAAAAAAAAATTTAAAAATACCCAAAGCCCAAAACATTTCCCTCCCTTTTTAATGGGAATTCTTCCTTTCACTTGAATAGCTCAAAGAGGCACGTGAAGTAACTCAAAGTGGGCGAGATATTTTTTTTTAACTGCAAAACGCATATTTGCAATTACAAACAGACCAGTTCAGTCACACCCTTCAAGCATCATCTTCTTCCCATGCCTGCACCCTGCTCACGAGTAACATACCACCACCGCTGCCTCCACCTTGCTCGGCTGAGGCTACTCTGAGAGCACCCAATCTTTTTGTAGGACACCCCTTTGCTTACAGGTCACGGGCTGCTTCCTCACCCACTGATACAGGGCTTCAATGCTCTGGGATTCATTGTCTCACTGCAGGGCGGGGTTCAGACAATAGAGTAGGCACCAATTCGCCAACAGGAGAACCTATTTCTTACCTTTTTATTATTATTATTCTTTCTATGCTTGGATAGGAACAAGCCTCTGTGAGGAAAGGAATGGGAACATTCAGAAAATAAATTGTTGTTCGCTTTATGCACCTTTGGGTCTCATTCATAATCCAGAGCTTTACGAGAATAACTCAGGTTGAAATCTGCAATATTTATTCTATTACATGGAAATCGTTTCTTTTACACAAAAAGCATTAAACAGTGATATCAAAGGTTTGGGGAAACCAACCGCTTATGCTGGCGTTTGAACAGGGGACGTAACCTTCAAACCCCAGGTCAAATTGTACATGCAAAGCTCTTTGGTGTCTCTGAACCTTAGCTAATAGGCTAGTCGTCATCTCTGCCGCTACATGGGACCCTGATCACGGATTTACAAGGACAGCCGACAGCCAGCATGCCAGCCCCACGAATGTGATTTAAACGGGACCTCCAAGGAACACAGTAAAACAAAAGCCGCTCCAAGCTGATAAGGGTTGACAAAGAAACTCAAAATGCATCCGAGCTCTTGAGTCTCTCAGTTATTGTAGAATACTCACGGCTAGCCTGTTCGTCAGCTCAGCTGCTGGACCTACCCCAGAGATTCAGTAACTGGTGGCAAGCGGCATGGGCAGTGTGACGCAGCTCTCAAACAAGGTTCAGCAAAGCAATACTTCGCAGCTGTTTTTCTCCTGGAACACACCAAAAAGATTTCACCCTGCAGTTCTCAGGAACGCTTAAAGCAAAAAAGCAGATAAACCGAAAGACTGGATAAAGCAGTATCGATTGAGAAATAGCCTCATTAAATTTCACTCCCATCTCTACTGTTGTGCAGCATTTGAGACAGGGCATTTGAAGCCTGCTTGAGCATGCACCTTCATGAGTACTCAACTTTGCAGTAAGTCATCCCAAAATATTGAGCATAGGGGTATATACAATGCTTGCGAGACTGTGGTCTCTGTAAGACTGGAGAAATTGAGGCCCAGTGTCTTCCTGAAGGAAGATAGCCAATACCAGAACAACGCAGATGATAGCAGTGCCCCATGTGAATGTAACATGTTTCTCATTTATACTTCCTTGCCTCCCATTTAAATAACTGTCACTAAAGAAAACAGGAGTTTGGGTAGGACAGAGATGTATGTATTTGTCTTACATAATGCCAAATATTAGCGTGCTGAGACAGTACAACATCTGCCCAAAGGCAGCTCAGAAACAGCATAAAAGAGGCAAGGGGTTGTTTGTATATGAATAGGGCATGTGGATGTATATGGGGGCCTGGTTAAGTAACATAAAATTGATATGAAGAAGAATTTCAAAGTTGAAGATTATTTTTATACAGGCGGAGATGCCCACAAAAATCATGCTTTTCCAAAGCAGCCTCACGGCAATGAGACGCAGGTACTGGGGTAGGGCAGATCCAGATCAGCCCACTGCTGTAACACTCGCTGCCGATGACACTTCATTTCTTAAGCCAAGGCTGCCCCAAACCAGACCAAACAGGGACTTGCGCTTTGGTTTCCTACATTTCAGCTGCAAGGCTGAAATTGGTTGACTTGGTCAACCTTGGTCAACTGCCAGGCCCAGCTCACCCCTCTGCTTGACCCCAAGCAGCTGAACTATGAGCTGGTAACACCTAGCTTGTTGGCTTCCTTACCCTAACAAATTAATACATGGCCAAACTAACCTGCTTTCTCCACACTCCTCTTGGTGTGCTACATGGAAAAAAAGAACATAGAGAACTGACTTACAATAGGGACTTACAGCCAAGCTAGAAAGCATTGCTATTACTCCCTACGGTGTCAAGAGAAGGGAATCTAGGGTATTGTCTTGACAACAGCAAAACGAGGAACGCCATCCCTTTTGTATGTCTCTATTCAGCTTCACCCTCTTTTTACTTCTCTTTACTAACGCAGCAGAGTACAGTGCTAATTAAGCCTGAATTTTCTTTCTTGGATGTAGGCCCTGGTATGATTCAAAAATAACCTTTATCTGGTATTTGTAGTCCTAGTATCTACCTCTTCCCATGATTATCAATATGACGTTACTGCATTCTTGACTCAAGATGGGCTTCTGCAATGGTTTAAAACTCCAGTGAGACCTCAATCCTATTGGATAAATGATGGGACAAGGGCAGAGCACAGGATATTTGAATATCCTCTAAACATCACCAAAACCAGTTAATTAGTTAAACTCTGTAAAGCAAAACTAAACATTTGGGGAGGCAGACTGTTTGTTTTTCCTGTGTGGCCATCCCCAAACAGGGACGCTATCTGTCACATCCAAATCCATACACCCCTCTAGCACACTGCTGAAACGCCCCTTCTTGGACTCCAATCCAAGAGAGTACACAACGTAAACCCTGACCACCCTCCGGCCACGCAAGCCCCTGTGCAAACAGAAACCTCGTCTCATGCGCCAAGGGACAACAAACTGCGGAGAAGCTGAAAAAGCAAATGCCACTATTTACGTGGATAATGTCCCTCCAACTGTTTGAAAGCAGCAGTGGCCATGTCCTCTTAGGCATAGGCCGACACGGCCACCCATGCTCACCACAGCTTCTGCAGCATCACAAAAGGCCCTGCTTCACAAACAGCATGCAGGCTGTTCCTTAGCTTCTCAGGCACTGCACCAGAATACACAATTGCTCTCCAACATTGGATAAATATGCAGAGGTCTGTCGAATTTTTCATTTTCACATACATTAATCATCCCCAAAGCCCACCTCAGCTGCACAGATCTGTACTCTTTGTACAACTTTTATTCTCTCAAAGGTGTGTATTTTCATAATGATAGCGCTCATGTACCACTTAACAGTATATTTTCATTTGGCCCCAGCCACACTTCTGAACAGTAATTTATTACTGCTTGTCACTAGCTGCTACTAAGAGTAATACATATACTGGGTTTATTTAGTGTGTTTAGTATTCCTTGCTTGACTCTTTCCTACACAGACAATACTGCCCAAGCCCAGAGAGATTCACAAATCAAAACAGCCAAGTTTCTGGGCCTTCCAGGTGCACTCGTTTTGTACTTCCCAGCTTTTTGCCTGCAAGATCACGGAATCATGGAACTGTCAGAGTTGGAAGGGACCTTCTAGAGATCATCTAGCCCAACTCCCCTGCCAAAGCAGGCCTGCCCAGAGCACATCACTCAGGATGGCATCCAGGTGGGGCTTGAAGATCTCCAGAGAAGGGGACTCCACACCCTCCCTGGGCAGCCTCTTCC